>CAHIKZ030001948.1:27500-142500 GCA_903632075.3 Acanthosepion pharaonis | reverse complement strand
TGCTATGATATGTTGGGCTACGGCTTCTTGGAGTAAAGTTGAAAAAGTGTGACACACTGACATTCGCATTTATTTATATCGATGTGTACGAGAAGAAATCCAAAATTATCCGTACTTTTGTCATGACATATCTTTGTTGTGAGTGTAGATAATTTTTTTAATTTCCCTCGTATATATATATATATATGTATATATTAATGTGTGTGATATATAAATGTGTAAAAATATATAAAAAAGAAAAAAGAACTCGTTAGGTAAATAATCCACAAAAAATGAAAAAAACCTTTTTTGATTTCAACAAAAAACAATTTTGTTTTTTTTCCAATTTTTAATTTATAGAACCACCATCTTTCGCAAGATAATTTTACGTAATCCTGTGAAATTTTGTTGAAATCGGTTGAAAAATGTCAGGAAATCCAATCTTTCATATAACGAACACACACACACACACACACACACACACAAACACACACACACAACCTGGGTTTTTTTAATAAGTATGATATCTCCCTCCATTTTTTTTTTTTGATTAGAATTTAACTGAAAAGAAATTATATACCTACTGGAAAATTTTCTAAATTCGATACAATAAATTTTAAAATATGATTTAAAGCGGAAATCTTGTACAGCAAACATAGAACGCAAACCTACATTTTAATAAAATTAAAATTTGAGTCGCCTTTATACGATTCATTTAATCCCATGTATAAAAGTTTCATATAATATATATATATATATATATATATATATATATATATATATATATATAAATGTTAAAGATCTTATTTTTTAATTGAAGTTTTATACACACAAAAAACCTTTCAAAAAAATAAAAATAAAAATAAAAATAAATAAATCTTTTTAGACACTTAACCAATAGACGATGTCATCTTCCGCTTTAAATTTAGATTTTTAAAATTAATGACTTGACGTCTTTGAATGTAACTTAGATATTGATAAAAAAAATTAACCCTTAAATTCCTTTTTTTTAAACAATAAATCAATAATGACGTTAATTATATAGTAATTTAATGTTTTCAATAATGAATATGTTTAATAAACGCAAAAAAACAGGAATAAATTATTCTGTAAAAATTTTGCTATGAAGATGGAACAGAGCTTAGAATTTAATTCAATTCAAATAATTATATTGAATAAAACATAGAATAAAAGTTTTTGAAACATGAGAACTCTTTGGGTAGCGTTGGAATATATTTTTCCTATATTAATTATATATATATATATATATATATATATATATATATATATATATTAATTTTACTTTGACTTAAAATGCTGTGTAAAAAATAATGGCCTACACATCCTTAAACTTTAAAATGTTTCCATGTTTTCTGAAACTGTTTAACAAACAATATATTTTGCCAAAAACATTTTGAAATGCACATCCTGGAGTTAAATAAAACAAACAAAATCACTTATTTTACAATCAGAAAATTTTCCTTTAATATTTTCTTCAACTTCGAATTGGTACAAATAAAACAAAAAAATTTTTAAAATCTAGACGTTGTAATAAGAGAAATAAAAAAACAATCATTTAAATATTTTTCCCCATTTTTTTTCATAAATTATTTGCCTGAAGGACAGAAAAACATTTTTTTTTATTGAAAAACTCATGTTTTAATTTACTAGTGCGACCAGTTGAGCTGGGATTCATTAATTTTTTTAAAACTAGTGACTAATTCTTTTTCAATCAAAGATTTATAAGTAAAAAGACAATTTTGCCAAAAAATCAACAATTCTTTAGATGGAATAAAACTTATCAGACCAAATAATATCAGCAGAGACTGAGATCCACATATGAACAGATTTGTTTAGATAAATAAATTGGTAATGAAATAAAACAAAAAAATAAGATGGAATAAAACTTTAAAATAATAGTAATAATGAAGATGAGCCAGAATTTTGGGATAAAAGCAACAATAATAAGATGGAATAAAACTAGTAATAAAATAATAGTAATAATGAAGAGTGTATAGAGCCAGAATGTTGGGATAAAAGCAAAATAATAAGATGGAATAAAACTAGTAATAAAATAATAGTAATAATGAAGAGTATAGAGCCAGACATTTGGGATAAAAAGCAACAATAATAAGATGGAATAAAACTAGTAATAAAATAATAATAGTAATAATGAAGAGTGTATAGAGCCAAGAATGTTGGGAAAAAAGCAACAATTATAAGATGGAATAAAACTAGTAATAAAATAATAGTAATAATGAAGAGTGTATAGAGCCAGAATGTTGGGATAAAAAAGTCAACAATAATAAGATGGAATAAAACTAGTAATAAAATAATAGTAATAATGAAGAGTGTATAGAGCCAGAATGTTGGGGATAAAAAGCAACAATAATAAGATGGAATAAAACTAGTAATAAAATAATAATAATAATGAAGAGTGTATAGAGCCAGAATGTTGGGATAAAAAGCAACAATGAGAAGATGGAATAAAACTAGTAATAAAATAATAATAATAATGAAGAGTGTATAGAGCCAGAATGTTGGGATAAAAAGCAACAATGATAAGATGGAATAAAACTAGTAATAAAAAATAATAGTAATAATGAAGAGTGTATAGAGCCAGAATGTTGGGATAAAAAAGCAACAATAATAAGATGGAATAAAACTAGTAATAAAATAATAAGTAATAATGAAGAGTGTATAGAGCCAAAATGTTGGGATAAAAAATGAAGCAACAATAATAAGATGGAATAAAACTAGTAATAAAATAATAGTAATAATGAAGAGTGTATAGAGCCAGAATGTTGGGATAAAAAGCAACAACAATAAGATGGAATAAAACTAGTAATAAAATAATAGTAATAATGAAGAGTGTATAGAGCCAGAGTGTTGGGATAAAAAGCAACAATAATAAGATGGAATAAAAGTAATAAAATAAAAGTAATAATGAAGAGTGTATAGAGCCAGAATGTTGGGATAAAAAGCAACAACAATAAGATGGAATAAAACTAGTAATAAAATAATAGTAATAATGAAGAGTGTATAGAGCCAGAATGTTGGGATAAAAAGCAACAATAATAAGATGGAATAAAACTAGTAATAAAATAATAGTAATAATGAAGAGTGTATAGAGCCAGAGTGTTGGGATAAAAAGCAACAATAATAAGATGGAATAAAACTAGTAATAAAATAATAGTAATAATGAAGAGTGTATAGAGCCAGAGTGTTGGGATAAAAGCAACAATAATAAGATGGAATAAAACTAGTAATAAAATAATAGTAATAATGAAGAGTGTATAGAGCCAGAGTGTTGGGATAAAAAAGCAACAATAATAAGATGGAATAAAACTAGTAATAAAATAATAGTAATAATGAAGAGTGTATAGAGCCAGAGTGTTGGGATAAAAAGCAAAAAAGAACAATAAGATGGAATAAAACTAGTAATAAAATAATAGTAATAATGAAGAGTGTATAGAGCCAGAGTGTTGGGATAAAAAGCAACAATAATAAGATGGAATAAAACTAGTAATAAAATAATAGTAATAATGAAGAGTGTATAGAGCCAGAATGTTGGGATAAAAAAGCAACAATAATAAGATGGAATAAAACTAGTAATAAAATAATAGTAATAATGAAGAGTGTATAGAGCCAGAGTGTTGGGATAAAAAGCAACAATAATAAGATGGAATAAAACTAGTAATAAAATAATAGTAATAATGAAGAGTGTATAGAGCCAGAGTGTTGGGATAAAAAGCAACAATAATAAGATGGAATAAAACTAGTAATAAAATAATAGTAATAATGAAGAGTGTATAGAGCCAGAATGTTGGGATAAAAAGCAACAATAATAAGATGGAATAAAACTAGTAATAAAATAATAGTAATAATGAAGAGTGTATAGAGCCAGAGTGTTGGGATAAAAAGCAACAATAATAAGATGGAATAAAACTAGTAATAAAATAATAGTAATAATGAAGAGTGTATAGAGCCAGAGTGTTGGGATAAAAAGCAACAATAATAAGATGGAATAAAACTAGTAATAAAATAATAGTAATAATGAAGAGTGTATAGAGCCAGAATGTTGGGATAAAAAGCAACAATAATAAGATGGAATAAAACTAGTAATAAAATAATAGTAATAATGAAGAGTGTATAGAGCCAGAATGTTGGGATAAAAAAGCAACAATAATAAGATGGAATAAAACTAGTAATAAAATAATAGTAATAATGAAGAGTGTATAGAGCCAGAGTGTTGGGATAAAAAAAAAAAAACAATAATAAGATGGAATAAAACTAGTAATAAAATAATAGTAATAATGAAGAGTGTATAGAGCCAGAATGTTGGGATAAAAAGCAACAATAATAAGATGGAATAAAACTAGTAATAAAATAATAGTAATAATGAAGAGTGTATAGAGCCAGAATGTTGGGATAAAAAAGCAACAATAATAAGATGGAATAAAACTAGTAATAAAATAATAGTAATAATGAAGAGTGAGTATAAAAAAAGTAATAATAAGATGGAATAAAACTAGTAATAAAATAATATAATTGGGATAAAAAGCAAAAATAATAAGATGGAATAAAACTAGTAATAAAATAATAGTAATAATGAAGAGTGTATAGAGCCAGAATGTTGGGATAAAAAAAGCAACAATAATAAGATGGAATAAAACTAGTAATAAAATAATAGTAATAATGAAGAGTGTATAGAGCCAGAATGTTGGGATAAAAAGCAACAATAATAAGATGGAATAAAACTAGTAATAAAATAATAGTAATAATGAAGAGTGTATAGAGCCAGAATGTTGGGATAAAAAGCAACAATAATAAGATGGAATAAAACTAGTAATAAAATAATAGTAATAATGAAGAGTGTATAGAGCCAGAATGTTGGGATAAAAAGCAACAATAATAAGATGGAATAAAACTAGTAATAAAATAATAGTAATAATGAAGAGTGTATAGAGCCAGAATGTTGGGATAAAAAGCAAAACAATAATAAGATGGAATAAAACTAGTAATAAAATAATAGTAATAATGAAGAGTGTATAGAGCCAGAATGTTGGGATAAAAAAGCAACAATAATAAGATGGAATAAAACTAGTAATAAAATAATAGTAATAATGAAGAGTGTATAGAGCCAGAGTGTTGGGATAAAAAGCAACAATAATAAGATGGAATAAAACTAGTAATAAAATAATAGTAATAATGAAGAGTGTATAGAGCCAGAATGTTGGGATAAAAAAGCAACAATAATAAGATGGAATAAAACTAGTAATAAAAAATAATAGTAATAATGAAGAGTGTATAGAGCCAGAATTTGGGATAAAAAGCAACAATAATAAGATGGAATAAAACTAGTAATAAAATAATAGTAATAATGAAGAGTGTATAGAGCCAGAGTGTTGGGATAAAAAGCAACAATAATAAGATGGAATAAAACTAGTAATAAAATAATAGTAATAATGAAGAGTGTATAGAGCCAGAATGTTGGGATAAAAAGCAACAATAATAAGATGGAATAAAACTAGTAATAAAATAATAGTAATAATGAAGAGTGTATATAATGGGATAAAAAAGCAACAATAATAAGATGGAATAAAACTAGTAATAAAATAATAGTAATAATGAAGAGTGTATAGAGCCAGAATGTTGGGATAAAAAGCAAAATAATAAGATGGAATAAAACTAGTAATAAAATAATAGTAATAATGAAGAGTGTATAGAGCCAGAATGTTGGGATAAAAAGCAACAATAATAAGATGGAATAAAACTAGTAATAAAATAATAGTAATAATGAAGAGTGTATAGAGCCAGAATGTTGGGATAAAAAGCAACAATAATAAGATGGAATAAAACTAGTAATAAAATAATAGTAATAATGAAGAGTGTATAGAGCCAGAATGTTGGGATAAAAAGCAACAATAATAAGATGGAATAAAACTAGTAATAAAATAATAGTAATAATGAAGAGTGTATAGAGCCAGAATGTTGGGATAAAAAGCAACAATAATAAGATGGAATAAAACTAGTAATAAAATAATAGTAATAATGAAGAGTGTATAGAGCCAGAATGTTGGGATAAAAAAGCAACAATAATAAGATGGAATAAAACTAGTAATAAAATAATAGTAATAATGAAGAGTGTATAGAGCCAGAATGTTGGGATAAAAAAGCAACAATAATAAGATGGAATAAAACTAGTAATAAAATAATAGTAATAATGAAGAGTGTATAGAGCCAGAATGTTGGGATAAAAAGCAACAATAATAAGATGGAATAAAACTAGTAATAAAATAATAGTAATAATGAAGAGTGTATAGAGCCAGAATGTTGGGATAAAAAGCAACAATAATAAGATGGAATAAAACTAGTAATAAAATAATAGTAATAATGAAGAGTGTATAGAGCCAGAATGTTGGGATAAAAAAGCAACAATAATAAGATGGAATAAAACTAGTAATAAAATAATAGTAATAATGAAGAGTGTATAGAGCCAGAGTGTTGGGATAAAAAGCAACAATAATAAGATGGAATAAAACTAGTAATAAAATAATAGTAATAATGAAGAGTGTATAGAGCCAGAATGTTGGGATAAAAAAGCAACAATAATAAGATGGAATAAAACTAGTAATAAAATAATAGTAATAATGAAGAGTGTATAGAGCCAGAATGTTGGGATAAAAAGCAACAATAATAAGATGGAATAAAACTAGTAATAAAATAATAGTAATAATGAAGAGTGTATAGAGCCAGAATGTTGGGATAAAAAGCAACAATAATAAGATGGAATAAAACTAGTAATAAAATAATAGTAATAATGAAGAGTGTATAGAGCCAGAATGTTGGGATAAAAAGCAACAATAATAAGATGGAATAAAACTAGTAATAAAATAATAGTAATAATGAAGAGTGTATAGAGCCAGAATGTTGGGATAAAAAGCAACAATAATAAGATGGAATAAAACTAGTAATAAAATAATAGTAATAATGAAGAGTGTATAGAGCCAGAGTGTTGGGTTAAAAAGCAACAATAAGAAGGAATAAAACTAGTAATAAAATAATAGTAATAATGAAGAGTGTATAGAGCCAGAATGTTGGGATAAAAAGCAACAATAATAAGATGGAATAAAACTAGTAATAAAATAATAGTAATAATGAAGAGTGTATAGAGCCAGAATGTTGGGATAAAAAGCAACAATAATAAGATGGAATAAAACTAGTAATAAAATAATAGTAATAATGAAGAGTGTATTGAGCCAGAATGTTGGGATAAAAAAGCAAAAATAATAAGATGGAATAAAACTAGTAATAAAATAATAGTAAAATGAAGAGTGTATAGAGCCAGAATGTTGGGATAAAATGCAACAATAATAAGATGGAATAAATCTAGTAATATAATAATAGTAATAATGAAGAGTGTATAAAGCCAGAATGTTGGGATAAAAAAGCAACAATAAGAAGATGGAATAAAACTAGTAATAAAATAATAGTAATAATGAAGAGTGTATAGAGCCAGAATGTTGGGATAAAAAAGCAACAATAATAAGATGGAATAAAACTAGTAATAAAATAATAGTAATAATGAAGAGTGTATAGAGCCAGAATGTTGGGATAAAAAGCAACAATAATAAGATGGAATAAAACTAGTAATAAAATAATAGTAATAATGAAGAGTGTATAGAGCCAGAATGTTGGGATAAAAAGCAACAATAATAAGATGGAATAAAACTAGTAATAAAATAATAGTAATAATGAAGAGTGTATATAGAGCCAGAATGTTGGGATAAAAAAGCAACAATAATAAGATGGAATAAAACTAGTAATAAAATAATAGTAATAATGAAGAGTGTATAGAGCCAGAATGTTGGGATAAAAAGCAACAATAATAATAAGATGGAATAAAACTAGTAATAAAATAATAGTAATAATGAAGAGTGTATAGAGCCAGAATGTTGGGATAAAAAGCAACAATAATAAGATGGAATAAAACTAGTAATAAAATAATAGTAATAATGAAGAGTGTATAGAGCCAGAATGTTGGGATAAAAAAGCAACAATAATAAGATGGAATAAAACTAGTAATAAAATAATAGTAATAATGAAGAGTGTATAGAGCCAGAATGTTGGGATAAAAAGCAACAATAATAAGATGGAATAAAACTAGTAATAAAATAATAGTAATAATGAAGAGTGTATAGAGCCAGAATGTTGGGATAAAAAGCAACAATAATAAGATGGAATAAAACTAGTAATAAAATAATAGTAATAATGAAGAGTGTATAGAGCCAGAATGTTGGGATAAAAAAAACAATAATAAGATGGAATAAAACTAGTAATAAAATAATAGTAATAATGAAGAGTGTATAGAGCCAGAGTGTTGGGATAAAAAGCAACAATAATAAGATGGAATAAAACTAGTAATAAAATAATAGTAATAATGAAGAGTGTATAGAGCCAGAATGTTGGGATAAAAAGCAACAATAATAAGATGGAATAAAACTAGTAATAAAATAATAGTAATAATGAAGAGTGTATAGAGCCAGAGTGTTGGGATAAAAAAGCAACAATAATAAGATGGAATAAAACTAGTAATAAAATAATAGTAATAATGAAGAGTGTATAGAGCCAGAATGTTGGGATAAAAAAGCAACAATAATAAGATGGAATAAAACTAGTAATAAAATAATAGTAATAATGAAGAGTGTATAGAGCCAGAATGTTGGGATAAAAAAGCAACAATAATAAGATGGAATAAAACTAGTAATAAAATAATAGTAATAATGAAAGAGTGTATAGAGCCAGAATGTTGGGATAAAAAAGCAACAATAATAAGATGGAATAAAACTAGTAATAAAATAATAGTAATAATGAAGAGTGTATAGAGCCAGAGTGTTGGGATAAAAAGCAACAATAATAAGATGGAATAAAACTAGTAATAAAATAATAGTAATAATGAAGAGTGTATAGAGCCAGAATGTTGGGATAAAAAAGCAACAATAATAAGATGGAATAAAACTAGTAATAAAATAATAGTAATAATGAAGAGTGTATAGAGCCAGAATGTTGGGATAAAAAAGCAACAATAATAAGATGGAATAAAACTAGTAATAAAATAATAGTAATAATGAAGAGTGTATAGAGCCAGAATGTTGGGATAAAAAGCAACAATAATAAGATGGAATAAAACTAGTAATAAAATAATAGTAATAATGAAGAGTGTATAGAGCCAGAATGTTGGGATAAAAAAAGCAACAATAATAAGATGGAATAAAACTAGTAATAAAATAATAGTAATAATGAAGAGTGTATAGAGCCAGAATGTTGGGATAAAAAAGCAACAATAATAAGATGGAATAAAACTAGTAATAAAATAATAGTAATAATGAAGAGTGTATAGAGCCAGAATGTTGGGATAAAAAAGCAACAATAATAAGATGGAATAAAACTAGTAATAAAATAATAGTAATAATGAAAAGAGTGTATAGAGCCAGAATGTTGGGATAAAAAGCAACAATAATAAGATGGAATAAAACTAGTAATAAAATAATAGTAATAATGAAGAGTGTATAGAGCCAGAGTGTTGGGATAAAAAGCAACAATAATAAGATGGAATAAAACTAGTAATAAAATAATAGTAATAATGAAGAGTGTATAGAGCCAGAATGTTGGGATAAAAAAGCAACAATAATAAGATGGAATAAAACTAGTAATAAAATAATAGTAATAATGAAGAGTGTATAGAGCCAGAATGTTGGGATAAAAAGCAACAATAATAAGATGGAATAAAACTAGTAATAAAATAATAGTAATAATGAAGAGTGTATAGAGCCAGAGTGTTGGGATAAAAAGCAACAATAATAAGATGGAATAAAACTAGTAATAAAATAATAGTAATAATGAAGAGTGTATAGAGCCAGAGTGTTGGGATAAAAAAGCAACAATAATAAGATGGAATAAAACTAGTAATAAAATAATAGTAATAATGAAGAGTGTATAGAGCCAGAGTGTTGGGATAAAAAGCAACAATAATAAGATGGAATAAAACTAGTAATAAAATAATAGTAATAATGAAGAGTGTATAGAGCCAGAATGTTGGGATAAAAAGCAACAATAATAAGATGGAATAAAACTAGTAATAAAATAATAGTAATAATGAAGAGTGTATAGAGCCAGAATGTTGGGATAAAAAGCAACAATAATAAGATGGAATAAAACTAGTAATAAAATAATAGTAATAATGAAGAGTGTATAGAGCCAGAATGTTGGGATAAAAAATCAACAATAATAAGATGGAATAAAACTAGTAATAAAATAATAGTAATAATGAAGAGTGTATAGAGCCAGAATGTTGGGATAAAAAATCAACAATAATAAGATGGAATAAAACTAGTAATAAAATAATAGTAATAATGAAGAGTGTATAGAGCCAGAGTGTTGGGATAAAAAATCAACAATAATAAGATGGAATAAAACTAGTAATAAAATAATAGTAATAATGAAGAGTGTATAGAGCCAGAATGTTGGGATAAAAAAGCAACAATAATAAGATGGAATAAAACTAGTAATAAAATAATAGTAATAATGAAGAGTGTATAGAGCCAGAATGTTGGGATAAAAAAGCAACAATAATAAGATGGAATAAAACTAGTAATAAAATAATAGTAATAATGAAGAGTGTATAGAGCCAGAATGTTGGGATAAAAAGCAACAATAATAAGATGGAATAAAACTAGTAATAAAATAATAGTAATAATGAAGAGTGTATAGAGCCAGAGTGTTGGGATAAAAAGCAACAATAATAAGATGGAATAAAACTAGTAATAAAATAATAGTAATAATGAAGAGTGTATAGAGCCAGAATGTTGGGATAAAAAAGCAACAATAATAAGATGGAATAAAACTAGTAATAAAATAATAGTAATAATGAAGAGTGTATAGAGCCAGAATGTTGGGATAAAAAGCAACAATAATAAGATGGAATAAAACTAGTAATAAAATAATAGTAATAATGAAGAGTGTATAGAGCCAGAATGTTGGGATAAAAAGCAACAATAATAAGATGGAATAAAACTAGTAATAAAATAATAGTAATAATGAAGAAAGTGTATAGAGCCAGAGTGTTGGGATAAAAAAATAACAATAATAAGATGGAATAAAACTAGTAATAAAATAATAGTAATAATGAAGAGTGTATAGAGCCAGAGTGTTGGGATAAAAAATCAACAATAATAAGATGGAATAAAACTAGTAATAAAATAATAGTAATAATGAAGAGTGTATAGAGCCAGAGTGTTGGGATAAAAAATCAACAATAATAAGATGGAATAAAACTAGTAATAAAATAATAGTAATAATGAAGAGTGTATAGAGCCATAATGTTGGGATAACAAGCAACAATAAAAAGATGGAATAAAACTAGTATCAAAATAATAGTAATAATGAAGAGTGTATAGAGCCAGAGTGTTGGGATAAAAGCAACAATAATAAGATGGAATAAAACTAGTAATAAAATAATAGTAATAATGAAGAGTGTATAGAGCCAGAGTGTTGGGATAAAAAGCAACAATAATAAGATGGAATAAAACTAGTAATAAAATAATAGTAATAATGAAGAGTGTATAGAGCCAGAGTGTTGGGATAAAAAGCAACAATAATAAGATGGAATAAAACTAGTAATAAAATAATAGTAATAATGAAGAGTGTATAGAGCCAGAATGTTGGGATAAAAAGCAACAATAATAAGATGGAATAAAACTAGTAATAAAATAATAGTAATAATGAAGAGTGTATAGAGCCAGAATGTTGGGATAAAAAAGCAACAATAATAAGATGGAATAAAACTAGTAATAAAATAATAGTAATAATGAAGAGTGTATAGAGCCAGAATGTTGGGATAAAAAGCAACAATAATAAGATGGAATAAAACTAGTAATAAAATAATAGTAATAATGAAGAGTGTATAGAGCCAGAGTGTTGGGATAAAAAGCAACAATAATAAGATGGAATAAAACTAGTAATAAAATAATAGTAATAATGAAGAGTGTATAGAGCCAGAGTGTTGGGATAAAAAAGCAACAATAATAAGATGGAATAAAACTAGTAATAAAATAATAGTAATAATGAAGAGTGTATAGAGCCAGAATGTTGGGATAAAAAGCAACAATAATAAGATGGAATAAAACTAGTAATAAAATAATAGTAATAATGAAGAGTGTATAGAGCCAGAGTGTTGGGATAAAAAGCAACAATAATAAGATGGAATAAAACTAGTAATAAAATAATAGTAATAATGAAGAGTGTATAGAGCCAGAGTGTTGGGATAAAAAGCAACAATAATAAGATGGAATAAAACTAGTAATAAAATAATAGTAATAATGAAGAGTGTATAGAGCCAGAGTGTTGGGATAAAAAGCAACAATAATAAGATGGAATAAAACTAGTAATAAAATAATAGTAATAATGAAGAGTGTATAGAGCCAGAGTGTTGGGATAAAAAAAGCAACAATAATAAGATGGAATAAAACTAGTAATAAAATAATAGTAATAATGAAGAGTGTATAGAGCCAGAGTGTTGGGATAAAAAGCAACAATAATAAGATGGAATAAAACTAGTAATAAAATAATAGTAATAATGAAGAGTGTATAGAGCCAGAATGTTGGGATAAAAAGCAACAATAATAAGATGGAATAAAACTAGTAATAAAATAATAGTAATAATGAAGAGTGTATAGAGCCAGAGTGTTGGGATAAAAAAGCAACAATAATAAGATGGAATAAAACTAGTAATAAAATAATAGTAATAATGAAGAGTGTATAGAGCCAGAGTGTTGGGATAAAAAAACAACAATAATAAGATGGAATAAAACTAGTAATAAAATAATAGTAATAATGAAGAGTGTATAGAGCCAGAGTGTTGGGATAAAAAAGCAACAATAATAAGATGGAATAAAACTAGTAATAAAATAATAGTAATAATGAAGAGTGTATAGAGCCAGAGTGTTGGGATAAAAAGCAACAATAATAAAATGGAATAAAACTAGTAATAAAATAATAGTAATAATGAAGAGTGTATAGAGCCAGAGTGTTGGGATAAAAAGCAACAATAATAAGATGGAATAAAACTAGTAATAAAATAATAGTAATAATGAAGAGTGTATAGAGCCAGAATGTTGGGATAAAAAAGCAACAATAATAAGATGGAATAAAACTAGTAATAAAATAATAGTAATAATGAAGAGTGTATAGAGCCAGAGTGTTGGGATAAAAAGCAACAATAATAAGATGGAATAAAACTAGTAATAAAATAATAGTAATAATGAAGAGTGTATAGAGCCAGAATGTTGGGATAAAAAGCAACAATAATAAGATGGAATAAAACTAGTAATAAAATAATAGTAATAATGAAGAGTGTATAGAGCCAGAGTGTTGGGATAAAAAGCAACAATAATAAGATGGAATAAAACTAGTAATAAAATAATAGTAATAATGAAGAGTGTATAGAGCCAGAGTGTTGGGATAAAAAGCAACAATAATAAGATGGAATAAAACTAGTAATAAAATAATAGTAATAATGAAGAGTGTATAGAGCCAGAATGTTGGGATAAAAAGCAACAATAATAAGATGGAATAAAACTAGTAATAAAATAATAGTAATAATGAAAGAGTGTATAGAGCCAGAGTGTTGGGATAAAAAAGCAACAATAATAAGATGGAATAAAACTAGTAATAAAATAATAGTAATAATGAAGAGTGTATAGAGCCAGAATGTTGGGATAAAAAGCAACAATAATAAGATGGAATAAAACTAGTAATAAAATAATAGTAATAATGAAGAGTGTATAGAGCCAGAGTGTTGGGATAAAAAGCAACAATAATAAGATGGAATAAAACTAGTAATAAAATAATAGTAATAATGAAGAGTGTATAGAGCCAGAGTGTTGGGATAAAAAGCAACAATAATAAGATGGAATAAAACTAGTAATAAAATAATAGTAATAATGAAGAGTGTATAGAGCCAGAGTGTTGGGATAAAAAGCAACAATAATAAGATGGAATAAAACTAGTAATAAAATAATAGTAATAATGAAGAGTGTATAGAGCCAGAATGTTGGGATAAAAAGCAACAATGATAAGATGGAATAAAACTAGTAATAAAATAATAGTAATAATGAAGAGTGTATAGAGCCAGAGTGTTGGGATAAAAAGCAACAATAATAAGATGGAATAAAACTAGTAATAAAATAATAGTAATAATGAAGAGTGTATAGAGCCAGAGTGTTGGGATAAAAAAAACAACAATAATAAGATGGAATAAAACTAGTAATAAAATAATAGTAATAATGAAAGAGTGTATAGAGCCAGAATGTTGGGATAAAAAAGCAACAATAATAAGATGGAATAAAACTAGTAATAAAATAATAGTAATAATGAAGAGTGTATAGAGCCAGAGTGTTGGGATAAAAAGCAACAATAATAAGATGGAATAAAACTAGTAATAAAATAATAGTAATAATGAAGAGTGTATAGAGCCAGAGTGTTGGGATAAAAAAACAACAATAATGAGATGGAATAAAACTAGTAATAAAATAATAGTAATAATGAAGAGTGTATAGAGCCAGAGTGTTGGGATAAAAAGCAACAATAATAAGATGGAATAAAACTAGTAATAAAATAATAGTAATAATGAAGAGTGTATAGAGCCAGAGTGTTGGGATAAAAAGCAACAATAATAATATGGAATAAAACTAGTAATAAAATAATAGTAATAATGAAGAGTGTATAGAGCCAGAGTGTTGGGATAAAAAAGCAACAATAATGAGATGGAATAAAACTAGTAATAAAATAATAGTAATAATGAAGAGTGTATAGAGCCAGAGTGTTGGGATAAAAAAGCAACAATAATAAGATGGAATAAAACTAGTAATAAAATAATAGTAATAATGAAGAGTGTATAGAGCCAGAGTGTTGGGATAAAAAAGCAACAATAATGAGATGGAATAAAACTAGTAATAAAATAATACTAATAATGAAGAGTGTATAGAGCCAGAGTGTTGGGATAAAAAGCAACAATAATAAGATGGAATAAAACTAGTAATAAAATAATAGTAATAATGAAGAGTGTATAGAGCCAGAGTGTTGGGATAAAAAGCAACAATAATAAGATGGAATAAAACTAGTAATAAAATAATAGTAATAATGAAGAGTGTATAGAGCCAGAGTGTTGGGATAAAAAGCAACAATAATAAGATGGAATAAAACTAGTAATAAAATAATAGTAATAATGAAGAGTGTATAGAGCCAGAGTGTTGGGATAAAAAGCAACAATAATAAGATGGAATAAAACTAGTAATAAAATAATAGTAATAATGAAGAGTGTATATAGAGCCAGAATGTTGGGATAAAAAAAAGCAACAATAATAAGATGGAATAAAACTAGTAATAAAATAATAGTAATAATGAAAGAGTATATAGAGCCAGAGTGTTGGGATAAAAAAGCAACAATAATAAGATGGAATAAAACTAGTAATAAAATAATAGTAATAATGAAGAGTGTATAGAGCCAGAGTGTTGGGATAAAAAGCAACAATAATAAGATGGAATAAAACTAGTAATAAAATAATAGTAATAATGAAGAGTGTATAGAGCCAGAGTGTTGGGATAAAAAGCAACAATAATAAGATGGAATAAAACTAGTAATAAAATAATAGTAATAATGAAGAGTGTATAGAGCCAGAGTGTTGGGATAAAAAGCAACAATAATAAGATGGAATAAAACTAGTAATAAAATAATAGTAATAATGAAGAGTGTATAGAGCCAGAGTGTTGGGATAAAAAGCAACAATAATAAGATGGAATAAAACTAGTAATAAAATAATAGTAATAATGAAATGAAGAGTGTATAGAGCCAGAATGTTGGGATAAAAAGCAACAATAATAAGATGGAATAAAACTAGTAATAAAATAATAGTAATAATGAAGAGTGTATAGAGCCAGAGTGTTGGGATAAAAAGCAACAATAATAAGATGGAATAAAACTAGTAATAAAATAATAGTAATAATGAAGAGTGTATAGAGCCAGAGTGTTGGGATAAAAAGCAACAATAATAAGATGGAATAAAACTAGTAATAAAATAATAGTAATAATGAAGAGTGTATAGAGCCAGAGTGTTGGGATAAAAAAGCAACAATAATAAGATGGAATAAAACTAGTAATAAAATAATAGTAATAATGAAAAAGAGTGTATAGAGCCAGAGTGTTGGGATAAAAAGCAACAATAATAAGATGGAATAAAACTAGTAATAAAAAATAATAGTAATAATGAAGAGTGTATAGAGCCAGAGTGTTGGGATAAAAAAAAGCAACAATAATAAGATGGAATAAAACTAGTAATAAAATAATAGTAATAATGAAGAGTGTATAGAGCCAGAGTGTTGGGATAAAAAAGCAACAATAATAAGATGGAATAAAACTAGTAATAAAATAATAGTAATAATGAAGAGTGTATAGAGCCAGAGTGTTGGGATAAAAAGCAACAATAATAAGATGGAATAAAACTAGTAATAAAATAATAGTAATAATGAAGAGTGTATAGAGCCAGAGTGTTGGGATAAAAAGCAACAATAATAAGATGGAATAAAACTAGTAATAAAATAATAGTAATAATGAAGAGTGTATAGAGCCAGAGTGTTGGGATAAAAAGCAACAATAATAAGATGGAATAAAACTAGTAATAAAATAATAGTAATAATGAAGAGTGTATAGAGCCAGAGTGTTGGGATAAAAAATAGCAACAATAATAAGATGGAATAAAACTAGTAATAAAATAATAGTAATAATGAAAAGAGTGTATAGAGAGCCAGAGTGTTGGGATAAAAAAAAACAATAATAAGATGGAATAAAACTAGTAATAAAATAATAGTAATAATGAAGAGTGTATAGAGCCAGAGTGTTGGGATAAAAAGCAACAATAATAAGATGGAATAAAACTAGTAATAAAATAATAGTAATAATGAAGAGTGTATAGAGCCAGAGTGTTGGGATAAAAAAGCAACAATAATAAGATGGA
This sequence comes from Acanthosepion pharaonis, assembly GCA_903632075.3. Classification (NCBI taxonomy): domain Eukaryota; kingdom Metazoa; phylum Mollusca; class Cephalopoda; order Sepiida; family Sepiidae; genus Acanthosepion; species Acanthosepion pharaonis. The sequence continues at coordinate 125,449 of CAHIKZ030001948.1, read as the reverse complement.
ATAAAACTAGTAATAAAATAATAGTAATAATGAAGAGTGTATAGAGCCAGAGTGTTGGGATAAAAAGCAACAATAATAAGATGGAATAAAACTAGTAATAAAATAATAGTAATAATGAAGAGTGTATAGAGCCAGAGTGTTGGGATAAAAAGCAACAATAATAAGATGGAATAAAACTAGTAATAAAATAATAGTAATAATGAAGAGTGTATAGAGCCAGAGTGTTGGGATAAAAAAGCAACAATAATAAGATGGAATAAAACTAGTAATAAAATAATAGTAATAATGAAGAGTGTATAGAGCCAGAGTGTTGGGATAAAAAGCAACAATAATAAGATGGAATAAAACTAGTAATAAAATAATAGTAATAATGAAGAGTGTATAGAGCCAGAGTGTTGGGATAAAAAAGCAACAATAATAAGATGGAATAAAACTAGTAATAAAATAATAGTAATAATGAAGAGTGTATAGAGCCAGAGTGTTGGGATAAAAAGCAACAATAATAAGATGGAATAAAACTAGTAATAAAATAATAGTAATAATGAAGAGTGTATAGAGCCAGAATGTTGGGATAAAAAGCAACAATAATAAGATGGAATAAAACTAGTAATAAAATAATAGTAATAATGAAGAGTGTATAGAGCCAGAGTGTTGGGATAAAAAGCAACAATAATAAGATGGAATAAAACTAGTAATAAAATAATAGTAATAATGAAGAGTGTATAGAGCCAGAGTGTTGGGATAAAAAGCAACAATAATAAGATGGAATAAAACTAGTAATAAAATAATAGTAATAATGAAGAGTGTATAGAGCCAGAATGTTGGGATAAAAAGCAACAATAATAAGATGGAATAAAACTAGTAATAAAATAATAATAATAATAATGAAGAGTGTATAGAGCCAGAGTATTGGGATAAAAAACCAACAATAATAAGATGGAATAAAACTAGTAATAAAATAATAGTAATAATGAAGAGTGTATAGAGCCAGAGTGTTGGGATAAAAAAGCAACAATAATAAGATGGAATAAAACTAGTAATAAAATAATAGTAATAATGAAGAGTGTATAGAGCCAGAGTGTTGGGATAAAAAAGCAACAATAATAAGATGGAATAAAACTAGTAATAAAATAATAGTAATAATGAAGAGTGTATAGAGCCAGAGTGTTGGGATAAAAAGCAACAATAATAAGATGGAATAAAACTAGTAATAAAATAATAGTAATAATGAAGAGTGTATAGAGCCAGAATGTTGGGATAAAAAGCAACAATAATAAGATGGAATAAAACTAGTAATAAAATAATAGTAATAATGAAGAGTGTATAGAGCCAGAGTGTTGGGATAAAAAGCAACAATAATAAGATGGAATAAAACTAGTAATAAAATAATAGTAATAATGAAGAGTGTATAGAGCCAGAGTGTTGGGATAAAAAGCAACAATAATAAGATGGAATAAAACTAGTAATAAAATAATAGTAATAATGAAGAGTGTATAGAGCCAGAGTGTTGGGATAAAAAGCAACAATAATAAGATGGAATAAAACTAGTAATAAAATAATAGTAATAATGAAGAGTGTATAGAGCCAGAATGTTGGGATAAAAAGCAACAATAATAAGATGGAATAAAACTAGTAATAAAATAATAGTAATAATGAAGAGTGTATAGAGCCAGAGTGTTGGGATAAAAAGCAACAATAATAAGATGGAATAAAACTAGTAATAAAATAATAGTAATAATGAAGAGTGTATAGAGCCAGAGTGTTGGGATAAAAAGCAACAATAATAAGATGGAATAAAACTAGTAATAAAATAATAGTAATAATGAAGAGTGTATAGAGCCAGAGTGTTGGGATAAAAAGCAACAATAATAAGATGGAATAAAACTAGTAATAAAATAATAGTAATAATGAAGAGTGTATAGAGCCAGAGTGTTGGGATAAAAAAGCAACAATAATAAGATGGAATAAAACTAGTAATAAAATAATAGTAATAATGAAGAGTGTATAGAGCCAGAGTGTTGGGATAAAAAAGCAAAAATAATAAGATGGAATAAAACTAGTAATAAAATAATAGTAATAATGAAGAGTGTATAGAGCCAGAGTGTTGGGATAAAAAGCAACAATAATAATAAGATGGAATAAAACTAGTAATAAAATAATAGTAATAATGAAAAGTGTATAGAGCCAGAGTGTTGGGATAAAAAGCAACAATAATAAGATGGAATAAAACTAGTAATAAAATAATAGTAATAATGAAGAGTGTATAGAGCCAGAATGTTGGGATAAAAAAGCAACAATAATAAGATGTAATAAAACTAGTAATAAAATAATAGTAATAATGAAGAGTGTATAGAGCCAGAGTGTTGGGATAAAAAGCAACAATAATAAGATGGAATAAAACTAGTAATAAAATAATAGTAATAATAAAGAGTGTATAGAGCCAGAGTGTTGGGATAAAAAAAAACAATAATAAGATGTAATAAAACTAGTAATAAAATAATAGTAATAATGAAGAGTGTATAGAGCCAGAATGTTGGGATAAAAAGCAACAATAATAAGATGGAATAAAACTAGTAATAAAATAATAGTAATAATGAAGAGTGTATAGAGCCAGAGTGTTGGGATAAAAAGCAACAATAATAAGATGGAATAAAACTAGTAATAAAATAATAGTAATAATGAAGAGTGTATAGAGCCAGAGTGTTGGGATAAAAAGCAACAATAATAAGATGGATTAAAACTAGTAATAAAATAATAGTAATAATAAAGAGTGTATAGAGCCAGAGTGTTGGGATAAAAAAAAACAATAATAAGATGTAATAAAACTAGTAATAAAATAATAGTAATAATGAAGAGTGTATAGAGCCAGAGTGTTGGGATAAAAAGCAACAATAATAAGATGGAATAAAACTAGTAATAAAATAATAGTAATAATGAAGAGTGTATAGAGCCAGAATGTTGGGATAAAAAGCAACAATAATAAGATGGAATAAAACTAGTAATAAAATAATAGTAATAATGAAGAGTGTATAGAGCCAGAGTGTTGGGATAAAAAGCAACAATAATAAGATGGAATAAAACTAGTAATAAAATAATAGTAATAATGAAGAGTGTATAGAGCCAGAGTGTTGGGATAAAAAGCAACAATAATAAGATGGAATAAAACTAGTAATAAAATAATAGTAATAATGAAGAGTGTATAGAGCCAGAGTGTTGGGATAAAAAGCAACAATAATAAGATGGAATAAAACTAGTAATAAAATAATAGTAATAATGAAGAGTGTATAGAGCCAGAGTGTTTGGGATAAAAAGCAACAATAATAAGATGGAATAAAACTAGTAATAAAATAATAGTAATAATGAAGAGTGTATAGAGCCAGAGTGTTGGGATAAAAAAGCAACAATAATAAAAGATGGAATAAAACTAGTAATAAAATAATAGTAATAATGAAGAGTGTATAGAGCCAGAGTGTTGGGATAAAAAGCAACAATAATAAGATGGAATAAAAAAAGTAATAAAATAATAGTAATAATGAATAAGATGGAATAAAAAAAGTAATAAAATAATAATAAAATAATAATGAAAAGTGTATAGAGCCAGAATGTTGGGATAAAAAACAATAATAAGAGATGGAATAAAACTAGTAATAAAATAATAGTAATAATGAAGAGTGTATAGAGCCAGAGTGTTGGGATAAAAAAGCAACAATAATAAGATGGAATAAAACTAGTAATAAAATAATAGTAATAATGAAGAGTGTATAGAGCCAGAGTGTTGGGATAAAAAAGCAACAATAATAAGATGGAATAAAACTAGTAATAAAATAATAGTAATAATGAAAGAGTGTATAGAGCCAGAATGTTGGGATAAAAAAGCAACAATAATAAGATGGAATAAAACTAGTAATAAAATAATAGTAATAATAAAGAAAAGTGTATAGAGCCAGAATGTTGGGATAAAAAGCAACAATAATAAGATGGAATAAAACTAGTAATAAAATAATAGTAATAATGAAGAGTGTATAGAGCCAGAGTGTTGGGATAAAAAAGCAACAATAATAAGATGGAATAAAACTAGTAATAAAATAATAGTAATAATGAAAGAGTGTATAGAGCCAGAGTGTTGGGATAAAAAAACAACAATAATAAGATGGAATAAAACTAGTAATAAAATAATAGTAATAATGAAGAGTGTATAGAGCCAGAATGTTGGGATAAAAAAGCAACAATAATAAGATGGAATAAAACTAGTAATAAAATAATAGTAATAATGAAGAGTGTATAGAGCCAGAGTGTTGGGATAAAAAGCAACAATAATAAGATGGAATAAAACTAGTAATAAAATAATAGTAATAATGAAGAGTGTATAGAGCCAGAATGTTGGGATAAAAAAGCAACAATAATAAGATGGAATAAAACTAGTAATAAAATAATAGTAATAATGAAGAGTGTATAGAGCCAGAATGTTGGGATAAAAAACAACAATAATAAGATGGAATAAAACTAGTAATAAAATAATAGTAATAATGAAGAATGTATAGAGCCAGAGTGTTGGGATAAAAAGCAACAATAATAAGATGGAATAAACCTAGTAATAAAATAATAGTAATAATGAAGAGTGTATAGAGCCAGAATGTTGGGATAAAAAGCAACAATAATAAGATGGAATAAAACTAGTAATAAAATAATAGTAATAATGAAGAGTGTATAGAGCCAGAATGTTGGGATAAAAAAGCAACAATAATAAGATGGAATAAAACTAGTAATAAAATAATAGTAATAATGAAGAGTGTATAGAGCCAGAGTGTTGGGATAAAAAGCAACAATAATAAGATGGAATAAAACTAGTAATAAAATAATAGTAATAATGAAGAGTGTATAGAGCCAGAATGTTGGGATAAAAAAGCAACAATAATAAGATGGAATAAAACTAGTAATAAAATAATAGTAATAATGAAGAGTGTATAGAGCCAGAGTGTTGGGATAAAAAGCAACAATAATAAGATGGAATAAAACTAGTAATAAAATAATAGTAATAATGAAGAGTGTATAGAGCCAGAGTGTTGGGATAAAAAGCAACAATAATAAGATGGAATAAAACTAGTAATAAAATAATAGTAATAATGAAGAGTGTATAGAGCCAGAGTGTTGGGATAAAAAAGCAACAATAATAAGATGGAATAAAACTAGTAATAAAATAATAGTAATAATGAAGAGTGTATAGAGCCAGAGTGTTGGGATAAAAAGCAACAATAATAAGATGGAATAAAACTAGTAATAAAATAATAGTAATAATGAAGAGTGTATAGAGCCAGAGTGTTGGGATAAAAAGCAACAATAATAAGATGGAATAAAACTAGTAATAAAATAATAGTAATAATGAAAAGAGTGTATAGAGCCAGAGTGTTGGGATAAAAAAGCAACAATAATAAGATGGAATAAAACTAGTAATAAAATAATAGTAATAATGAAGAGTGTATAGAGCCAGAATGTTGGGATAAAAAGCAACAATAATAAGATGGAATAAAACTAGTAATAAAATAATAGTAATAATGAAGAGTGTATAGAGCCAGAATGTTGGGATAAAAAGCAACAATAATAAGATGGAATAAAACTAGTAATAAAATAATAGTAATAATGAAGAGTGTATAGAGCCAGAATGTTGGGATAAAAAAGCAACAATAATAAGATGGAATAAAACTAGTAATAAAATAATAGTAATAATGAAGAGTGTATAGAGCCAGAGTGTTGGGATAAAAAAGCAACAATAATAAGATGGAATAAAACTAGTAATAAAATAATAGTAATAATGAAGAGTGTATATAGAGCCAGAGTGTTGGGATAAAAAGCAACAACAATAATATGATGGAATAAAACTAGTAATAAAATAATAGTAATAATGAAGAGTGTATAGAGCCAGAGTGTTGGGATAAAAAGCAACAATAATAAGATGGAATAAAACTAGTAATAAAATAATAGTAATAATGAAGAGTGTATAGAGCCAGAATGTTGGGATAAAAAGCAACAATAATAAGATGGAATAAAACTAGTAATAAAATAATAGTAATAATGAAGAGTGTATAGAGCCAGAGTGTTGGGATAAAAAGCAACAATAATAAGATGGAATAAAACTAGTAATAAAATAATAGTAATAATGAAGAGTGTATAGAGCCAGAGTGTTGGGATAAAAAAGCAACAATAATAAGATGGAATAAAACTAGTAATAAAATAATAGTAATAATGAAGAGTGTATAGAGCCAGAATGTTGGGATAAAAAAGCAACAATAATAAGATGGAATAAAACTAGTAATAAAATAATAGTAATAATGAAGAGTGTATAGAGCCAGAATGTTGGGATAAAAAGCAACAATAATAAGATGGAATAAAACTAGTAATAAAATAATAGTAATAATGAAGAGTGTATAGAGCCAGAGTGTTGGGATAAAAAGCAACAATAATAAGATGGAATAAAACTAGTAATAAAATAATAGTAATAATGAAGAGTGTATAGAGCCAGAATGTTGGGATAAAAAGCAACAATAATAAGATGGAATAAAACTAGTAATAAAATAATAGTAATAATGAAGAGTGTATAGAGCCAGAGTGTTGGGATAAAAAGCAACAATAATAAGATGGAATAAAACTAGTAATAAAATAATAGTAATAATGAAGAGTGTATAGAGCCAGAGTGTTGGGATAAAAAAGCAACAATAATAAGATGGAATAAAACTAGTAATAAAATAATAGTAATAATGAAGAGTGTATAGAGCCAGAATGTTGGGATAAAAAGCAACAATAATAAGATGGAATAAAACTAGTAATAAAATAATAGTAATAATGAAGAGTGTATAGAGCCAGAGTGTTGGGATAAAAAAAAGCAACAATAATAAGATGGAATAAAACTAGTAATAAAATAATAGTAATAATGAAGAGTGTATAGAGCCAGAATGTTGGGATAAAAAAGCAACAATAATAAGATGGAATAAAACTAGTAATAAAATAATAGTAATAATGAAGAGTGTATAGAGCCAGAATGTTGGGATAAAAAGCAACAATAATAAGATGGAATAAAACTAGTAATAAAATAATAGTAATAATGAAGAGTGTATAGAGCCAGAATGTTGGGATAAAAAAGCAACAATAATAAGATGGAATAAAACTAGTAATAAAATAATAGTAATAATGAAGAGTGTATAGAGCCAGAATGTTGGGATAAAAAGCAACAATAATAAGATGGAATAAAACTAGTAATAAAATAATAGTAATAATGAAGAGTGTATAGAGCCAGAGTGTTGGGATAAAAAAGCAACAATAATAAGATGGAATAAAACTAGTAATAAAATAATAGTAATAATGAAGAGTGTATAGAGCCAGAGTGTTGGGATAAAAAGCAACAATAATAAGATGGAATAAAACTAGTAATAAAATAATAGTAATAATGAAGAGTGTATAGAGCCAGAGTGTTGGGATAAAAAGCAACAATAATAAGATGGAATAAAACTAGTAATAAAATAATAGTAATAATGAAGAGTGTATAGAGCCAGAATGTTGGGATAAAAAGCAACAATAATAAGATGGAATAAAACTAGTAATAAAATAATAGTAATAATGAAGAGTGTATAGAGCCAGAGTGTTGGGATAAAAAGCAACAATAATAAGATGGAATAAAACTAGTAATAAAATAATAGTAATAATGAAGAGTGTATAGAGCCAGAGTGTTGGGATAAAAAGCAACAATAATAAGATGGAATAAAACTAGTAATAAAATAATAGTAATAATGAAGAGTGTATAGAGCCAGAGTGTTGGGATAAAAAGCAACAATAATAAGATGGAATAAAACTAGTAATAAAATAATAGTAATAATGAAGAGTGTATAGAGCCAGAGTGTTGGGATAAAAAGCAACAATAATAAGATGGAATAAAACTAGTAATAAAAATAATAGTAATAATGAAGAGTGTATAGAGCCAGAGTGTTGGGATAAAAAGCAACAATAATAAGATGGAATAAAACTAGTAATAAAATAATAGTAATAATGAAGAGTGTATAGAGCCAGAGTGTTGGGATAAAAAAGCAACAATAATAAGATGGAATAAAACTAGTAATAAAATAATAGTAATAATGAAGAGTGTATAGAGCCAGAGTGTTGGGATAAAAAAGCAACAATAATAAGATGGAATAAAACTAGTAATAAAATAATAGTAATAATGAAGAGTGTATAGAGCCAGAATGTTGGGATAAAAAGCAACAATAATAAGATGGAATAAAACTAGTAATAAAATAATAGTAATAATGAAGAGTGTATAGAGCCAGAGTGTTGGGATAAAAAAGCAACAATAATAAGATGGAATAAAACTAGTAATAAAATAATAGTAATAATGAAGAGTGTATAGAGAGCCAGAGTGTTGGGATAAAAGCAACAATAATAAGATGGAATAAAACTAGTAATAAAATAATAGTAATAATGAAGAGTGTATAGAGCCAGAATGTTGGGATAAAAAAGCAACAATAATAAGATGGAATAAAACTAGTAATAAAATAATAGTAATAATGAAGAGTGTATAGAGCCAGAGTGTTGGGATAAAAAGCAACAATAATAAGATGGAATAAAACTAGTAATAAAATAATAGTAATAATGAAGAGTGTATAGAGCCAGAATGTTGGGATAAAAAAGCAACAATAATAAGATGGAATAAAACTAGTAATAAAATAATAGTAATAATGAAGAGTGTATAGAGCCAGAATGTTGGGATAAAAAGCAACAATAATAAGATGGAATAAAACTAGTAATAAAATAATAGTAATAATGAAGAGTGTATAGAGCCAGAGTGTTGGGATAAAAAAGCAACAATAATAAGATGGAATAAAACTAGTAATAAAATAATAAAATAGTAATAATGAAGAAGTGTATAGAGCCAGAGTGTTGGGATAAAAAAGCAACAATAATAAGATGGAATAAAACTAGTAATAAAATAATAGTAATAATGAAGAGTGTATAGAGCCAGAATGTTGGGATAAAAAAGCAACAATAATAAGATGGAATAAAACTAGTAATAAAATAATAGTAATAATGAAGAGTGTATAGAGCCAGAGTGTTGGGATAAAAAGCAACAATAATAAGATGGAATAAAACTAGTAATAAAATAATAGTAATAATGAAGAGTGTATAGAGCCAGAGTGTTGGGATAAAAAGCAACAATAATAAGATGGAATAAAACTAGTAATAAAATAATAGTAATAATGAAGAGTGTATAGAGCCAGAGTGTTGGGATAAAAAGCAACAATAATAAGATGGAATAAAACTAGTAATAAAATAATAGTAATAATGAAGAGTGTATAGAGCCAGAATGTTGGGATAAAAAGCAACAATTATAAGATGGAATAAAACTAGTAATAAAATAATAGTAATAATGAAAAGAGTGTATAGAGCCAGAATGTTGGGATAAAAAAGCAACAATAATAAGATGGAATAAAACTAGTAATAAAATAATAGTAATAATGAAGAGTGTATAGAGCCAGAGTGTTGGGATAAAAAGCAACAATAATAAGATGGAATAAAACTAGTAATAAAATAATAGTAATAATGAAGAGTGTATAGAGCCAGAATGTTGGGATAAAAAGCAACAATAATAAGATGGAATAAAACTAGTAATAAAATAATAGTAATAATGAAGAGTGTATAGAGCCAGAATGTTGGGATAAAAGCAACAATAATAAGATGGAATAAAACTAGTAATAAAATAATAGTAATAATGAAGAGTGTATAGAGCCAGAGTGTTGGGATAAAAGCAACAATAATAAGATGGAATAAAACTAGTAATAAAATAATAGTAATAATGAAGAGTGTATAGAGCCAGAGTGTTGGGATAAAAAAGCAACAATAATAAGATGGAATAAAACTAGTAATAAAATAATAGTAATAATGAAGAGTGTATAGAGCCAGAGTGTTGGGATAAAAAGCAACAATAATAAGATGGAATAAAACTAGTAATAAAATAATAGTAATAATGAAGAGAGTGTATAGAGCCAGAGTGTTGGGATAAAAAAGCAACAATAATAAGATGGAATAAAACTAGTAATAAAATAATAGTAATAATGAAGAGTGTATAGAGCCAGAGTGTTGGGATAAAAAGCAACAATAATAAGATGGAATAAAACTAGTAATAAAATAATAGTAATAATGAAGAGTGTATAGAGCCAGAGTGTTGGGATAAAAAGCAACAATAATAAGATGGAATAAAACTAGTAATAAAATAATAGTAATAATGAAGAGTGTATAGAGCCAGAGTGTTGGGATAAAAAGCAACAATAATAAGATGGAATAAAACTAGTAATAAAATAATAGTAATAATGAAGAGTGTATAGAGCCAGAGTGTTGGGATAAAAAGCAACAATAATAAGATGGAATAAAACTAGTAATAAAATAATAGTAATAATGAAGAGTGTATAGAGCCAGAGTGTTGGGATAAAAAAGCAACAATAATAAGATGGAATAAAACTAGTAATAAAATAATAGTAATAATGAAGAGTGTATAGAGCCAGAATGTTGGGATAAAAAAGCAACAATAATAAGATGGAATAAAACTAGTAATAAAATAATAGTAATAATGAAGAGTGTATAGAGCCAGAATGTTGGGATAAAAAAAATAACAATAATAAGATGGAATAAAACTAGTAATAAAATAATAGTAATAATGAAGAGTGTATAGAGCCAGAGTGTTGGGATAAAAAGCAACAATAATAAGATGGAATAAAACTAGTAATAAAATAATAGTAATAATGAAGAGTGTATAGAGCCAGAATGTTGGGATAAAAAGCAACAATAATAAGATGGAATAAAACTAGTAATAAAATAATAGTAATAATGAAGAGTGTATAGAGCCAGAATGTTGGGATAAAAAAGCAACAATAATAAGATGGAATAAAACTAGTAATAAAATAATAGTAATAATGAAGAGTGTATAGAGCCAGAGTGTTGGGATAAAAAGCAACAATAATAAGATGGAATAAAACTAGTAATAAAATAATAGTAATAATGAAGAGTGTATAGAGCCAGAATGTTGGGATAAAAAAGCAACAATAATAAGATGGAATAAAACTAGTAATAAAATAATAGTAATAATGAAGAGTGTATAGAGCCAGAGTGTTGGGATAAAAAGCAACAATAATAAGATGGAATAAAACTAGTAATAAAATAATAGTAATAATGAAGAGTGTATAGAGCCAGAGTGTTGGGATAAAAAGCAACAATAATAAGATGGAATAAAACTAGTAATAAAATAATAGTAATAATGAAGAGTGTATAGAGCCAGAATGTTGGGATAAAAAGCAACAATAATAAGATGGAATAAAACTAGTAATAAAATAATAGTAATAATGAAGAGTGTATAGAGCCAGAGTGTTGGGATAAAAAGCAACAATAATAAGATGGAATAAAACTAGTAATAAAATAATAGTAATAATGAAGAGTGTATAGAGCCAGAGTGTTGGGATAAAAAAGCAACAATAATAAGATGGAATAAAACTAGTAATAAAATAATAGTAATAATGAAGAGTGTATAGAGCCAGAGTGTTGGGATAAAAAGCAACAATAATAAGATGGAATAAAACTAGTAATAAAATAATAGTAATAATGAAGAGTGTATAGAGCCAGAATGTTGGGATAAAAAAGCAACAATAATAAGATGGAATAAAACTAGTAATAAAATAATAGTAATAATGAAGAGTGTATAGAGCCAGAATGTTGGGATAAAAAGCAACAATAATAAGATGGAATAAAACTAGTAATAAAATAATAGTAATAATGAAGAGTGTATAGAGCCAGAATGTTGGGATAAAAAGCAACAATAATAAGATGGAATAAAACTAGTAATAAAATAATAGTAATAATGAAGAGTGTATAGAGCCAGAATGTTGGGATAAAAAGCAACAATAATAAGATGGAATAAAACTAGTAATAAAATAATAGTAATAATGAAGAGTGTATAGAGCCAGAATGTTGGGATAAAAAGCAACAATAATAAGATGGAATAAAACTAGTAATAAAATAATAGTAATAATGAAGAGTGTATAGAGCCAGAGTGTTGGGATAAAAGCAACAATAATAAGATGGAATAAAACTAGTAATAAAATAATAGTAATAATGAAGAGTGTATAGAGCCAGAGTGTTGGGATAAAAAGCAACAATAATAAGATGGAATAAAACTAGTAATAAAAATAGTAATAAGAGTAATAATGAACAATGATAAGATGGAATAAAACTAGTAAATAATAGTAAGCCAGAGTGTATAGGGATAAAAAAGCAACAATAATAAGATGGAATAAAACTAGTAATAAAATAATAGTAATAATGAAGAGTGTATAGAGCCAGAGTGTTGGGATAAAAAGCAACAATAATAAGATGGAATAAAACTAGTAATAAAATAATAGTAATAATGAAGAGTGTATAGAGCCAGAGTGTTGGGATAAAAAGCAACAATAATAAGATGGAATAAAACTAGTAATAAAATAATAGTAATAATGAAGAGTGTATAGAGCCAGAGTGTTGGGATAAAAAAGCAACAATAATAAGATGGAATAAAACTAGTAATAAAATAATAGTAATAATGAAGAGTGTATAGAGCCAGAGTGTTGGGATAAAAAAGCAAATATAATAATATGGAATAAAACTAGTAATAAAATAATAGTAATAATGAAGAGTGTATAGAGCCAGAGTGTTGGGATAAAAAAGCAACAATAATAAGATGGAATAAAACTAGTAATAAAATAATAGTAATAATGAAGAGTGTATAGAGCCAGAGTGTTGGGATAAAAAAGCAATAATAATAATAAAACTAGAATAAAACTAGTAATAAAATAATATAGAGCCAATAATGAAAAAAGCAATAATAATAAGATGGAATAAAACTAGTAATAAAATAATAGTAATAATGAAGAGTATAGAGCCAGAGTGTTGGGATAAAAAAATAACAATAATAAGATGGAATAAAACTAGTAATAAAATAATAGTAATAATGAAGAGTGTATAGAGCCAGAGTGTTGGGATAAAAAGCAACAATAATAAGATGGAATAAAACTAGTAATAAAATAATAGTAATAATGAAGAGTGTATAGAGCCAGAGTGTTGGGATAAAAAGCAACAATAATAAGATGGAATAAAACTAGTAATAAAATAATAGTAATAATGAAGAGTGTATAGAGCCAGAGTGTTGGGATAAAAAAGCAACAATAATAAGATGGAATAAAACTAGTAATAAAATAATAGTAATAATGAAGAGTGTATAGAGCCAGAGTGTTGGGATAAAAAGCAACAATAATAAGATGGAATAAAACTAGTAATAAAATAATAGTAATAATGAAGAGTGTATAGAGCCAGAGTGTTGGGATAAAAAAGCAACAATAATAAGATGGAATAAAACTAGTAATAAAATAATAGTAATAATGAAGAGTGTATAGAGCCAGAGTGTTGGGATAAAAAGCAACAATAATAAGATGGAATAAAACTAGTAATAAAATAATAGTAATAATGAAGAGTGTATAGAGCCAGAGTGTTGGGATAAAAAGCAACAATAATAAGATGGAATAAAACTAGTAATAAAATAATAGTAATAATGAAGAGTGTATAGAGCCAGAGTGTTGGGATAAAAAAAAGCAACAATAATAAGATGGAATAAAACTAGTAATAAAATAATAGTAATAATGAAGAGTGTATAGAGCCAGAGTATTGGGATAAAAAGCAACAATAATAAGATGGAATAAAACTAGTAATAAAATAATAGTAATAATGAAGAGTGTATAGAGCCAGAGGTTTGGGATAAAAAGCAACAATAATAAGATGGAATAAAACTAGTAATAAAATAATAGTAATAATGAAGAGTGTATAGAGCCAGAGTGTTGGGATAAAAAGCAACAATAATAAGATGGAATAAAACTAGTAATAAAATAATAGTAATAATGAAGAGTGTATAGAGCCAGAGTGTTGGGATAAAAAAGCAACAATAATAAGATGGAATAAAACTAGTAATAAAATAATAGTAATAATGAAGAGTGTATAGAGCCAGAGTGTTGGGATAAAAAGCAACAATAATAAGATGGAATAAAACTAGTAATAAAATAATAGTAATAATGAAGAGTGTATAGAGCCAGAGTGTTGGGATAAAAAACAACAATAATAAGATGGAATAAAACTAGTAATAAAATAATAGTAATAATGAAGAGTGTATAGAGCCAGAGTGTTGGGATAAAAAGCAACAATAATAAGATGGAATAAAACTAGTAATAAAATAATAGTAATAATGAAGAGTGTATAGAGCCAGAGTGTTGGGATAAAAAGCAACAATAATAAGATGGAATAAAACTAGTAATAAAATAATAGTAATAATGAAGAGTGTATAGAGCCAGAGTGTTGGGATAAAAAGCAACAATAATAAGATGGAATAAAACTAGTAATAAAATAATAGTAATAATGAAGAGTGTATAGAGCCAGAGTGTTGGGATAAAAAAGCAACAATAATAAGATGGAATAAAACTAGTAATAAAATAATAGTAATAATGAAGAGTGTATAGAGCCAGAGTGTTGGGATAAAAAGCAACAATAATAAGATGGAATAAAACTAGTAATAAAATAATAGTAATAATGAAGAGTGTATAGAGCCAGACTGTTGGGATCAAAAGCAACAATAATAAGATGGAATAAAACTAGTAATAAAATAATAGTAATAATGAAGAGTGTGTGTAGAGCCAGACTGTTGGGATCAAAAGCAACAATAATAAGATGGAATAAAAACTAGTAATAAAATAATAGTAATAAAATAATAGAGCCAGAGTGTTGGGATAAAAGCAACAATAATAAGATGGAATAAAACTAGTAATAAAATAATAGTAATAATGAAGAGTGTATAGAGCCAGAGTGTTGGGATAAAAAGCAACAATAATAAGATGGAATAAAACTAGTAATAAAATAATAGTAATAATGAAGAGTGTATAGAGCCAGAGTGTTGGGATAAAAAAGCAACAATAATAAGATGGAATAAAACTAGTAATAAAATAATAGTAATAATGAAGAGTGTATAGAGCCAGAGTGTTGGGATAAAAAGCAACAATAATAAGATGGAATAAAACTAGTAATAAAATAATAGTAATAATGAAGAGTGTATAGAGCCAGAGTGTTGGGATAAAAAGCAACAATAATAAGATGGAATAAAACTAGTAATAAAATAATAGTAATAATGAAGAGTGTATAGAGCCAGAGTGTTGGGATAAAAAGCAACAATAATAAGATGGAATAAAACTAGTAATAAAATAATAGTAATAATGAAGAGTGTATAGAGCCAGAGTGTTGGGATAAAAAGCAACAATAATAAGATGGAATAAAACTAGTAATAAAATAATAGTAATAATGAAGAGTGTATAGAGCCAGAATGTTGGGATAAAAAAGCAACAATAATAAGATGGAATAAAACTAGTAATAAAATAATAGTAATAATGAAGAGTGTATAGAGCCAGAGTGTTGGGATAAAAAGCAACAATAATAAGATGGAATAAAACTAGTAATAAAATAATAGTAATAATGAAGAGTGTATAGAGCCAGAGTGTTGGGATAAAAAAAACAATAATAAGATGGAATAAAACTAGTAATAAAATAATAGTAATAATGAAGAGTGTATAGAGCCAGAGTGTTGGGATAAAAAAAACAATAATAAGATGGAATAAAACTAGTAATAAAATAATAGTAATAATGAAAAGTGTATAGAGCCAGAGTGTTGGGATAAAAAGCAACAATAATAAGATGGAATAAAACTAGTAATAAAATAATAGTAATAATGAAGAGTGTATAGAGCCAGAGTGTTGGGATAAAAAAGCAACAATAATAAGATGGAATAAAACTAGTAATAAAATAATAGTAATAATGAAGAGTGTATAGAGCCAGAGTGTTGGGATAAAAAAGCAACAATAATAAGATGGAATAAAACTAGTAATAAAATAATAGTAATAATGAAGAGTGTATAGAGCCAGAGTGTTGGGATAAAAAAGCAACAATAATAAGATGGAATAAAACTAGTAATAAAATAATAGTAATAATGAAGAGTGTATAGAGCCAGAGTGTTGGGATAAAAAGCAACAATAATAAGATGGAATAAAACTAGTAATAAAATAATAGTAATAATGAAGAGTGTATAGAGCCAGAGTGTTGGGATAAAAAGCAACAATAATAAGATGGAATAAAACTAGTAATAAAATAATAGTAATAATGAAGAGTGTATAGAGCCAGAGTGTTGGGATAAAAAGCAACAATAATAAGATGGAATAAAACTAGTAATAAAATAATAGTAATAATGAAGAGTGTATAGAGCCAGAGTGTTGGGATAAAAAAGCAACAATAATAAGATGGAATAAAACTAGTAATAAAATAATAGTAATAATGAAGAGTGTATAGAGCCAGAGTGTTGGGATAAAAAAGCAACAATAATAAGATGGAATAAAACTAGTAATAAAATAATAGTAATAATGAAGAGTGTATAGAGCCAGAGTGTTGGGATAAAAAGCAACAATAATAAGATGGAATAAAACTAGTAATAAAATAATAGTAATAATGAAGAGTGTATAGAGCCAGAGTGTTGGGATAAAAAGCAACAATAATAAGATGGAATAAAACTAGTAATAAAATAATAGTAATAATGAAGAGTGTATAGAGCCAGAGTGTTGGGATAAAAAAGCAACAATAATAAGATGGAATAAAACTAGTAATAAAATAATAGTAATAATGAAGAGTGTATAGAGCCAGAGTGTTGGGATAAAAAGCAACAATAATAAGATGGAATAAAACTAGTAATAAAATAATAGTAATAATGAAGAGTGTATAGAGCCAGAGTGTTGGGATAAAAAGCAACAATAATAAGATGGAATAAAACTAGTAATAAAATAATAGTAATAATGAAGAGTGTATAGAGCCAGAGTGTTGGGATAAAAAAGCAACAATAATAAGATGGAATAAAACTAGTAATAAAATAATAGTAATAATGAAGAGTGTATAGAGCCAGAGTGTTGGGATAAAAAGCAACAATAATAAGATGGAATAAAACTAGTAATAAAATAATAGTAATAATGAAGAGTGTATAGAGCCAGAGTGTTGGGATAAAAAGCAACAATAATAAGATGGAATAAAACTAGTAATAAAATAATAGTAATAATGAAGAGTGTATAGAGCCAGAGTGTTGGGATAAAAAGCAACAATAATAAGATGGAATAAAACTAGTAATAAAATAATAGTAATAATGAAGAGTGTATAGAGCCAGAGTGTTGGGATAAAAAAGCAACAATAATAAGATGGAATAAAACTAGTAATAAAATAATAGTAATAATGAAGAGTGTATAGAGCCAGAGTGTTGGGATAAAAAGCAACAATAATAAGATGGAATAAAACTAGTAATAAAATAATAGTAATAATGAAGAGTGTATAGAGCCAGAGTGTTGGGATAAAAAAGCAACAATAATAAGATGGAATAAAACTAGTAATAAAATAATAGTAATAATGAAGAGTGTATAGAGCCAGAGTGTTGGGATAAAAAAGCAACAATAATAAGATGGAATAAAACTAGTAATAAAATAATAGTAATAATGAAGAGTGTATAGAGCCAGAGTGTTGGGATAAAAAAGAAACAATAATAAGATGGAATAAAACTAGTAATAAAATAATAGTAATAATGAAGAGTGTATAGAGACAGAGTGTTGGGATAAAAAAGCAACAATAATAAGATGGAATAAAACTAGTAATAAAATAATAGTAATAATGAAGAGTGTATAGAGCCAGAGTGTTGGGATAAAAAGCAACAATAATAAGATGGAATAAAACTAGTAATAAAATAATAGTAATAATGAAGAGTGTATAGAGCCAGAGTGTTGGGATAAAAAGCAACAATAATAAGATGGAATAAAACTAGTAATAAAATAATAGTAATAATGAAGAGTGTATAGAGCCAGAGGGTTGGGATAAAAAGCAACAATAATAAGATGGAGTCAAAACTAGTAATAAAATAATAATAGTAATAATGAAGAGTGTATAGAGCCAGAGTGTTGGGATAAAAAGCAACAATAATAAGATGGAATAAAACTAGTAATAAAATAATAGTAATAATGAAGAGTGTATAGAGCCAGAGTGTTGGGATAAAAAGCAACAATAATAAGATGGAATAAAACTAGTAATAAAATAATAGTAATAATGAAAGTGTATAGAGCCAGAGTGTTGGGATAAAAAAGCAACAATAATAAGATGGAATAAAACTAGTAATAAAATAATAGTAATAATGAAGAGTGTATAGAGCCAGAGTGTTGGGATAAAAAAGCAACAATAATAAGATGGAATAAAACTAGTAATAAAATAATAGTAATAATGAAGAGTGTATAGAGCCAGAGTGTTGGGATAAAAAAAGCAACAATAATAAGATGGAATAAAACTAGTAATAAAATAATAGTAATAATAATGAAGAGTGTATAGAGCCAGAGTGTTGGGATAAAAAAGCAACAATAATAAGATGGAATAAAACTAGTAATAAAATAATAGTAATAATGAAGAGTGTATAGAGCCAGAGTGTTGGGATAAAAAAGCAACAATAATAAGATGGAATAAAACTAGTAATAAAATAATAGTAATAATGAAGAGTGTATAGAGCCAGAGTGTTGGGATAAAAAAGCAACAATAATAAGATGGAATAAAACTAGTAATAAAATAATAGTAATAATGAAGAGTGTATAGAGCCAGAGTGTTGGGATAAAAAGCAACAATAATAAGATGGAATAAAACTAGTAATAAAATAATAGTAATAATGAAGAGTGTATAGAGCCAGAGTGTTGGGATAAAAAGCAACAATAATAAGATGGAATAAAACTAGTAATAAAATAATAGTAATAATGAAGAGTGTATAGAGCCAGAGTGTTGGGATAAAAAGCAACAATAATAAGATGGAATAAAACTAGTAATAAAATAATAGTAATAATGAAGAGTGTATAGAGCCAGAGTGTTGGGATAAAAAAGCAACAATAATAAGATGGAATAAAACTAGTAATAAAATAATAGTAATAATGAAGAGTGTATAGAGCCAGAGTGTTGGGATAAAAAGCAACAATAATAAGATGGAATAAAACTAGTAATAAAAAATAATAGTAATAATGAAGAGTGTATAGAGCCAGAGTGTTGGGATAAAAAGCAACAATAATAAGATGGAATAAAACTAGTAATAAAATAATAGTAATAATGAAGAGTGTATAGAGCCAGAGTGTTGGGATAAAAAAGCAACAATAATAAGATGGAATAAAACTAGTAATAAAATAATAGTAATAATGAAGAGTGTATAGAGCCAGAGTGTTGGGATAAAAAGCAACAATAATAAGATGGAATAAAACTAGTAATAAAATAATAGTAATAATGAAGAGTGTATAGAGCCAGAGTGTTGGGATAAAAAGCAACAATAATAAGATGGAATAAAACTAGTAATAAAATAATAGTAATAATGAAGAGTGTATAGAGCCAGAGTGTTGGGATAAAAAGCAACAATAATAAGATGGAATAAAACTAGTAATAAAATAATAGTAATAATGAAGAGTGTATAGAGCCAGAGTGTTGGGATAAAAAGCAACAATAATAAGATGGAATAAAACTAGTAATAAAATAATAGTAATAATGAAGAGTGTATAGAGCCAGAGTGTTGGGATAAAAAGCAACAATAATAAGATGGAATAAAACTAGTAATAAAATAATAGTAATAATGAAGAGTGTATAGAGCCAGAGTGTTGGGATAAAAAGCAACAATAATAAGATGGAATAAAACTAGTAATAAAATAATAGTAATAATGAAGAGTGTATAGAGCCAGAGTGTTGGGATAAAAAAGCAACAATAATAAGATGGAATAAAACTAGTAATAAAATAATAGTAATAATGAAGAGTGTATAGAGCCAGAGTGTTGGGATAAAAAGCAACAATAATAAGATGGAATAAAACTAGTAATAAAATAATAGTAATAATGAAGAGTGTATAGAGCCAGAGTGTTGGGATAAAAAAGCAACAATAATAAGATGGAATAAAACTAGTAATAAAATAATAGTAATAATGAAGAGTGTATAGAGCCAGAGTGTTGGGATAAAAAAAACAATAATAAGATGGAATAAAACTAGTAATAAAATAATAGTAATAATGAAGAGTGTATAGAGCCAGAGTGTTGGGATAAAAAGCAACAATAATAAGATGGAATAAAACTAGTAATAAAATAATAGTAATAATGAAGAGTGTATAGAGCCAGAGTGTTGGGATAAAAAGCAACAATAATAAGATGGAATAAAACTAGTAATAAAATAATAGTAATAATGAAGAGTGTATAGAGCCAGAGTGTTGGGATAAAAAGCAACAATAATAAGATGGAATAAAACTAGTAATAAAATAATAGAAATAATGAAGAGTGTATAGAGCCAGAGTGTTGGGATAAAAAAGCAACAATAATAAGATGGAATAAAACTAGTAATAAAATAATAGTAATAATGAAGAGTGTATAGAGCCAGAGTGTTGGGATAAAAAGCAACAATAATAAGATGGAATAAAACTAGTAATAAAATAATAGTAATAATGAAGAGTGTATAGAGCCAGAGTGTTGGGATAAAAAGCAACAATAATAAGATGGAATAAAACTAGTAATAAAATAATAGTATTAATGAAGAGTGTATAGAGCCAGAGTGTTGGGATAAAAAAGCAACAATAATAAGATGGAATAAAACTAGTAATAAAATAATAGTAATAATGAAGAGTGTATAGAGCCAGAGTGTTGGGATAAAAAGCAACAATAATAAGATGGAATAAAACTAGTAATAAAATAATAGTATTAATGAAGAGTGTATAGAGCCAGAGTGTTGGGATAAAAAAGCAACAATAATAAGATGGAATAAAACTAGTATTAAAATAATAGTAATAATGAAGAGTGTATAGAGCCAGAGTGTTGGGATAAAAAAGAAACAATTATAAGATGGAATAAAACTAGCAATAAAATAATAGTAATAATGAAGAGTGTATAGAGCCAGAGTGTTGGGATAAAAAGCAACAATAATAAGATGGAATAAAACTAGTAATAAAATAATAGTAATAATGAAGAGTGTATAGAGCCAGAGTGTTGGGATAAAAAGCAAACAATAATAAGATGGAATAAAACTAGTAATAAAATAATAGTAATAATGAAGAGTGTATAGAGCCAGAGTGTTGGGATAAAAAAGCAACAATAATAAGATGGAATAAAACTAGTAATAAAATAATAGTAATAATGAAGAGTGTATAGAGCCAGAGTGTTGGGATAAAAAGCAACAATAATAAGATGGAATAAAACTAGTAATAAAATAATAGTAATAATGAAGAGTGTATAGAGCCAGAGTGTTGGGATAAAAAGCAACAATAATAAGATGGAATAAAACTAGTAATAAAATAATAGTAATAATGAAGAGTGTATAGAGCCAGAGTGTTGGGATAAAAAGCAACAATAATAAGATGGAATAAAACTAGTAATAAAATAATAGTAATAATGAAGAGTGTATAGAGCCAGAGTGTTGGGATAAAAAAGCAACAATAATAAGATGGAATAAAACTAGTAATAAAATAATAGTAATAATGAAGAGTGTATAGAGCCAGAGTGTTGGGATAAAAGCAACAATAATAAGATGGAATAAAACTAGTAATAAAATAATAGTAATAATGAAGAGTGTATAGAGCCAGAGTGTTGGGATAAAAAGCAACAATAATAAGATGGAATAAAACTAGTAATAAAATAATAGTAATAATGAAGAGTGTATAGAGCCAGAGTGTTGGGATAAAAAAGCAACAATAATAAGATGGAATAAAACTAGTAATAAAATAATAGTAATAATGAAGAGTGTATAGAGCCAGAGTGTTGGGATAAAAAGCAACAATTATAAGATGGAATAAAACTAGTAATAAAATAATAGTAATAATGAAGAGTGTATAGAGCCAGAGTGTTGGGATAAAAAGCAACAATAATAAGATGGAATAAAACTAGTAATAAAATAATAGTAATAATGAAGAGTGTATAGAGCCAGAGTGTTGGGATAAAAAGCAACAATTATAAGATGGAATAAAACTAGTAATAAAATAATAGTAATAATGAAGAGTGTATAGAGCCAGAGTGTTGGGATAAAAAGCAACAATAATAAGATGGAATAAAACTAGTAATAAAATAATAGTAATAATGAAGAGTGTATAGAGCCAGAGTGTTGGGATAAAAAGCAACAATAATAAGATGGAATAAAACTAGTAATAAAATAATAGTAATAATGAAGAGTGTATAGAGCCAGAGTGTTGGGATAAAAAAATAGCAACAATAATAAGATGGAATAAAACTAGTAATAAAATAATAGTAATAATGAAGAGAGTGTATAGAGCCAGAGTGTTGGGATAAAAAGCAACAATAATAAGATGGAATAAAACTAGTAATAAAATAATAGTAATAATGAAGAGTGTATAGAGCCAGAGTGTTGGGATAAAAAGCAACAATAATAAGATGGAATAAAAACTAGTAATAAAATAATAGTAATAATGAAGAGTGTATAGAGCCAGAGTGTTGGGATAAAAAAGCAACAATAATAAGATGGAATAAAACTAGTAATAAAATAATAGTAATAATGAAGAGTGTATAGAGCCAGAGTGTTGGGATAAAAAAAACAATAATAAGATGGAATAAAACTAGTAATAAAATAATAGTAATAATGAAGAGTGTATAGAGCCAGAGTGTTGGGATAAAAAGCAACAATAATAAGATGGAATAAAACTAGTAATAAAATAATAGTAATAATGAAGAGTGTATAGAGCCAGAGTGTTGGGATAAAAAGCAACAATAATAAGATGGAATAAAACTAGTAATAAAATAATAGTAATAATGAAGAGTGTATAGAGCCAGAGTGTTGGGATAAAAAACAACAATAATAAGATGGAATAAAACTAGTAATAAAATAATAGTAATAATGAAGAGTGTATAGAGCCAGAGTGTTGGGATAAAAAGCAAAAATAATAAGATGGAATAAAACTAGTAATAAAATAATAGTAATAATGAAGAGTGTATAGAGCCAGAGTGTTGGGATAAAAAGCAACAATAATAAGATGGAATAAAACTAGTAATAAAATAATAGTAATAATGAAAGTGTGTAGAGCCAGAGTGTTGGGATAAAAAAGCAACAATAATAAGATGGAATAAAACTAGTAATAAAAATAATAGTAATAATGAAGAGTGTATAGAGCCAGAGTGTTGGGATAAAAAAGCAACAATAATAAGATGGAATAAAACTAGTAATAAAATAATAGTAATAATGAAGAGTGTATAGAGCCAGAGTGTTGGGATAAAAAAAGCAACAATAATAAGATGGAATAAAACTAGTAATAAAATAATAGTAATAATGAAGAGTGTATAGAGCCAGAGTGTTGGGATAAAAAGCAACAATAATAAGATGGAATAAAACTAGTAATAAAATAATAGTAATAATGAAGAGTGTATAGAGCCAGAGTGTTGGGATAAAAAGCAACAATAATAAGATGGAATAAAACTAGTAATAAAATAATAGTAATAATGAAGAGTGTATAGAGCCAGAGTGTTGGGATAAAAAGCAACAATAATAAGATGGAATAAAACTAGTAATAAAATAATAGTAATAATGAAAGAGTGTATAGAGCCAGAGTGTTGGGATAAAAAGCAAAAATAATAAGATGGAATAAAACTAGTAATAAAATAATAGTAATAATGAAGAGTGTATAGAGCCAGAGTGTTGGGATAAAAAGCAACAATAATAAGATGGAATAAAACTAGTAATAAAATAATAGTAATAATGAAGAGTGTATAGAGCCAGAGTGTTGGGATCAAAAGCAACAATAATAAGATGGAATAAAACTAGTAATAAAATAATAGTAATAATGAAGAGTGTATAGAGCCAGAGTGTTGGGATAAAAAGCAACAATAATAAGATGGAATAAAACTAGTAATAAAATAATAGTAATAATGAAGAGTGTATAGAGCCAGAGTGTTGGGATAAAAAGCAACAATAATATCAGATGAATAAAACTAGTAATAAAATAATAGTAATAATGAAGAGTGTATAGAGCCAGAGTGTTGGGATAAAAAAGCAACAATAATAAGATGGAATAAAACTAGTAATAAAATAATAGTAATAATGAAGAGTGTATAGAGCCAGAGTGTTGGGATAAAAAGCAACAATAATAAGATGGAATAAAACTAGTAATAAAATAATAGTAATAATGAAGAGTGTATAGAGCCAGAGTGTTGGGATAAAAAAGCAACAATAATAAGATGGAATAAAACTAGTAATAAAATAATAGTAATAATGAAGAGTGTATAGAGCCAGAGTGTTGGGATAAAAAAAGCAACAATAATAAGATGGAATAAAACTAGTAATAAAATAATAGTAATAATGAAGAGTGTATAGAGGAAGCCAGAGTGTTGGGATAAAAAAATAATATCAACACTAATAAGATGGAATAAAACTAGTAATAAAATAATAGTAATAATGAAGTGTGTATAGAGCCAGAGTGTTGGGATAAAAAGCAACAATAATAAGATGGAATAAAACTAGTAATAAAATAATAGTAACAATGAAGAGTGTATAGAGCCAGAAGGTTGGGATAAAAAGCAACAATAATAAGATGGAATAAAACTAGTAATAAAATAATAGTAATAATGAAGAGTGTATAGAGCCAGAGTGTTGGGATAAAAAGCAACAATAATAAGATGGAATAAAACTAGTAATAAAAATAATAGTAATAATGAAGAGTGTATAGAGCCAGAGTGTTGGGATAAAAAAGCAACAATAATAAGATGGAATAAAACTAGTAATAAAAATAATAGTAATAATGAAGAGTGTATAGAGCCAGAGTGTTGGGATAAAAAGCAACAATAATAAGATGGAATAAAACTAGTAATAAAATAATAGTAATAATGAAGAGTGTATAGAGCCAGAGTGTTGGGATAAAAAGCAACAATAATAAGATGGAATAAAACTAGTAATAAAATAATAGTCATAATGAAGAGTGTATAGAGCCAGAGTGTTGGGATAAAAAGCAACAATAATAAGATGGAATAAAACTAGTAATAAAATAATAGTAATAATGAAGAGTGTATAGAGCCAGAGTATTGGGATAAAAAACAATAATAAGAATAATAAAATAATAGTAATAATGAAAAATAGAGCCAGAGTAATAAAAAGCAACAATAATAAGATGGAATAAAACTAGTAATAAAATAATAGTAAAATGAAAAGAGTGTATAGAGCCAGAGTGTTGGGATAAAAAGCAACAATAATAAGATGGAATAAAACTAGTAATAAAATAATAGTAATAATGAAGAGTGTATAGAGCCAGAGTGTTGGGATAAAAAGCAAAAATAATAAGATGGAATAAAACTAGTAATAAAATAATAGTAATAATGAAGAGTGTATAGAGCCAGAGTGTTGGGATAAAAAGCAACAATAATAAGATGGAATAAAACTAGTAATAAAATAATAGTAATAATGAAGAGTGTATAGAGCCAGAGTGTTGGGATAAAAAGCAACAATAATAAGATGGAATAAAACTAGTAATAAAATAATAGTAATAATGAAGAGTGTATAGAGCCTAGTGTTGGAATAAAAAGCAAAAACAATAATAAGATGGAATAAAACTAGTAATAAAATAATAGTAATGAATCTATAGAGCCTGAGAAGAAACCAACAATAATATAATAAAAATAATAGTAATAATGAAGAGTGTATAGAGCCAGAGTATTGGGATAAAAACTAAAATAAAATTAGTAATAAAATAATATCTATTGGGAATGAATAAACTTTTTCTCTCCCCTACTATGGGTTAATAAGTAAGACTCCTATTAGTAAACCATTATTATCTCGAAAAAAACTTTACACTCTGATTTTATTTCGGCTTTATATAATCTACAATAATTTGATAAAGCGTAAAAACAAATCAATCAATCAATGAAATATTGATTAGTTACTCAGGCGTGTCTTTTAGATTTATTTACATTCCCTGGAATATAAATGTATAGAATGGCCACATGGTGAGGGGTCTGTTTATATAATGATTGTAATCTACAACTGATCCCCCAATTTATGTCCACGTTATATTTTCTGGCTTTAAACGACCTGGAAAGGGTTGATAAGTCGTAAAAAAAGGAATCAATCCGTCAATGAAATACTGATTATCCACACAGGCAAGACTTTTTTTAATTTATTTACATTCTCTGGAATATAAATGTATAGAAACTATCGTGGCCACAAAGCGAGGGATTGGTTTATATATTGATTGTAATATAGAATTGATCCCCCACTTTATGTTCACATTATAATTTCTTGTTTCTTTATTAAATTCTGATTAGGCATGAATCCACCTCTTCCGCCACCAGCAATGGGTTAATTAGTAAGACTTGTATCACTAAATAATTATCATCTTAAAAAAAATCTAACAATCTAAAAAATATTTTCCGGCTTTATATAAGCTGAAAAAGGTTGATAAGCCATAAAAAAATCATTCAATTAATGTAAAGTAAAGAAAGACATATAAGGAATTCTACTCAATGGAATTATAGCTAAGAAGTTCGAAATGACGTTTCTTTCCTTTAGATACTGATGCTTGTATGGATTTCAGGAGTCGTCAGCTTTCGATATACAAGCAAATATGAGATCGATTTTTGGATCTCCGGGTGGCATTACTCAAGAGGCCAAAGACACAAGAGAATCCCATTTTGAATGGTGGGGCGTCTCTCTCGACCCTCGATTAACGACAATGCTAACTTTTCATCTGTTTCCGCACTAGACCTAGTGACTAACCGGCGGGTTTTTATGGACATTACTCATGCAAGGCCGGAGAGGGTCCTAATTTACATAAAGGCGCGCTTAGTGAGGAAGAAAATGAAATAGACCTGACAATAAACTCTGTTCAATGTCAAAGTTAAGTGGAAATTAATAACAATCGATCTTATGGCAACTGACTAAGCGATAATTTATTATTATTAATATTATTCAGACTGTTACCCTCATCTTCATTGCCATATTCACAACATTTTGGCCTCTATATCCCTGAGATGAGGTATTATGATGACTTGCATTATTTATATTATCAAGACTGTTATCCTCATTTTCATTGTCATATTCACAACATTTTGACCTCTATATCCCTGAGATGAGGTATTATGATTACTTGCATTATTTATATTACTCATACTGTTATCCTCATTTTCATTGTCATATTCAAACATTTGGCCTCTTATATCCCTGAGATTATTATTTATATTATCAAGACTATTATCCTCTTTTCATTGTCATATTCATTTTTCACCTCTATATCCCTGAGATGAGGTATTATGATTACTTGCATTATTTATATTACTCATACTGTTATCCTCATTTTCATTGCCATATTCACAACATTTCGGCCTCTATATCTCTGAGATGAGGTAATATGATTACTTGCATTATTTATATTACTCATACTGTTATCCTCATTTTCATTGCCATATTCACAACATTTCGGCCTCTATATCTCTGAGATGAGGTATTATGATTACTTGCATTATTTATATTACTCATACTGTTATCCTCATTTTCATTGCCATATTCACAACATTTCGGCCTCTATATCTCTGAGATGAGGTATTATGATTACTTGCATTATTTATATTACTCATACTGTTATCCTCATTTTCATTGCCATATTCACAACATTTTGACCTCTATATCCCTGAGATGAGGTATTATGATTACTTGCATTATTTATATTACTCATACTGTTATCCTCATTTTCATTGTCATATTCACAACATTTTGACCTCTATATCCCTGAGATGAGGTATTATGATTACTTGCATTATTTATATTACTCATACTGTTATCCTCATTTTCATTGCCATATTCACAACATTTCGGCCTCTATATCTCTGAGATGAGGTATTATGATTACTTGCATTATTTATATTACTCATACTGTTACCCTCATTTTCATTGTAATATTCACAACATTTTGACCTCTATATCCCTGAGATGAGGTATTATGATTACTTGCATTATTTATATTACTCATACTGTTATCCTCATTTTCATTGTCATATTCACAACATTTTGACCTCTATATCCCTGAGATGAGGTATTATGATTACTTGCATTATTTATATTACTCATACTGTTATCCTCATTTTCATTGTCATATTCACAACATTTTGACCTCTATATCCCTGAGATGAGGTATTATGATTACTTGCATTATTTATATTACTCATACTGTTATCCTCATTTTCATTGCCATATTCACAACATTTCGGCCTCTATATCTCTGAGATGAGGTATTATGATTACTTGCATTATTTATATTAGTCGGACTGTTACCCTCATCTTCATTGTCATATTCACAACGTTTCGGCCTCTATATCTCCGAGATGAATTATTATGATTACTTGCATTATTTACATTATTCGGACTGTTATTCTAATCTTCATTGTCATATTCACAACGTTTCTTTTATTGGAATAGAAAAACTCAATAAGTTTTACTCGTTACTGGACATCATACGTAGCCATATTATATTTATTTCATCTTATTATTGTTGTTTTTTATCCCAACACTCTGGCCCTATACACTCTTTATTATTAATATTATTTTATTACTAGTTTTATTCCATCTTATTATTGTTGCTTTTTATCCCAACACTCTGGCTCTATACACTCTTCATTATTACTATTATTTTATTACTAGTTTTATTCCATCTTATTATTGTTGCTTTTGATCCCAACACTCTGGCCCTATACACTCTTCATTATTACTATTATTTTATTACTAGTTTTATTCCATCTTATTATTGTTGCTTTTGATCCCAACACTCTTTTCTATACACTTTCATTATTACTATTATTTTATTACTAGTTTTATTCCATCTTATTATTGTTGCTTTTGATCCCAACACTCTGGCTCTATACACTCTTCATTATTACTATTATTTTATTACTAGTTTTATTCCATCTTATTAATGTTGCTTTTTATTCCAACACCCTGGCTCTATACACTCTTCATTATTACTTCATTATCTTTATTATTTTTATTATTATTATTATTATTATTTGTGGATAATATATTTCCTGTTTTGCATCATAAATATGGTTTCATCATATTTTCCGCAAATCCTGCATTTCGGGTTCGTTCTATCCTTGAATACGTGACAGTGATCGCATCTGGTTGTAATGCTTTGGTCCTGAGCTGCAATAATTAGGCCTTCTTGTCCCAGCTTTCAACCCGGTGCATCCTCATTGGGGTAAACATTTTTTCTGGTGTTGGCATCCAATCTTTTAATGTCATTCAATTTCCATTGTTGAGGCTATTTTACTACTGGTATAGCAAAAAACTTTCATTTTATTGGCCAGCAAATTTAGTTCAAACGACTTATTTAATATTATGGCAATTATTTTATTTTTTTATTCTACGGGTTGTTTTATTATCTACCCGTGAAATTTTATGGCAAACTACAAAACCCGTTTTTAACCGAATGTTACCGACTTTTAATGTTATTGCAACTTTGCACGATATTGGCACCCACTGAATATAAAACCCGGCATGACAAAGTGGGCCAATATCTGCACTGGAAAATCTGCAACTTCTACGGGAAGGAAACTGAAAGAAACTGGTATGAACACCACCCAGACCCGGTTACAGAGATAGGACCTGTTACAATTCTATGGGACTACACAATACACACTGACAGAACAATCAAAGCTAACCGCCCAGACATTGTTATTAAAGACCACAAACAAAAAAGTGCCTCCTTATTGATATGGCAGTCCCTGCAGACTGCAATGTATCTTTGAAGATATTCAAAAAGCTATCAAAATACAAGGACCTTGAAATCGAAATCTCAAAAATGTGGCACATGGGAACATCAACAATCCCTGTTGTAGTTGGAGCCCTAGGATTGGTTGGAAAAGATTCCAGTAGACTAATTGAAGGGATTCCTGGAAGTCCATGCTTCAAAGAAATACAAAAAATTGTTCTCACAAGTACAGCCCACACATTACGAAGGGCTTCATCTATATAAATATTTTTTTTTTTTTAATTGGTCAGTAGAAAATGTCATGATGCCATTTCTAACCTTAGGTCTCTGGGCGGGACCCGAAAGAAATGTGTAAACGCCAAAAATCAAATAAAAATAATAATAATAATGAATCTAAAAATAATGCAATAATAACAATCAACAATGGGTTGTTGTGGGATTACTTATTTGTTGGAAAAGATTCCAAAGACTACTAATTGAAGGGATTCCTGGAAAAAATGCCTCAAAAAGAAAATACAAAAAATCGTTCTGACAATACAGCCCACACTTTACGAAGGGCTTTATCTATGTAATTTTTTTTTTTTTTTTTTTCAGTTGAAATGTGTCATGATGCCATTTCTAACCTTAATAAATCTTTTGCGGGACCCAGGAAAGAAATGGATTATTAAATTTTTAATAAAGAAAATAATAAAAATAATAATAATAATAATAATAATAATAATAATAATAAAAATGATTAATTCTTACAATATATTTTTCAACGGATAAGTGAAGAGCGTGATTTGTAAGGAAATATAAAGAAAAGAAAAAACAGTGTTTGACAATGTTAAGCAATATTTCAACAGAATGTCTATCTTCTTCATGTTATATTTAAACAATTTTTTCAAGTATAAAATTATAAAAATGTACAAAAATTAATAAGTCTTTGTACAAACGTTGTTTGTCGGACTGAATACAGTAATTGTTGCACAAGACCAAAAAAAAGGCTGGTCTTGAAATGAACAAATGGCTGTACTTGTAATGAAGGCGACAAAACGAATGAACGCCGCCCGAAGGTATGCATATATAAAAATATATAAATCTATTATATATCTATTATATGTTTTTATACTTTAAAAAAATTGTTTAAATATAATTTGAAGAAGACAGACATTTTTTTGAAATATTGTTTTATATTGTCAAACATTGTGATTTTTCTTTTCTTTATCTTTTCTTAAATCACGCGCTTCTCTTAACTGTAATAATAATAATAATGTTGATAATAATAATAATAATAATAATAATAATAATAATAATAATAATAATAATAATAATAATGATAGTTTCTATTTGTTTTCATGTACAACTGCGACACCTTCAGACGGGGAACATGCTGAGGCAAACGCGCCACGGAAGTGTCCGTCGTTCGAGCAACTCGGTAATCTTACGTCGCGCATGCTCAGCTGGGTCGATATCTCGTGCTGAGGAAACGTTTCTATTCAACATGTCGGCAGCTTGACAAATATTTATTTCTAATGCCAGCGTAGCGTTTCTGTGAAAAACCTTTCTGGCAAATGTTGAATTTTGCAATGTTTTTATTATTTTGCAATCTTATTATTATTTTCTTTTTCAGCTTATTTTAAATTAAACTTAGTTGTCGGGGGTTGGGGCCAAATATTTTCGGTTTTTGTTTATCAACGTTCACATTTTATTTAATTATATATTCACCATTATTTTAAATGACTTGTTGCCACTTAGCAGGTAGCGTTTCGACAACACTTTAATTGAACTTCCGCAAATTAATTTCGAGGAAACTGAATTTGGTTTTCATTAGAAAAAGATTTTCGCCATCAAAGCATTTAGCAGCTATCAGAAAATAGTAAAAATTCGTTGATGAAGGTCAGGAATTATTGTTTCTCTATATGGCCTTGTGTTGTTAAGAAGGAGATCAATATTTTCTTTCATCCACTGTGTACACTGCCAGTACCCTAAAAACGTAAGAAATATATATATATATATATATATATATATATATATATATATATATATATATCCGGGTGTAACAGCAAAATTGTCTGATTGTTAGATTAAGCTTTGAACGTAGAAATGATTAAAGATATCTAACTGAATTCTTCGAGGTTTTTTTATAACACTTTTGGAGTCTACTTTGAACAACAAGAATGTATTTAGCTCGAAGTTAAAATGATGATCCCTCTTGCTGTATGAACCTCCTGATCCATAAAGATGCTGAGAGCACCATGGACTGAACGTGTGAGTAACGAGGGGGTTTTAAGAAAAATGGAAAATAAAAAGGATGCTTATACTTAGAATCAAAAAAAAAAACAATTTAAATTTCTCGGTCAAATAAAGAGGAAAGTGGACTTGGAGAATTTGTCACTCACGGCAAAGAAAGGCAGTGGAAAGCAGTGAAATAGCAAAAAGGCAAACCTCACTCACTACGAAGTGCAAGAAGGTGTGGATAATTATAATCAAAGAATGTCCTGAAAATTTGTAACATAGACGCATGAGTATAAAAGAATGCACATTCATTTCTGTAGGGTATATTAAGGGAAACAATTTTAATATATTTAAGCGTTGGATATCGGTTGAGGAATGACATTTGGCCTTACTTACGCTGCATCACTGTTATCCTGCAGGTAAAAGAAAAGACAAGACGTACAGGTGTCCCGAGCCTTGAATAAAAAAAGACGCATAGGTGTCCTGAACGAAAAGAAATGCGTGCATGCGTGGGCGCGTGCAGAGAGAGGCGTGGCCACACGAAATTACGTAGGTGACATACCGAAAGAAGGCGTAGCTACATGAGTTGCTTAGGCGTCTAAATAACTGGCCCGATTCTTGATCTGGACAAAAAGGCTGGCTAGAGGTTCACCGAAGATTTGTCAATTCCTGTATGCGCAATCCTAACCTCTTTGATTCTCCCCCCAATCTCCCATTCAATTTTTCGAATTTTATAATATATATATATATATATATATATATATATATATATATATATATATATATATATATATAATTCGCCGCCTTTTTGAGTCCAGCAAAATATGCTGAAAAGATAAATATGTGTGGATTACGCAAAAGCCAGGCGGAGTAATGAATTGTAGAATCAGAGAGCCGAGTTCGAATTCCAATTAAGTTCATTACAGTCACTTATGTGCTAATCCCCTTGGGAAAGCTATGAATCTCTCTATGAATATCCTACTATGAAAAAATAACAGGACAGACTGGGTTCCATAGCCTTGGGTGGCAACTGGTCGAGGAGGAGGAAAACGCCGAATCCAAGCCAGCCTGGAGAAGACTGTCAGGCTGTCTTGCCCAAGACGCCATTCTTCTACTGTTGAATATACCCTATTGTGTTACGGGACTCGTGATCGTGAGATTACGCAAAACGTTTGACAAGGACCTATTTGAGCTGTTACGGAAAATCATATCTATTCAGAAAGGATTATAATCTAATTATACCTGTCTGGCTCGCCAATCCTTGCTTCAGTCGCCTGCACAGGCACATTTGTGTTTTTTCAACATCCTCAGAGCTGACCTGTGGCTTATACTTGTAACCCTGCTGTGCGGACTGTAGTTAAAGCTTCAAGGAGAGAGCGAATTATCTGGCGTGATCATCAAGTTCGATACGCTCGGTCACGATGACTTGATACTTCGTGCTAGCACAACCTAGAAGGTTCCATAATCGTCCCATCTACCCAATTTGACTCACAAAGCTTGGCATCAAGCTGTTGGGTAGTGGGTTTTAGGCACTTTCCAAAGGTACCGCATACTGGGATCGCGATTTCTGATTAATCGCCCATGAGCGGATTCGAACCCGAATCTCATGGTCGGAAAGCGAGCGCTCTAATCACTCGTCCATACAATTCATAGCTTATAGTGTAAGCAAACCACCTACTGAATTGAGTAGAGAGCCACAGAAATAGAAAGAGATGTAAAACAAGTGTGTGTCTTCACTCTTTATCTGTTCGTCCTCTACGGCAATAATATCATGAGACATTATTATCGTGTGTCGGGGGAGGGCAATCTTAATATACGATACACACATGACACTTTGTTTTTGTAATCGATTTCACCCCCATGCAAGGTAGTAAAGCCACTAAGACTTAAGGGATTACCGTGAATTAATTAGAAGCAGAAACATTAATTCTTGGGAAAAGAAAAGAAAAATCAGGAGGACAGTAGATAGCGATTGACATTGCATTTAAATATTTGAAGATTAAAGTTGGCTGGAAAGCATAGACCCGGAAGGGAGTTCCACAAGTAATGCAGTTAAGCCACTAAGACACAAGGTGTTACTGGGTGGAGAAGAATTAGGAACAGAAACATTAATAATGAGCGGGAAAAGGAAAGAGTAATCAAATAAACAGTGAATAGCGATTGACATTGCATTTAAATTTTTGAAGATTAAAGTTGGCTGGAAAGCATAGAGCCGGAAGGGAGTTCCACAAGCAAGGCACTAAAGCCACTAAGACACAAGGGGTTACAGGGTGTGAAAGAATTAGGAACAGAAACATTAATAGTGAGTGGGAAGAGGAAAGAGTAATCAGGAGGACATTAGATAGCGATTGACATTGCATTTAAATTTTTGAAGATTAAAACTGGCTATAAAGCATGGAACCGGAAGGGAGATCCACAAGCGAGAAGTGCGAGAAAAGAAACTGTTAACATAGAACTTAAGACTACATTCTGCCAGCTCAAGTGTCAAGATGAGAGCTCGATATCGGTCTAGTACTGCGCTTAAATTCATAAAGTCTAGATACCACAGCGAAGAGCGATATTTATTTGTAAAAAAATTACAAAATGTGGCACAAGGCAAAGAAAATGGGGGATGAGGAAAAGGACGATCTTCTTCTGTCTTAAATTTCAACTTAGCTAGCCACAATGACCGAGCCAAACATACCACAATATCCCTTATACTAAAAACAACGCATTCTTACTTACCATTCTTACTACATTCACCATAATACCTCAGTGTCTCTATGAAAGTTCCGAACTAATCCCCATATATACCATAGCGAAATGCTCATCTGAACAATTATCCTTAAAGGATTTTATCGAAAAGACATAGGGAGGCAAGTTTACGTCGATAGGAAAGTGACTGTGGGACTGTTCACTTTTGCTAGTTTCTGCTTCTTCGTGTGTGACCAATTGTTTTGCCCGTAGATAGACGATAACACAGATAGGATGCCACAAGAAGATTTCCGTTGTCGTTCAAGCCGTCTATCCCAGCCATCACTTCTTAATCGGAGATCATGAAAAAACCAAAGGCGGGAAGATAACTTCATTTCTTTCATGGGATGATTAAATTTATGGCAATTAATTTATAGCACATATTTAAGGTGAGGATTACACAGAGTATTTTTATTCTCTTTTTTTTTTTTTTTTTTGGCAGTTCTTTCTTCGTTTTCTATCATTGAACCTTCTTTCTTTCTTTCTTTCTTTGGGGTTTATTCCTTTTAATCTTTTCCTTTTTTGGAGTTTGCTTCTATCTTCCTTTCTTTCTTTTTTTTTTGAGATTTTTTTCTTTTCGCTTTTGTCATCAGCATTTTTTAAAATTTTTTGTCATTCTTTTTACTCTTTTTGTTTTTGTCGTTTTATTTTTCTTTCTTTTTGTCGTCTTCTTCTTTTTCTTTCTTTCCTTCTTTGAGGTTTATTACTTTTATCCTTTTCTTTTTTTCTAGCTTTCTTTTTCTTTCTTTTTGTCGTTTTCTTCTTTTTCTTTCTTTCCTTCTTTGAGGTTTATTACTTTTATTCTTTTCTTTTTTTCTAGTTTTCTTTTTCTTTCTTTCTTCTTTCACGCTTACTCCGCTTATACTTTTCTTTTTATGTCATCGGCTTCGTTTTCTTATATTCTTTCTGTCTTCTTCTTTCTTTCGGCCATTTTTCTTTGTCATTTATTTCATTTCCTCTTTTTATCATCTGCATTTTTAATTCTTCTTTTCCTTCATTCAGGAAGTTGGCGAGAATGGAGAGAAGAGCAGATGTCAACTCAGGATTTGAGGTTGTTTTCAGACAATTCATGAGGCACCCATTTTCCAAGTTTAGGAACTTTTCCAAGTTGTTGAAGATGACGATGAACAGTTGTATTGTTTGAACTGAGAACCACTACCAATTCCTCAACTGATAAAGCAGGATTTTCTTCAAGGGCTGCTTCAAGAAGCTTTTCATCAAACTCAACTGGACGTCCGGTTCGATCTTCATTTTCAAGGGTGAAATCCCCACCTCTGAATTTTGCAAACCATCTTCTGCAAGTTCTTTCATTTACACATTCCTCTCCATAAACTGAGTGAATGTTTCTAGCCAATTCGGCTGCTGAGTTTTTTTTCTTGAACTCATAAAGCATTATGTGCCTCAAATGATTTTTGGGTACTTCCATGTTAACAGGGTTTTAATCAAACAAAATTTAATTTTATTGTTCTCTGAAATAAAATTTGATCAGTTTAAATGCGTCTAAACATAAAAATAATTTTCAGCTCTATTAGACATTATAAAATACTCTTTAAATTTTGTTCATTTTAACAAAAAGTTAAAATTCGGACAGAACTTATGGGATGACCTGATAATTTTCATTAAGGTTTGGTTTCAGTTTTTAATATAGATAGCTTCAAGAATTTTAAGTTTATGTTTAATCTTTCGTAAAAAGTATAAAGGTATTTTCAACGAGGATTTTTTTGAATTGCGAATGTGGACAGGTATGTTGTTGCAAATGTTTAGTCTATATGTATAAACTTTCTATATAGCTGTTTCCGATAACCTTTCTTTCTTTTATTAAAAACATAATAAAATTTTAAATCAATAAGAAACCTGAATAATAACAACCATTTCAAAGCAACAAACGCAGATAACACCAACAAGTATAATTGTAGAAATTCTAACGAATGTCCATTGCAAAACCAATGTCAAACAGATTTTCACCTAGGCACTATTTCTACTATAGAAAATACAAGTTAAAAAATGCTATATTGGGAGTACCAAGAATTCCTTTAAAACTAGGTGATATCAACATATACTACCTTTCACCAATAACGCGTACAGAAATAGGACGTCCCATTTCTAAATATTTTTAAACTTAAAAGAAGTTAATAAAACCTCTACGGTGAAGTGGAAAATACTAAAACAAAACTAGAACTTCTAAATCTTTAAATGAATCTTGCTTCTTATGTTTACATGAAAAAACTAGAAATTACCTAATTTGCTGACAAAAAAATCCCTATTAAACCAAGGGCTGAATTAAGTGTAAATTGCCGACACAGTTTATCTTAAAACATAGTCAAATTTAAAAAGTTACGTATTACCAATTCTTATAGCCGTAATTTATTAGTATATAATGGTCCACCCTCTATGGCTAATTACCTTATTTTATATATTCGGCTTTAACACTGCTATGTATTGTCGTCCAGTTAGTATTATTAATATCTTATACAGATGTTCCACATTTTTAATTTTATCTACAGACCTCTTTAAGAAGCTTCCTGAATTTAAAAGAAAAAATTCTGTTAATTTTACGTCTGATTACCCCACACTCGCTTCTACATGCTTTCAAAAAATTGATCATGAATCACATTAGATTTGTTGCTTACATATTTCCTACAATTGTCAACAATGGTCTGTCTATGTTCCGGGTTATCATGACATGAAAAAATAACTTCTCCACCCCCACCCTCTGATCATGCTTTTCTATTTTATGCAGATCTGACATTTAATGGTTCATCAAGACATACCAACAAGTCTATTTTTAATTCTGACCTTATGTTTCCCCCCACACCTTTATCATTTAATCATCAGTTACTTACCATCGCCATATACATATATATATATATATATATATATATATATATATATATATATAATTTTTTTTAAGGAAAAAGTTTGAATTCCTAGGAAGACTGCAAAAGGCAGCTAGAATAGTTCTTTATTTGGAAAGATAAACCATTAACTTTTCTATCACTTTAAAAATGACAGAAGGTAGCAGGACAAAATGGTAAATATATTCTTCAATAAATTTAATGTTGAAAATAAAAGTCTTTATTCAAAGTTTTTTGATTGCCCAATAAAAATGAAGTCTGGAGTTAAGGTCGAGATTTTGCCCAACAAGACACCTCATAAGACGGGAAATTGGGTTTAATTATCTAATGGAAAAATATAAAATTAGACCGTTAAATTCGGTGAAGACAACAAGCATAATAAAATCAAGTTATACTGACGGAGATAAAATCGCCACGCCCTTAAAATGTGTTTCAATATTCTCAAGTATGAGTCCGGTATTTGGCTTACTGTTCCCCAACAAAAGAAGAGAAAACTGGAGACAACAGAAATGTTGTTCTACAGAAGGATACTGAGAATTCCATTGACGGAACGAGTATAGATCGTGGATGTCTTGAGAGATTCACTTTTGGTTGTAAAAAAGTACAGACTGGCTTAATTATGCCTTGCATTTTATATGGAGTCTTTAGGCATTGCGACGTGGTGTATTGGTTAACCTGCTTGTTTCGCTAGAACAATTACGTCAGTGTAGTGAGTTCGATTCGCACTAGGGGCCCCATTTTTTCGCCCTTCTGGTACATCTAAGCTACGCTTATAAAAACATTTTATGTGTGTCTGTTCGCTTTGGCTAATTTATGCTTTTTCGTCTGTGGTCAATTGTTTAACAATAGATAGACGATGGCAAAAATGAGGAACCTCAAGAAGACAGCCGTTATCGTTCGAGCATTCTATCCTGGCCATCATTTCTTAATTAGAAGTCATGAAAAATGGATAGAGTTGGAATTTTTTCTATATATTTTTCAAAAAAACATTTAACGGTATTACAAGAGGCGGGAAGATAACTCCATTTGTTCATGGGATGATTGAATTTATGGTAATTATTTTATGGCGGACATTTAAGGTGAAGATTACAGACTACTTTTATTCTCTCTTTTAGCAGTTCTTTTTCGTTTTCTGTCATTGAACTTTTTCTTTCTTTCTTTCTTTTTTCTTTCTATCTTTCTTTGGGGTTTATTCCTTTTACTCTTTTTCTTTTTGTAGTTTGTTTCTTTCTTTCTATCTTTTTTCTTTCTTTCTATTTTTCTTTCTTTCTTTCTATTTTTTCTTTCTCTCTCTCTTTCTTTCTTTCTTTCTTTCTATTCTTTCTTTCTTTGAGGTTTATTTCTTTTACACTTTTCCTTGTTGTAGTCTAATTCTTTCTTTTTTCTTTCTATTTTTTCTTTCTTTCTTTCTTTCTTTCAATTTTTCTTTCTTTCTTTCCTTCTTTCTATTTTTTCTTTCTTTCTTTCTTTCTTTCTATCTTTCTTTCTTTCTATTTTTCTTTCTTTCTTTCTATTTTTCTTTCTTTCTATTTTCTTTCTTTCTTTCTATTTTTTCTTTCTTTCTTTCTATTCTTTCTTTCTTTCGTTCTCTCTTTCTTTCTTTCTTTCTTTCTATTCTTTCTTTCTTTCGTTCTCTCTTTCTTTCTTTCTTTCTTTCTTTCTATTCTATCTTTCTTTGAGGTTTATTTCTTTTACACTTTTCCTTTTTGTAGTTTAATTCTTTCTTTTTTCTTTCTATTTTTTTCTTTCTTTCTTTCTTTCTTTCTTTCAATTTTTTCTTTCTTTCTTTCTATTTTTCTTTCTTTCTATTTTTCTTTCTTTCTATTTTTTCTTTCTTTCTATTCTTTCTTTCTTTCTCTCTTTCTTTCTTTCTTTCTTTCTTTGAGGTTTATTTCTTTTACACTTTTCCTTTTTGTAGTTTAATTCTTTCTTTCTATCTTTTTCTTTCTTTCTATTTTTTCTTTCTCTCTTTCTTTCCTTCTCTCTTTCTTTCTTTCTAGTCTTTCTTTCTTTCCCTCTTTGAGCTTTATTACTTTTATTCTTTTCTTTTTTGTCATTTGTTTTTTCTTTCTTCCTTCTGTCTTTCACGTTTATTACTTTTATTTTTTTCCTTTTTGTCATCAGCTTTTTTCTTAGATTCTTTGTCTTTTTCTTTCTTTCTTTTTCTTCTCTTTTTCTTTGTCACTTATTTCTTTTCCTCTTTTTATCAATTGCATTTTTCTTTCTTTAGTTATTTCTATCTTTCTTTTTTCTTTCTTGCTTGCTTGCTATCTGTCTTTCGTTCTTTCTTTCTATCTTTTTTTATTTATACCTTTCTTTCTTTTTTCTTTATTTTTGTCTTTCTTTCTTTCTTTCTTTCTTTATTTCTTTATTTCTTTATTTATTTCTATCTATCTATCTTTCTAACTTTCTTTCTATCTATCTATCATTCTAAATTTCTTTCTTTTTACCTTTTTCTTTTCTTTCATTCTTTCTTTCTTTAGATCTATCTATCTATCTATCTATCTATCTATCATTCTAAATTTCTTTTTATCTTTTTCTTTTCTTTCTTTCTTTCTTTCTATCTATCTATCTATCTATCTAACTTTCTTTCTATCTATCATTCTAAATTTCTTTCTTTTTATCTTTTTCTTTTCTTTCTTTCTTTCTTTCTTTCTTTCTTTCTTTCTTTCTTTCTTTGAGGTTTATTCCTTTCCACCTTTCCCTTTTTAGTTTTTTCTTGCTATCTTTATTTATTTCTATCTTTCTGTCTTTTTTCTTTCTTTCTTTCTTTTTTCTTTCTTTCTTTTTTGATTTCTTTGAGGTTTATTCCTTTTAGTTTTCTTTCTTTCTTTCTTTATTCATTTGGCATTTATTCCGTTTTTTTGCAATTAATGGGGAAGTCTTAAATGGTAAAAAAGAACGCCTATATTCAAAATTAGAAATCGACAGCTAAAATCTCTTGGACCCATAACGAGGAAGGAAAGAAGGCTTAGCGAACCTGACCCTCACATGGCATATCGAGGATCAGATGCCTGACGAACGTGTGTGAATAGATGGCGGAGCTGGAATCGAGACAATTAGAAAAGGGTGAAACGCTGCTGAGATTCAAAAGAGTTAGGAAGTTGTGGAGAGCCACGATCGCCCACACCCAGACTGGAAACTGTACATAAATAAATCGCATGGTTAGTCGTTTCGGTGGAGTTGTATACGATCAGAAATAATATTTTTTTCTTCATACTTTTTCTTATCTTATTAGGTGGTTGGAAAAATAATGTCCGATTTTTAGAATCAACATTTATTCATGAATTAATGTGTTTTAATCAGTCAAAATAGGACATTAAACATTTAAACACTTCTGTCATTGAGCTAAAATGTCTTTACCATAAAACTCTAAAGGATTGGAGGCCGAGAATTCCTTGAATACAATTTCGACATCGGAATGTCTTCTAGCTTTTAAAAAATCGTCAAGATGCTTGAAAATGTGGTAGTCAGTGAACGCGAGAGATCAGGGTAATATGATGGGTGTGGCAAAGTCTCGTATCTCAAGATGGTGAGCAGATGCAGTGACATCGTTACAACGTGTTGCCGAGTATTGTGAAACAGAATGGAACCTTGTCGATTAACCAATGCCAATGTTACTATGTTTAAATGAATTCGCACGTCACCCAGTTGCTGGAAATAAACTTCGGCAGTGATGTTCTGGATAGACTCTTACATTTTCATATTCAGTCAATCGGTTAATTAAACTAACACTATAACTTGCCCGAACCGCACCAATCTTAGATACGTTTTACTGACAATATATGCTTTTGGCAGTGTTTTAGTAACATTCAGAAATACATTAATATGTACGAGGATAGGCTGAAAAGTTAATAGGCTGACTATAAAAGAGTGATGCTAGAGCTGGGAAATGTTGCATGCATTCATTTCAACTCTTCTTATCAATAACTGCATTGTGTCGTTTCAGGCAGGCTGAAAAGTTCACAGCCTATGAAAGATTGATGCTAGGACTGTCAAATATTGCATGTCTTAATCTCAACTCTTCTTATGAATTACTACATTGTTTCTGTTATGTTTAGTCTACCTCTCTGCGTAGTAGTAGTCATAGTACAGTTCTCCGTGTCCTCAATAGCAACCGGGTTTGCTTGGAATAGCCTGCTATGTTCGCCAGTTGTTCTCTATTTATACTTGTCTATCTAATTTGCATACGATACTACAAAGTTCGGATAAAAAGTACGGAGGCTGTGAATGAGTGATGCGAGAACTGTGAAATTTTGTATGAATTAATTTCAACTCTTATTAATAACTGCATTGTTTATTTGCTGCTTCGAGTGTGGTCTGTATAAAGTTTACGAAGAAATGATGGTAGATATGTGAAATTTTGCATGAATTAATTGCAATTCTTCTTATTAAGAAGGGCATTCTTTTTCTTCAAGTACGAGAGTATGCTGAAAAGTTCACATCCTATGAAAGACTGATGCTAGAACCGTGAAATAATGCATGTGAACTTTTCTTATTAATTACTACATTGTTTCTTTTCATGTACGAGGACAGGCTGAAATGTACGTAAGCTGACTATGAAGAATTGATGCTAGAGCTGGGAAATGTTGCATGCATTAATTTCAAATCATCTTATTAATAACTTCTTTTCAGGTACATTAGCCAGTGATTTTTACTATGAAAATGCATTGGAAATGATTTTTTACTATGAAAATGCATTGAAATGATTTTACTAGGAAAATACATTGAAATGATTTTTACTATGAAAATGCATTGAAATGATTTTTTACTATGAAAAATGCATTGAAATGATTTTTACTAGAAAAATGCATTGAAAATGATTTTTACTAGGAAAATGCATTGGCCAGTGATTTTTACTATGAAAATGCATTGAAATGATTTTTACTATGAAAATGCTTTGGAAATGATTTTTACTATGAAAATGCATTGGAAATGCTTTTTACCATGAAAATGCATTGAAATGATTTTATTATGAAAAATGCATTGGAAATGATTTTTATTATGAAAATGCATTGAAATGATTTTTATTATGAAAATGCATTGGAAATGATTTTTACTATGAAAATGCATTGAAATGATTTTTATTATGAAAATGCATTGAAAATGATTTTTTCATTATGAAAATGCATTGGCCAGTGATTTTTACTATGAAAATGAATTGGAAATGATTTTTTATTATGAAAATGCATTGGCCAGTGATTTTACTATGAAAATGCATTGAAATGATTTTTGCTATGAAAATGCATTGGAAATTATTTTTACTATGAAAATGTATTGGAAATGATTTTTACTAGGAAAATGCATTGGAAATGATTTTTATTATGAAAATGCATTGGAAATGATTTTTATTATGAAAATGCATTGGCCAGTGATTTTTACTATGAAAATGAATTGGAAATGATTTTTATTATGAAAATGCATTGGCCAGTGATTTTTACTATGAAAATGCATTGGAAATGATTTTTGCTATGAAAATGCATTGGAAATTATTTTTACTATGAAAATGCATTGGAAATGATTTTTACTATGAAAATGCATTGGAAATGATTTTTACTATGAAAATGCATTGGAAATGATTTTTACTACGAAAATGCATTGGAAATGATTTTTACTATGAAAATGCATTGGAAATGATTTTTATTATGAAAATGCATTGGCCAGTGATTTTTACTATGAAAATGCATTGGAAATGATTTTACTATGAAAATGCATTGGAAATGCTTTTTACCATGAAAATGCATTGGAAATGATTTTTACCATGAAAATGCATTGGAAATGATTTTTACCATGAAAATGCATTGGCCAATGTGTTTTCCTATGAAAATGCATTGCAAATGATTTTTCTATAAAAATGCATTGGCCAATGTTTTTACGGTGAAAATCAATGGGCAAATGTTTTTAGTATGAAAATGCTTTGGAAAGTATTCTGCTCAAAGAAGAATGAATAAAATAAATCTGAAATTTGGTCATTTGATCAGATTTGTGGGGTGGGGATGAATCGAACTGAGGACTTTTCTGCACCCTTTCATTTTTCTTCTTCTGTGGACCGTATACTTTCAGAAGGTTGGCAATAATGTCTCTCCACAACTTCCTCTCGTTACTTATGACTCAACCTAACAGTTGCATCTGCAATTGCATGTTATATAGGGTGCAGCAGAAATACCTCCCACAGTTTAAACCATGTGGTACCAGTGAACTTAAACAGCTGCTAATCTCTGGTCACCACTAGTTTTGGAGGGGCACACATAAAATATTATGTCTGCGGGTAATCAAACGCGGTAGATTAATTAAAACGTTTATTCAATCATTTCACCACAGGCAAGGCGACAAAGCCACTAAAAATTACGAAATGAAAGAATCCTAAAAAATCATTAATAATAATAATAAGACAATAAAAGTACCAGCTACACTGATACAAAAGACGACAGTTGACATTCTGTTTTAATTTTAAAGAGAGTTCCACGAGCAATAGGTGCAGGAGAAGGAAGAATAAAAATGCAATTGTAAACTGAATAGACCTTGCTACCAATCTGGTACTGCGTCTGAATTCGTGAAATTGAGATACGAAAGAGGAAAGCTCACTGGAACAGCTGTCACGATAAGATTCGTAGAAAAGGTACAGGAAAGCTACCCTGCAACAATTGAAGAGTGAGGGAAGCCGACGTGACAATTTATTGCTCATTCTTATGTAATTTGATGAGTAGAATCAAATGATGTCAATTAAAATTAATGTGGGACTATATTAATAACAATAATCACAGACTAAAAATCACAGAATATGTGCATTTTTTTTACATTTCATGTTTAATGCTGATTCTTATGCAATTTGATGAGTAGAATCACATTGTGTCAATATAAATTGTACAATAGAATCACATTATAAAAATGTATCGTTGGTCACTTTATAACAATGTATTACTGATCATTTTACTATAAAAAATATATTGTTGGTCATTTTACTATAAAAATGTATTGTTGGTCATTTTTACTATAAAAATGAATAATTGGTCATTTATACTTCAAAAATATATTGTTAGTCATTGTTGCTATGAAAATAT
The DNA here is from genome assembly GCA_903632075.3 of Acanthosepion pharaonis. NCBI lineage: Eukaryota > Metazoa > Mollusca > Cephalopoda > Sepiida > Sepiidae > Acanthosepion > Acanthosepion pharaonis. Next base: position 80,735 of record CAHIKZ030001948.1, on the reverse strand, counting down.
ATTGTTAGTCATTTTTACTATAAAAATATATTGTTGGTCATTTTACTATAAAATATATTGTTGGCCATTTTTACTATAAAACTATATTGTTGGTCATTTTTACTATAAATATGTATTGTTGGTCATTTTAATATAAAAATGTATTGTTGGTCATTTTACTATAATAATGTATTACTGGTCATTTTACTATAAAAATGTATTGTTGGTCATTTTTACTCTAAAAATGTATTGTTGGTAATCTTTTACTATTAAAATGCATTGTTGGACATTTTTACTATAAAAATGTATTGTTGGACATTTTACTATAAAAATGTATTGTTGGTCATTTTAATATAAAAATGTATTGTTGGACATTTTACTATAAAATGTATTGTTAGTCATTTTGACTATAAAACGTATTGCTGGTCAATTTTACTATAAAATGTATTGTTTGTGTTGTGTATGATACACCTAATTTACATAAGCGGACTACCGACCATATAAATATGGGTTGGTACCGGAAGACGGGGAAGATAGTAGAGATTAAGAAATTGAATCCAGAGACTCTGCCCGACTGCGATTTAGTCAACCCATTATGCAGGAACAGTCTTCCCAAGAATATACCAAACTAACTGTAAATATTGTGTACCTATTCTTTGTTTCAATACATTTTGTTAACGTACATTTTGTGTTGTATTATTCCATGCTTATTTAAGCTTCAACAGTTTGTCATTTTACTATAAAATGTATTGTTGGTTATTTTGCTATAAAAATATATTGTTGGTCATTTTATTATAAAAATGTATTCTTGGTCATTTTACCATATATTTGTATTGTTGGTATTTTCTATGCAAAATGTTTTGCTGGTATTTTTACTATAAAAGTGTATTTTTATATTTTATTGAGTTTTTTTTTTCTTTATTGGGAGGGGGTCGCTATTTGCCCATATCTGGGACCCTAACAGGTGCTACCATATCAGAATGGACCTGGGAACAACAGCAAGTAAGACGTGTTTCCACTCTCCTCGAAATGTCTCCCGATCAGAGGCCTTCCTGCCCGATGTAGTTGGCAACACTATTCAATCCACGGATGAATGGTAAACTTATAAAATTGGAAAGCACGTCTACCATTTTTTCTTCCTGTTCCAGGAAAAACATGTTGAATTGTACAGTTTCTTTCGATGTTTATCGTCCCGAACTTAATTAACGCCGAGATATTGATGATGATGAGACGATTTTCCTTAACGATTGAGACATTCTTGCTAGAATCAAGAGTTATCCCTTTCCAAGTCAACTCTGTCCTTGCGAACCTCTTCAGTAATCGTGGACTAAATCCAAATATGACCCGGCGGGGGTGCTTGACATCTTGTCGCTCGGCCAGATGTGGACAATAGATCAAATTCCCGTTGCCAAGGTGACCACAAATACGAACTAGCCAAATCTTTGGCCGCAAATCCACACATACAAACAAGTATAGTTAGAAGTTAAGAAAGACAACATGCTGGGTTTAATTCTGGATTGTTTCAGTAAGAACGGTCAACTTCGGCAACTAAAGTCAACACTAGAGTTTGCAGCAACTCGTATTGAATAGACCTCGATGTTTGGAAGAAAAGTATATACAAAAATCTGGTAAACAATGAGAGTTCTACTTTGAGCAAGCCAAGCAGAAAACTAACACAAAACATTTTTAATCTTAACGGTAATATTTGCCGTTTCCTTATAAGGAAATATTCGGCGTCCATTGGGCCAACAGGCAATGCTACCGTCAGTTGAAATTCATAAGACCTTTCTCTTCAAACAAATTTTCAGGGAAATACATTTCTCAAGTCCAGTAGCTGTTATCGCTCTTTCTAGTGTTGATGGAGTTTTCCTTCCTAACGTTTTATTTTGAGTAGTGTGGAACATCCGCATCGTTTGTTTCAGATGATAAGACTTCGAACTTCGCTATTTGCAACATTAAATCTTGCTTTTCATTCTATTTCTTTTTTTCTTTTATTTTCAGTATGATCATGACTCTCCACAGCGTCCTGTATTTTGTCTTAAAAGTTGAAAGTCAATACAGTTAAATTTTAAATTTCGCTGTTTATATATTGAACAATTAAAAATATTAAAAAATTAAAAGCTTCAGACACACTGGGTTGTAGATTAATATTCTTTCGTTTTTTTTATTATTATTATTTCATTTAGATTCCTCGACTAGTTTCGGCCAAAATGGCCATCATCAGGAGGAGAAATATTCCTGCTTGCTGGTAGCAGTAAACTACAGAAATGAATGTCTTGATGGAGAAAATGAACTTTTGTCTGTATTTTTCATTTGTTTTTTTTTTTGTTTTTTTTTTTAAATTTTTGGTCAAAATTGTGTTGGTCGAACTGTCTCTTTTAAGTTGTTATTGGAGATAAGAGCTGGATGGATTCATGCTGCTCTGAATTCCTTAAATCATTTTGACAGTTTTAATATATATTCCTGGAGGGATGTGTCTCTGTTAAGTTTGTGTGTGTGTGTTATTTTTTCTTTCCCAAAAGTGAAAATGATGTGTATATAAGTATATTACTATGGGTTTGTGTTATCATTTGGCTCATTAGAATAGTTAGTATATATATATATATATATATATATATATATATATATATTTATATATACACATAACACGGTTTAATTTCATTTTTTTAATGACTTCTAAATTATATCGGCGCCTGATATCAGAAAAGTATATGTCAGTGGTATGGCAATAGAGGTTGAACACTAACGTCAGTAATGCATCATTTTTATTCGCCTTTTTACAGATCACGTCTGACATTACCCACTGTTTAAATGTGCTCAACGATGAAGGTCTAGAGACAATGGAAATAAAAAGGACATTTTTATTTAACGTCAAGAAGGAACAATTGAAATATCTATGGCACATCATGAGGAAAGAGAGCTTGGAAACTGTGATACTCACAGGACAGATTGAAGTCAACAGGGACAGAGGAAAACAACGCATAACTTACTCAGTGAGCATAAGTCAAGGGGGATGGCGGAGTAAAGGCTTAGAAAAGATAACAAAAAAATTAAATTATCTGCTAAAAAAGATAGGAAGTCGTGAAGTACCATGACCACCAACGAGACACGCCTCGTAGAAGAAGAAAAAAAAGAAGAAGAAGAAAAAGAAAAAGAAGAAAAGAAGAAAAAGAACAAGAAGAAAAGAAAAAAAGGAAGACAAAGAAGAAGAAAAAGAAAAAGAACAAGAACAAGAAAAAGAAGAAGAAGAAAAGAAGAAGAAGAAGAAGAAAAAGAAGAACAAGAACAAGAAGAAAAAAGACGAAGAACAAGAAGAAAAAAGACGAAGAAGAAGAAAAGAAGAAAAGGAAGACAAAGAAGAAGAAAAAGAACAAGAACAAGAAAAAGAAGAAGAAAAGAAGGAGAAGAAAAAGAAGAACAAGAACAAGAAGAAAAAAGACGAAGAACAAGAAGAAAAAAGACGAAGAAGAAGAAAAGAAGAAAAGGAAGACAAAGAAGAAGAAAAAGAACAAGAAATTCCATAAAAAAGAAGAAGAAAAGAAGGAAATTAAAAGAAGAACAAGAACAAGAAGAAAAAGACGAAGAAAAAAAAAGACGAAGAAGAAGAAAAAAAAAAAAAAGAAAAAGAAGAAGAAAAGAAAAGAACAAGAAAATTTAGAGAAAAAAGGAGAAAAAAGAAGAACAAGAACAAGAAAAAAAAAGAAGAAAAAAAGAAGAAAAGAAAAAGAAAAAGAAGAAAAGAACAAGAACAAGAAAAAGAAGAAGAAAAAAAGAAGAAAAAAGAACAAGAACAAGAAGAAAAAGACGAAGAAAAAGAAGAAAAAAGAAAAAGAAGAAGAAAAAAAAAATTAAGAAAAGAAGAAGAAAAAGAACAAGAACAAGAAAAGAAGAAGAAAAAAAGGAGAAGAAAAAAAAAGAACAAGAACAAGAAGAAAAAAAGAAAAAAAGAAGAAAAAATGAAGAAAAGAAAAGAAAAAAAAAGAAGAAAAGAAGAAAGAAAAGAAAAAGAACAAGAAAAAAAAAGAAAAGAAAGAAGAAGAAAAAGAAGAACAAGAACAAGAAGAAAAAAGAAGAAAAAAAGAAAAAGAAGAAGAAGAAAAGAAGAAAAAAAGAAGAAAAAGAAGAAGAAAAGAACAAGAACAAGAAAAAAGAAGAAAAAAGGAAAAAAGAAGAACAAGAAAAAGATGAAAAAAACGAAGAAAAGAAGAAAAAAGACGAAGAAGAAAAAAAAGACAAAGAAGAAGAAAAACAAGAAAAGAAGAAGAAGAAGAAAAAGAAGGAAAGAAAAAGAAGAACAAGAACAAGAAGAAAAAAGACGAAGAACAAGAAGAAAAAAGAAGAAGAAGAAAAGAAGAAAAGGAAGACAAAGAAGAAGAAAAAGAACAAGAACAAGAAAAAGAAGAAGAAAAGAAGGAGAAGAAAAAGAAGAACAAGAACAAGATGAAAAAAGACGAAGAACAAGAAGAAAAAAGACGAAGAAGAAGAAAAGAAGAAAAGGAAGACAAAGAAGAAGAAAAAGAACAAGAACAAGAAAAAGAAAAAGAAAAGAAGGAGAAGAAAAAGAAGAACAAGAACAAGAAGAAAAAAGACGAAGAACAAGAAGAAAAAAGAAGAAGAAGAAAAGAAGAAAAGGAAGAAAAGAAGAAGAAAAAAAACAAGAAAAGAAAAAGAAAAGAAAAGAAGGAGAAGAAAAAAGAAGAAAAGAACAAGAAAAAAAAAAGACGAAGAACAAGAAGAAAAAGAAAGAAGAAGAAAGAAAAAAGGAAGACAAAGAAGAAGAAAAAAAAAACAAGAAAAGAAAAAAACAAAAAGAAGAAGAAGAAAAAGAAAGAAAAAAAGAACAAGAACTAAGAAAAGAAAAAGAAAGAAGAAAAAAAGAAGAAAAAAGAAATCAAGAAGAAAAAAAGAACAAGAACAAGAAAAAGAAGAAAAAAGAAAAGAAGAAAAAGAAGAAAAAAGAAGAAAAAAAAAAAGAACAAAAAAAAAAAAGAAAAGAAGAAAAAAAGAAAGGAAGAAAAGAAGAAGAAAAGAAAAGAACAAGAAAAAAAGAAGAAAAGAAGAAGAAGAAAAAAGAAGAACAAGAACAAGAAGAAAAAGACGAAGAACAAGAATTTAAAAACGAAGAAGAAGAAAAAAAAAAAGGAAGACAAAGAAGAAGAAAAAGAAAAGAAGAAGAAAAAAAAGAAAAGAAGAAAAGAAGAAAAAAAAAGAAGAAAAAAAGAAAAAGAAGAAAAAAAAGAAAAACAAGAAGAAGAAAAGAACAAGAAAAGAAGAAAAAAAGAAAAGGAAGAAAAAAGAAAAAAAAACAAGAAGAAAAAAAAAAAAGAAGAGAAGAAAAGAAGAAAAGAAGACAAAGAAGAAAAGAAGAAACAGAAAGAAGAAGAAAAGAAAAAGAAGAAAAAGAAAGAAAAAAAGAAAAAAAAGAAAAAAGAAAAAAGAAAAGAAAAAGAAGAAGAAGAAGAAAAAAAAGAAAAAAGAAGAAACAAGAAGAAAAAAAAAAAAAAGAAGAAAAAGACGAAGAAGAAAAAAAAGAAAAAAAGAAGAAGAAAAGAAGAAAAGAAGAAGAAAAGAAGAAGAAAAAAAGAAGAACAAGAAAAGAAGAAGAAAAAAAGGAGAAGAAAAAAAAGAACAAGAACAAGAAGAAAAAAGAAGAAGAAGAAAAGAAAAAAAGAAGAAAAAAAGAAGAAAAAAGAAAGAAGAAGAAAAAAGAAGAAAAAAAAGAGAAGAAAAAAGAAAAGAAGAAAAAAAAAAAAAAAAGAAGAAAAAAAACAAGAAGAAAAAAAAAGAAGAAAAAAAAAAAAGAAAACAAAGAAGAAGAAAAAAAAGAACAAGAAGAAGAAGAAGAAAGACCAAGAAGAAGAAAAGAAAAAAAGAACAAGAAGAAAAAAAGAAAAGAACAAGAAGAAAAAACTTTAAGAAGAAGAAAGAAAAGAAAAAAGAAGAAAGAAGAAGAAAAGAACAAGAACAAGAAAAAGAAATTAAAAGAAGAAGAAGAAAAAAAGAAAAGAAGAAAAGAAAAAGAAAAAAAGAAAAAAAAAGAAAAGAAGAAGAAAAAAGAAAAAGAACAAGAAGAAGAAAAAAAAAAGAAAAAGAAAAAAAAAAAGAAAAAAGGAGAAAAAAAAAGAACAAGAAAAGAAGAAAAAGACGAAGAACAAGAAGAAAAAAGACGAAGAAGAAGAAAAGAAAGAAAGGAAGACAAAGAAGAAGAAAAAGAACAAGAAGAAGAAAAAGAAGAAAAGAAGAACAAGAAGAAAAAAAGACGAAGAAGAAAAGGAAGACAAAGAAGAAGAAAAAGAAAAAGAACAAGAAGAAGAAAAAGAACAAGAACAAGAAGAAAAGAAGAAAAGGAAGACAAAGAAGAAGAAAAAGAAAAAGAACAAGAAGAAGAAAAAGAACAAGAACAAGAAGAAAAGAAGAAAAGGAAGAAAAAAGAAGAAAAGAAAAAGAGAAAAGAAGAAGAAAAGAAAAGAACAAGAAGAAAAAAGAAAAAAAAAAAAGAAGAAGAAAAAGAAAAGAACAAAAAGAAGAAAAAAAAAAGAAGAAAAAGAAGAAAAAAGAACAAGAAGAAAAAAAAAGAAAGAGAAGAAAAGAACAGAAAAAGAAAAGAAGAAAAAAAGAAAAAAAAGAAAAGAACAAAAAGAAGAAAAAAAGAAGAAAAGAAAAGAAGAACAAGAACAAGAAGAAAAAAAAAAAGAACAAGAAAAGAAGGAAAGGAAGACAAAGAAGAAAAAGAACAAGAAAAAGAAGAAAAGAAGAACAAGAACAAGAACAAGAAGAAAAAAAGACGAAGAAGAAGAAAAGGAAGACAAAGAAGAAGAAAAAATAAGAAGAAGAAAAAGAAGAAAAGAACAAGAACAAGAACACGAAGAACAAGAAGAAAAATGTCGAAGAAGAAGAAAAAGAAGAAAACAAGAACAAGAAGAAAAAAAGACGAAGAACAAGAAGAAAAAAGACGAAGAAGAAGAAAAGAAGAAAAGGAAGACAAAGAAAAAGAAAAAACAAGATGAAGAAAAAAGAGAAAAGAAGAACAAGAAGAAAAAAGACGAAGAAGAAGAAAAAGAAGACAAATGAACAAGAACAACAACAACAACAATAACAAGAAAAAGAAGTGTACTCATTAAAAATGTCGATGAATATCAACAGGTGGAATTTACCCCACACCTTCTGTTTCATGTATAGTTTCATATCAGACGTCATTCTAAGGGATTGCCGCTCAGCTGCCATCTAAAAGGTTCTGATATATATATATATATATATATATATATATATATATATATTCATTTTTTTAAGCAATAAAAAGTGCCACTAGCACGCAGTACGTTTCAGTGAGTGAATGTGGAGGGAAAAGATTTGCTTTTGGAAAGTAGGTCAGACTGAGAACTTTTCAGCACCCAACAGTGCGAATATTTCAAATATCTTGAAATATTTCAAAAATCTACAATTCCATCAGAAGACCAGAATTTTAAATAACTTAATCAGACTGTTCATTTGTTAGCATTTCGCTCGCCTCGGCGGACGATTCACACATCTGTCGGAATCACATTACAGCAAAGCAAGACTCAATTACCCTATTTAATAAATAGTTCCAAGATACAAAGGCAAGGTGCGCTATTCATAAATAAGGAAAGTGAACATTGGTTTGCTGTAATGGTTTCATATTGTACTTTTAAATACGGTAAAAAATTTTTTAAATAAATCAAGAGGCATACTTTATCTGATGTGTTTATTTGATGTGTTTTTTTTGTTTTTTTTTTACCAGTAGATATCAATTTCGTTGAAAAACAGAGATATATTCTTATATATGTGAACCAACTAAATATGATATTTAAGTATCCTTTTGTTTTTATTCATATATGTGCAAAATGCAGACATAAAAACAATTTTTACTACGTTACTTAAAATTCGAAAACTGTAAAGAATAAATAGAAATAAACAAAATAATATAAAAACAAGTAAAATAAATTAACCCAAGCAAATAATAAACAAATTAACAAACCACTCCCGTTAGAACAAATACGACAAATATAAATAAAAAATAAATACATAGAATACAAGTAAAAATAATCAATCTAAATAAATAAAGTAAACAATAAACAAATTAACAAACCAATAACCATTAGAATAGACAACAATCAATTCAAAAATTGGACGAGAAAATAGCTATAACTGCTATATAAAAAATCGAAAATATAACGATAAAAAAATCGAAAACCGAATAAATAAAAATATATAAAATAAAAAAATAAGCAAATAAATAAAAAATTAATCCTAATAAATAAATAAATTAACAAATTAAAAAATCGCTCCCGCTAAAATAACCGTTAGGACTGATAAAAAAAATATAAACAAGCAGAAACAAGTAAAAATAATCTATCCAAATAAATAAACACATAAAATAATACACAAATTAAAAACTGTTCCCCGCCAAAATAGCAGAATAGACTACGGCAATCAATCTAAAAATTGGACGAATAAATAGCTCTATTTTCCCAGACAAAAACAAAATAATAAATAAGTGACCTAAAGAAAGCCCGGAAAATTTTACTACGTTAATAAAACAGAAAACCGAAAGGAATAAATAAATATAATATAAAAAATGAAAATAAAAACAAATTAACCCAGATAACTACATAAACAAGCCACTCCCGCCAAAATAACCGCCAGAATGGATTACCCACAATGCACCACTGACCCATATATATACAAATAGTCGAGGAAAATCAAACACTTGGGGCTTGATGATTGCGTGTAGCATGAAACAGCCTGTCGTCTCTGAATGAGTTCAATTAAAAATTGTCCCTTTATATATATATATATATATATATATATATATATATATATATATATATATCCAATATACGATGAGAATCAATAGAGTACACTTCCAACGTTCGTAACATTTAATTTAAAAGATGGCTCAATACATAATAGAGCAATATATATGTAATTATAAATATATTAATATATAAATATTTAATAATATGGTTGTGCGTTGAAACACAATTGCAATTATGTAGCGATTCTTACATTTTCACACACACATACACACACACACATATATATATATTGATGCATGTTTCATTACATAATATAGACAAGTTTTGTCTATTTTACATAAGCCATTACACGAGTTTGTCGTTGCTTGGAAGTCTCTCATGCAATAAAAACAGACTATCATTATTGTTTTGTCCGTGTATTGTTTAATATATTGATAATAGCTTATGTAAGCCGAAAGCTTAGATAGGATTAAGAAATATGTATCAATATGGTGATTTTCTTTCATCTTTTAATGATAATGTTATTAAGCTTATCAGACGATATGAAAGGAATTTACTTTAAATAAATAGACAAAACTTGTCTATATTATTTAATTAAACATGCATCAATGAAAAAATAGTGTCCAAATACACACAAAACATATATATATATATATATATATATATATATATATATATATATATATATGGTAATTGAAGGAAAGTTTCTGAATCATCAAATAAATTGGAAAATGTTTGAATAAACATAAATACCACCAATAGTTTTAGGGATAGGTGCAAGTTATGTTTAGAAGAAAAAACCAGCATAATAAAATATAAAGATCAATGCAAATTATTAAATCAACGGAAAGAACTAATCACGAAATGTAGACATAGAAACAGATTCCAAATTACATAAGAATATATGTGTATATATGTGGCGGTGTATGCGTGCGGATAGTGGCATATATGTATGTATATGTAAATGCACATATATGTATTTGTGGAGATATGTACGCATATAAGTATGTTGGACAGCATTATTTGGGTGCTCTGATATTTCCCACAATCTATAAATCTATTATTCAACTTACTTCCCTTAATCTTAACGGGTTTAAGTTTAAAGCCCCCAATGACTTATTAATAATATTGTATCCTTGTAGTATAAAAACTATATACTGTGAATCCTAGGAAAACACACTTGGGCTTGTATAAGAAACGCCACATAGTAAGAACCGATATTTATCTACAAACAACGAAAGGTTCTAGCCATAAATAAACTCCAACTCAGACCGCTTCCCCGGAATAAGATACCTTACACCATCCACCAGCTAACACTAGCCTCTTCTCATTAAGAAGTCGTCTACCAGAGGACTGACATTGAAAATAAATTTAAAACAATTCTCCTAGACACACACTTAGGGGCTGATGATAGCTGCGTATAGGCCAGCTTAAAATAGACTATTCCCATATTGAGGTAATTTTTGTTTTTTTGCTGTAACAAAATACATATGCTCTGTTATATAAAATACATTGAGCCTGTGGATTATTTTTAATAATTAATATTACTAGGACCCACCCGGGTTTTATACCAACGGATCGATTACCTATACTATATATATATATATATATATATATATATAATCGACTCTCCCGTCGAATTCGCATGGGGGTCAAGCAGATCAGTTCCTAGGAAAACGTCAGCCCGACAACAGAGACAACATGAGATTTGATTATAGTGGTGAAGGCTTCCTGCAGGACCATCGACACCTCAATCCGAATTGTATTATCCATTACTCCACCATGCCTATATATATATATATATATATATATATATATATATATATATATATATATATATATATGTGTGTTCATATTAACGTATTTAATATGCGATTTTTTAGTGGAAAATGCTCAATATCCGTAGTAGACCTAACATATGCGGTTGCATGGAGAGTTGTTTTTGACCTGAAGATCACGGGAGCGTAAAACCTAAGGTCACAAACAACTCTTCAGGTGACCGGACGCATAGGAAGTGTGTTTATGTGTGTGTATCTATGTATGCATATATGGATGTATATATGTGTGTGTATGTATGTGTATACTAATTCCTTATAATAAGACAGTATATGTGTATAGAAAAAAGTATGTGCATTTGCGTACTGGTATATATATATATATATATATATATATATATATATATATATATATATATATATATATATATATATATATATATATATTGAAAAAATACAAACTGTTCAAGAATTTTTAACATATAACCTTACAAACATAAGAAGTTTATGTGTGTTTGTGTGTATGTGTGTGTCTCTGTATGTGTACATATGTGTATACTAATTCCGTATAATAAGACAGCATATATATATATATATATATATATATATATATATATATATATATATATATATATATAGTGAAAGGAATGTACGTATGCGTACACATGTTGACAAAAACACAAAAACTGAAAATAGATCTAAGAACACACTGGGGTCATTAAAAGATAAGAATATAGATATCTTTCTCACTCTTTCTCGGATCAGTCTTAATTGTTTTATTGCTCTTCAAGCAGAATACTTTCACTGGCAGTTCAAGAAAGACATTTGGGGGGCACTAACACACAAGAAAGAGAATGTCTAATATCGAGAATATTTAACATCGAAAAATATTTAAAAAATTAATTCCTTTTAATAATATGTGGAAATATCCATTTTTTGATGAAGGTCGTAAACACGTGTAGAAACATTGTGGAAAATAAAGTATATTATTTAAAAAAATCACATTACAACAAAAAACTTTTGCGGTTTCTCTCTTATTTTTTTTATTATACATACTTTTCTCTCGATGGAACTACTATAACCTCTTCCCTCTTCTATATATATATATATATATATATATATATAAGTTCAACGTTAAATATAAATATATAGATAATTCATGCTAGACGCAATCGTCAGGCTACTCAATGTGTGTGTATGTATATTTATACTAATACACCATGGCCTGACGATTGCGTCTAGCGTGAAACAGACTGTCGCCTCTAAGAGTTGACTTCAATGTTCACTTTTATATTTACACACGCTCTATCTCTGATATTGAGCACTTTATCCCATAAATATAGCACACCTTAAGTGTATATTTCTTTTATCGCTTAACGGTTGATATGGATTAGCATTTTTATATGTTCTATTATTTAATTGTTATTGTTTATATATATATATATTTATTTTTCCTTGCCTTAAATTTTAAAATTAAAGTAAAATTTTCGAATATATACAATTTTAAAACCTGACGATTACCTGTTCCGAATCATCTCTCAAGTTTTCCCTTTTCTTTCTCTTGTTTTCTTCCTTTTTCCTTTCTTTTTCCTTGGCTTTCTTTTCTTTTGTTTTTTTCCTCTGTTCCCTTTTAAAGATATCCTCTCTATTTTACTTCTCACACCAGATGGAAATAGGTAAACCTGTCTACTCTCATCCACTACGGTTTCCTTTTCTATATATCTCTCTAGATAGACATATCTCTCTTTTTCTCCTCTTTCTCTTTCTTTCTTTTTCCATTTTGAATCTGTATTTTAAAACATATTTTATGTTTAAATATTTCGTTTTTGCTAGGTAAAATTTTAAATCCATTTATTGTTGAAACTGATTTTGGTCAGATGAGACACTACCAAAATGTCGCTTTTGCGAAATAAAATATTACTATGTGTTTCTAAAGTCTCTGCTTTCATAATTATCTATCTTATCTATCTATCTATATATATATATATATATATATATATATATATATATATATATATATATATATATAATTTAGAGAGAGAGAAACAGGATTATGCAAAGGAAAAACTTACGATCTAAAAATATTTTCTGACTTTAAATAAATTGCAAAGGGTTGATAAATCGTATAAAATGGTTCACTCAATAAATGAAATACTAATTAACACCACAGGCATGTCTTTTAGATTTATATACATTCTCTGGGATACAAATGTAAAGAAACTATCGTAGCTATAAAGTGAGGAATCAGTTTATATATTAATTGTAATATAGAATTGATCCCCAACTAACGAAAACGAATCAATCAAAGCTACTCAATCGCTACTTTGATAGCAGGTATTCAGGCGGGCTACATTTCTTTATATATATATATATATATATATATATATATATATATATATATATATATAGAGAGAGAGAGAGAGAGAGAGAGAGAATATAGAGAAAGAGAGAGAGAAAAAGAAAGAGAGGAGGCACGGTGGAGTAATGGATATCGGGTTGGATTGAGGAATCGGAGAGCCGAGTTCGAATTCCAGTCGAATCTATTACATTCGCTTACGTGCTAATACCCTTGGGAAAGGTATGAATCCTCCTCTTCTCCCTCCAGCTATGGGTAAAATAGCAGAACAGACTGGGTTCTATAGCCTTGGATGGCAACTAGTCTAGGAGAAGGACAAGTTTGAATTCAAAACCTGCGGAAGGTCGTTTGGGGACCCTGTGGCACATAGTTCAGCAGGTCTCTGTATTCGGCCCTTCAAAAAGTGTGGATGGTCCTGCATGAAACCTTCACCACTATAATCAAATCTCATGTGCTGTTGTCGGGCTGTCGGTTTCCCCTAGGAACTGATCTGCTTGACCCTCATACGTCATATATATATATATATATATATATATATATATATATATATATATATATAAAATATATACGGAAAAAAAAAACAAACAAAAATCCGTATATACAATTATGCTGTTTTAATGTTAATATGTCAATGTCGGACGTTTCGGTCTAATAAACCATCTTCAGGACATATTCATAAATTATAACATTATCAATACAACATGACAAAAAGACAATGTACATATTAACATTAAAACAGCATAATTGTATATAAAACTATTTTTGTTTGTTTTTTCCGTATATATTTTTTCTTCATACTGTCGGATCTATATCCATATATTTATATTGCATATATATATATATATATATATATATATATATATATATATATATATATATATATATATAATGAACGGGTCCGCTAAGTAATTTTGACCCGTGTCTTTCCTTAGGCCAAACTGACCTTTTATTCGGGCTGTGTTGACTTTGTGTCGTTATACTGTGACCTTTAGCGCCGACAAGGTGAACGAGTGAAGAATTCCCCTTGTATCTATGGCAACTATACTAACAATATTAATGTCTCCAGTAATCAATAGGAAATATTCGGACTTGACCTAAGAACACATATCCACTTGCTAACATTTGGTTGGTACCCTTGCACTGTTAATCGTGAGACTTTTCACAGCGTGCAGTTGACTTTAACGCTTCCATATATAAAACGGAGATTAATCAAGATGTCTATCTAAATGAAGCTTAACGCTATTTAGATTATTTTCATTTGAACAAAAGTGACGGCGGCTTTGAGTCAAATATCGCAAAGTTTCGGCCACTGTCTTCCCAACGGCGTGTCGATCTAAGAAGTATTCAATGAATTTCAAGCAGAGCTTCCTATTATTGCTTAATCATATTATAATGTAATTTAATTTCCGGGTGGGGGGTGTAGATTGTTCTCATTCCACTGTCCATGTCTAGGGATATCTCGTACTGTTCTCTTTTTAGTACTGTTCAGTTATTGCTTGCCCTGTTTCCATGAGGCAATAATAATTATATTATAATGTAATTTAGTATGGTGTCATATTCACACACACATATATATATATATATATATATATATATATATATATATATATATATATATATATGACGAAAATATAATTTGAATTATGTTATATTAATGGGATCAGTGATAGGACACTTGTAAAGTGAAAACTGAGGTCAACATGCTTAAACGTAATCACCTGTCTATATCTCTGAAGATTCATTCCAAGCATTAAACAGGCTGTCTACACTCAGTTTTCACCTATATATATACGTGAAAACTATATATATATATATATAAATATATATATATATATATATATATCGATCGGGGCCTGTAATTTTACCCCGTGAACGAATGATTCCCGGTAGGCGCGGGTCAACAGCCCGCGTCGATCACGTCCCTGCCCTTTGTACACCGCCCGTCGCTACTACCGATCGAACGGTCCGGTGAGGTCCTCGGATCTGGCCGACGACGCCGCCGGGCAGCGTCAAGTTTGGCGCAGCGGCTGCGGTCTCCGCCGCCGTTTCACGCGCGTGTCGTAAAACGCCTCGGCGTTCGATGCCTGGAGAAGACGACCGAACCCGATCGTTTTTAGGAAGAAGTAAAAAGTAGTAACAATTTTTTCCGTAGGTGAACCTGCGGAAGGATCATTATCGATGACTCGGCGCCGCATGTCGTCGTCTTAGTCGTCATTTCTTTTTCGAAACGCCGTCGAGTTCGCTCTGTAACGCCGTATCTCTGGGAGACGACTCGTCGGTCATACGCGTACATATATATATATATATATATATATATATATATATATATATATATAAAAAAGTTTTAAAATAAAAGGTTCAGAGTGCTCGACCTTAATTAGGGAGCCAATATTTATATTTGTATATATATATATATATGTATATATATATATATATATTTGTACTCTGCTCTGCATAGTTTATATATATATATATGTGTGTGTGTGTGTGTGTGTGTGTGTATGTGTCTGTGTGTGCCTGTGTTTGTGTCTGTGTGTGTAAAAATATATAGAAAATAGGAACTCGTTAGGTAAATAATCCAAAGTTCGTTAGTATTTTTGTTATTATTTTTTAAAAATAGTGCTCGATACAAAAGTAGAGCATAAATATAATTATTTATTTAAAAATATTATTCCAACACGCTACATAAGAGTTCCAATGTTTCAAGACAAGAGCCAAAAACTTCAATATAATTATTTGAATTAAATTGAATGACCCATGCCCTTTATGCTTACATGAAAAACTACACATTAAGTTTCTAAATAATAAAAGTTTATTAAACAAAAGACATGAGTTAACGGTTTTTTGCCGACATCATCAAATTTTCGCATTAAATAATTAGAATAAAAACAAAATAACAATAAAATAATTTTAAAATTCCATAGTCTAAATAAATAGTTTAAATGCCCTACAAAAAAAAAACAAGTTATAAGTTTTTTATAATTTATTCCCCCCAAAAAATCTTCGCTTGAAGATGGAACAGAGCTTGGTACTTTAATTCAATTTAATTCAAATAATTATATTGAAGTTTTCGGCTCTTGTCTTGAAACATGAGAACTCTTATGTAGCGTTGGAATCATATTTTTAAATAAATAATTATATATATATATATATATATATATATATATATATATATATATATACCTAACATTTTTGTACTTACTCTAAATAATTTATTATATATATATATATATATATATATATATATATTTTATATATATATATATATATATATATATATATTATATTGTATTCTCCTCTGCATAGTGTAGTGTATTATATATATATATATATATATATATATATATATATATATATATATATATATGTGTGTATATTTGTGTGTGTGTGTATTTGTATATATGTTTGTCTGTTTGTCTATAAGCTCGTATATTTATATATTTTCCATTGCTAAAGATTATGGGAAATGGTCGCTTCTTTATCCTCTCCAGAAAAGCATCTGACTTCTTCTACCATCCTCTATCTCCAAAAGCAAGATCAGACCGAAAATGGATAGTTGCTGCTACATCCGGACGGGACCTTCGCAATAATCTTTTTTCCGGTCTTAATCGAGTGTCAAAAACGTTTACGAGGTCTTGTGGTCTACGAATGATTTCCCGCGCAACAACTCCTTTTCCCTTAGTCGAAACATCGCATGACTCTCACTACTCAATCGCTGCTTTCGTAGCTGGTGCGCAGGCGCGCTACATTCCTTAGTTTCATCAGTCCAGAACTCCGTAGCTAGGAATCACAAAGACACGTACACTGACTAACATTCTTTTTGTATTCCGTTCGTAAGGAGGAATTTTCACTTGCTCTCCCCACCTCGAAATATAAAGTATGGTGCAGACTTCTAAAAGTTTGTTTCCTCACTACATTCTTAAACTCTTTAAGTCTTGGTTCAGTCGTTATCTGTCCTATATATCCTCATAATCTTTACTTAAATCTTTCCTTTTATGTCCAATTTCATTTTGCAAAACGCTACCTTGAGTGGCTCTTGCGCACTGTAATGAGTGAGAAATTGCAAAAAATGACAAGATAATGCAAGTTGGATTGAAGCCTATTGACTTTTACAATTTTTTCTTTTTTTCATTCCTTGGTTGCGTGCAAGAGAATTCTGTTTCGAATTAATAAATGCAAATATTGAGAAACTTTTTTTATTATCTTTTGTTTTCAATCATATTTCTAACCATTTTTCAAAATGTGGATGTTGTTCTTTCTTTTATTTTTAGAATACTTTCGAACGGTACAATATATAGTGTACTTCCTGGTGGTTTTAACACACGAGGCAACATACGACCGTATTTCTTCCCTGGGCAAATCGTGCAATCTTCTACGTAAACAAGAAATATTTATTAAATATTTTCTTCACTATTTCCTCTAATGATCCTTGTATGAATGAAAACTCTGATACGTAAAACAAAACACCACCCACACCCCCCACACGCCCGCCCCACACATACATACTGTTATATGGGAGCAAAATTCCCCATGTTTTCATGGGAAAATGATTTCGACGAACTCTTGAATCTGCTTTTAATTTTTCTTATTAGAGGACAGTTAATTTATTTCCAATTTGGTGTGCAGATGGTGCAATGGATAGCGGCTCAAAATGCGAAATCGGAAAGCTATGTTCGAATTCCAGTCGGTTTTGTTATATTCACTTTCGAACAAATACCACTGGGAAAGATATACATCCACATCATCCCCCAGCTATGGGTTAAATATCAGTACTTGTATCTGGAAAAATCATTGTTATTCTCCAAAAGAACTGTTAAAACACTCGAGAAAAAAAAAAGAATTATTCTTACAATCCCAAATGTTTTGATTTCAAATAGACAGCAATGGGCTGATAAGCTGTAAAAAACAAATCTAACAAAACGTAATATGTCCCAGACCTGTTACATTGTGGAACAACCTTCTCCAATCACATGTGTTATATAGGAATAAAGTGTCACTGCCGACACTTGAGTTTGAACATAGATCGCCAGTGATCAAACACAGGCGATCCCATTATTGAATTAAGTAGACCACGTGACCATAAAGGAAAGGCATATATAGGAAGTAGCGTGTGTCTAATTGATCTCTATTTTTTATTCTATCCTCTATTACTATTTGGACCGCTATTTCATACTCTATTTACTAGACTATTTCTCTATTCAGATCACTATACGGTGATTACTATTCGAGCTAGTATTATTAGTGCGAGATTATTCCAAATCGTCTGACACCAGTAATGTTCAACGATGTATTATAGTGGTATGTATAATAATAAATATATATATATATATATATATATATATATATATATATATATATATATATATATATATATATATATCCGTGTGGATGACTATATACCCAACTCTTTAAATTGAGCAATTTGGAAGAAAGGGAATTTGGGGGCTGCTGCAAATTAATGCTAAATGCACTTCACTATGAATTCTGGTAGCCGGTAATGCTTATATCTCGTATATAATGCGTTAAAAGTTCCCTTTTTTCACGGCGAGCGCTGATGGCTTAAGGGTGAGAGTCAAAACGGTGATGTCAAATCGGTGATGTCAAATCGGCCGGGTTTCGATCCCGGCATGAAGCAATCTCATGTCTAGCCACAATGGTGATCTGTGATACAGTGAAACAGTTGTGGATGACTATATATATATATATATATTACAATGAATCATTCATACAGAAAGTAAATTAGTAAAGTTAATGATATAAAATGACGAAATCCCTTCGCTAACAAAATTTTAAAGGTGCATTAACCTACAAATCACTCAATGAATATTATGATCTTGTTTTTAAAAATTATAAGCTGTATAAAGTCTTTCTTAAATACACAAGTACTTTCGACTATACATTCAGTCATCTTCAGGCATGAAAATTATTTTGTTCTTGGTAAAATTCAGGTAGCATTCGAGACGAAAATATATCATGTGAATCGAAATACGTTTTTTTTTTAATTTTTTTCTCAAATTGCCATATTAGTAAAAAACGCAATCACTTAAATTTTTAAAAAATTTCAACCTTAGAGTTGCGACTGTACGTTCCAAATGTTTGTAACCGTTATCAATAACACATCTAATGGCTTGGTTTGATCAGGAACACAATTCAAGCCAAACTCATAAATAATTACCTCAGGAGGTCCTACATTGCCGAATTGATCTAAGGGACGTCGGATCTAATGACAAACACAAATCACACCAAAAATATTATGGAAAATAAGGAAAAGATCATCAGCCTGCAACAATCAATCAAATACATGCAAACGTTACTTGGAGGAAAAATATCTATTATGACCTCCCCAGACCACAATAAATTACTAAATAAACGATCTGAGGTCATCTCAAAATGCAGACATGAAAACAAATTTTTACTACATTACTTAAAAATCGATAACTGAAATGAATAAATGCAAATAAACAAAATAATATAAAAAACAAGTAAAATAAGAAATTAACAAACAACTCCCGTCAGAATAGACGAAATAGAATAAATAAAAATAAAATATATAAAAAAAAACAAGTAAAAATAATTAACCCAAATAGATAAATAAAGTAAATAAGAATCAACAAATTAACAAACCAATCCCGCCAAAATAACCGTTAGAATAGACTACAACCACCAATCCAAAGATTGGACGTAAAAAAAGCTATAACTACTATATAACGATAAAAAACATTAATACGTTACTCGAAAATTGAAAAACAAATAGAGTAAATAAAAATATACAAAATAAAAAATAAGTAAAAAACAAATAAAAATAAATCCAAATAAAATAATAAATAAGCAAATTAACAAATTACCCCCGCTAAAATGACCGTTAGAACTAATGAAAATAAGCATAAATAAGCAAAAACAAGTAAAAATAATCCAAATAAATAAATTAAAAACTGTCCACCCGCCAAAATAACAGAATAGACTACGGCAAGCAATCTAAACATTAAACGAATAAATAGCTTTAATTATCTTCCAAGACCAAGACTAACTATTAAATTAGCGACCTAAGCAAATTCCATCCACACCCAATTTTTTTACTACGTTAATAAAACATCAAAAACCGAAAAGAATAAAAAATACAAAATGAAAATGAAAAACAAATAAATTTACCAAAACAAATAAATAAACAAACAAACCACTCCCGCAAAAATAACCGGCAGAATAGACTACCGACAGTGCAACCCTGACTCATATATAAGAATAGTCAAAAAAGGAAAAATCCAACATTCGCAGTCTGACGATTGCGCCTAGCATGAAACAGCCTGTCGTCTCTGAGTGTTGACTTCACTATATTTACATACGAAATTGAGCACTTTATCACATAAATATAGCACACCTTAAAACTATATATATATATTAAGAAATGGACAAGGTCCGACAATTTATTTATTAAAGACATTTTTATGTTTAACGTTGTTATTTATAGATACAAGTATTTAAGCAAATGCTCTGTTTATGATAAACAGTATTAAATAACATTTGATACGCCAGAGCAGTTATGAATGTACGAGATTCATGGAAGATTGAAGTTTATAAGCAGTAAATTCGACCTTGTCTACCGAAAAGGTTCTTTGTGGCCCAGAGGTAAGGCACGTCAGCGTAAATGACGGTTCCGTATAGGATGCAGGTTCGAATCCTGTCAAAGAACGAATATTTTCTATGAAAATTTCTCGGACATTCAGGCCGGTAAATGTTATTTAATACTGTTTATCATAAACAGAGCATTTGCTTAAATACTTGTATCTATAAATAACAACGTTAAACATAAAAATGTCTTTAATATATATATATGTAAGCATTTTAACCTCCACTGTGGCGTAAATGTGTAAATACATTTTTACCGAAAGTGTCTTTTACATACACAGACGTATAAACGTTTCCAAAACATTATGTTCAAAAACCAGCTACAGACGTGTTTATACGTCGATCCTGATTCTGAGCTTGAAATGAGTCCAATTGTGAACTCATACGAGGTCGAGGTGTTAGCCATCGATCGGGTACTTCGAGGTACATCAGTTTCTTAGTTACTATATTAAAAACAAATAAAAATTCGTTAGAAAATAAAACGTTTTCCCCAAAATTATTGTCGGGGAAGAGGTTTAATATATCTAAACATGTTTTTTTTATTATTGTTTTTGTTTTTAAAATAAATATTTGAAAAATGGAAATTATACACAAATTAAATACGGTAACCTCTTCCCTTATGTAGACATCTATATATTGATATTTTAAGAAAAATGTCTTTTTCAGACATGGACGAATAAACACGTTCAAAACGTAACGTTCAAAAACGAGCGACAGACGTGTTTATACGTCGATCTTGATTCTTTTTATGCCCTTCTGAGCTTGAAACGAGTGTAATTGTCAACTCATACATCTCGTAGAGGTGTTAGCCACCACTAGGGTACTTCAAGGTACCTCAGTTTCTTAGTCTTCCCAAATAAAAGAATTCGTCTAAAAATGGAACGTTTTTCCCAAAAATAATTTTCGTTCAGGGGTTGAAGGAACTAGCGTAGATAGGCATACGGACACACATAGTTATTCAGGGATGGACACACGTAGCGATTTATGAGCGGACAGCGACGGGTTTCCCTGTAGCAGGGATTTTTAAAAACGAGGACCCTTGTCTCCGCTTGGAACTTACAGAGTACTACAATCATTTTGGCTCTCTATCGTACTCAGGGCGATGGTACAGTAATCTTCGATCGAATAAAATGAAAGGGTTGATAATATTCTGACCGAATTTCCCTCAACGAGCTTTCATAATTGCGGTGACTTCAATATGCACCAATATCAAGCAGAGCCGATGAAGAAAGCAGATTTCTCCGCCACATACGAACAAGATGATGTTATTGAAGAACCAACCCGGTTGCCTGATGCGACGACCCATCAGGCGAACCTCCTTGACCTCTTCCTCACACCCTGCCCTGATAAATGCTATATAAAAGTTTTGCTCTCCCCCAGGAGTGGTTGCGTGTACCCTCGACCATTCCCTAGTCAGTATCCAGGTTGATGACAAACCAAAAGAAACCCCTGATTTGCCGTTCCACAGAAAGATTTTTCGCTAGACGCAGGCAGACTGGGAGAGCTTTCCATCTTACATGGCGAAAACACCCCTCTCGATCTTCTTCAAGCACGCTGCCTCCAAAACTGATACCCTCGTTTCTGAATGTGTCCTTTCTGGAATGGAGAGTTTTATACCCCCACCCATCAAAATCCAAAGAAATACCAAACTGTCAGCTTTGGTTCGCCCCAGAATGCTCTACTTCCATATCTATCGCAAGGAGTAGTGTAGATTAATTCTTACTGCCTTCAGAACTACCTGCAATCACTACAAGAAAGTACAAAGTGTAGCTATGCACAAGCGGCCCAGGCCAGGGTTATAATAAAACAAATTGGATACCGTGAATTCTCGAAGATAACCAACTAGATTATGAACAGCGGCAAAGCGGCTGTGCTGTTAAATAACAGTTTCAGACTATTATTTTTTAGTAGCAGTCTATTTGTTCAGACATTCTGAGCCTGACCTTAAGGTCAGATGGTAGAGAAAATAGAAATGTCGATTCTGATTGCCTGAGCCGAACATGGGCATGTTAGAGAGATAGAAATTTGATAAATCAGAGAAAAATTTTATATTGTCGAAGAAAAAACGTGTTTTTTCGTGTATGGAACTTGCTCCCCAGTAGGGGTCATAGAGCGACCCCACCGGCTAGTTAAAAATGTATACGTCGATGTGTTTAATAAAATGGATAAATTTAAAATTCCTTTTGTTGAAGTTCTCTTTCATCTCCGGACTCCAAATACATTTTGACACCCGACCGGGTGAAGACAGCCAATAGAAAAGAATGCAGTTTTTTTTTTTTTATGGAATTGACCCCGTCGCCCAAGAGAACCCCAGAAGGAGGCAATACAACGCTAATATAAATGGCCCCGAGGTCATATCTTCCTCGACAGATAAAGCGAAGCTCTTGCCTGTAATTCAACGTTATATGACAAAGTCCATCCCTTTCCCAACTTTCCACGTCTCAATAAACACAATTTTTTAAAGCGTTTCACCCCAAGCAAGGCGGGAAGCCACTAGGACGCAAGGGCTTACAGAAGATTTGGAGCAAGATCAGATAGGAGTGATAGAGGAAAGGATGAAGAGAAGGATAGCGGATAGATCAAGGCAACTGGAGATGTCGATTGACATTACACTTGAATAGCTGGAGATTATAGCTCTCAGGGAAAATGGAATAGGAAAGGGAGTTCCACAGGCGAGAGGTGCGAGATATGAAGCTATTGGAGTAGAAGAGACGGCTACATTTAGGAGTTTCGACAGTGAAGGGGTGAGAGCAGGATGCCAGCCTCGTAGGGCACTTGAACTCATGAAATCTGGGAACCAGCGAATGCAGCTCCTCGGAACAATTGCCATGAAAGTATTTGTAAAAAAGACAGAGAGAGGCGACGGCGCGTCTGTGAGAAAGTGACTGTAGACGAGATGCCAGAACAGGGCCAATTATATTGCATATCCGCCTCTGGAGCCTATCAAGAACCCCGAGGCAAACAGAAGGGGCTCCAGACCATATATGGCAGCAATACTCCATGCAAGGGCGAATTGTTTATTTGTAGATCTGGAGGATCGATTCCGGGGAGAAAAATTTCCTGGCGCGACACAGGAGCCAAAATTCCTTGCAGTGGACGAAGCAATTGACTCAATGATTTTCAATCCAATATTTTCATTACAGTAATATTTTTCTTTAATAATTATCAAAATTAATTTGAGTGACCCTAAAGAAAATCCCTAAACCCAGAAAAAATACTAGTTGTTAAGGAAAAATATCACTTCAGAATTATCCCCGGTCCTAGCGAGGCTATTTAAACCCTGCTTGAAAAAGAAATCCTTCCCAAGCCTGTTCTAAAATGTTAAAAAAAAATAAAACCGTTTTTCAAGAACGCCATTTATATTTATACTCTTCTAAATATATACCCATCAGTCTTTTCAGTATCATTATTAAGCCTTTTGAGGCTATAATTAACAAGGAGGTCACTGAGCATCTAGATCAGAACAAACTCCTGTGCGGCAAGCAGTACTGGTTTCGATCGCCTCGATCCTCTGCTGATGTCTTAACTACTATTACTCACGGAATTATTTTAGTCTTTTTATTTATACCTCAAAGACCATTGCATTCGATAATTTGAAGGAATTTGACAAAAAACACAAAAAAAAAAGATGCTCATGTTCTCCAGCTATAGAATCACTAACGGATAGGTCCCATTCCAATTTTTTGTTATTAAAAAAAACATTCCGGATCTTAGCAATCAATGCAGGCGTCCCCAAAAAATTCAAAAAATCCGCCCAACAGATTTTTATTTACTTTACATAAAAAATCTGCCTAAGAATATACTCAGATCATTTCTGAATATCTATACTGATGGTAGGACATTATACGTATGCACCTCCAAATTTTTTGATAATCAGCGTTTGGGAGCTGATCTGGTTTTAACTTCTCAGTGGTGGGGTATGGCTGTTTATATTTAATGACTCGAAAACGAAACTGACCCCGAACTACCACCAGTCACGGTGAATGGATGCCCCTCTTGGGGAGGCTCAGGGTCTTAAGAGACTATTAGGCCATGTAAGGGTCCTTTTTTGTCCTAGATTTTGTCAAGAACCTCGAGATTTTTAGCAAGAACCAGACCAGATAAAAAAAATATTCAATATTTAACTAACTCCTGACCTCAATTTCAAAAAATTTATTATAATCTATTATACAATAAAAAATACAGGAAAATGGTTGCTCCCTGTCCCATCCAGTAAATAGCTGACTCCACCTGCATTCTCTATATTTATAATTTTTTCAGATGTGGCCTAAAAATGGAATTTACTGTTTTTTATTTAGGTAGAATCTGGTCAGGCCTCAAATTTTTCAGTCACTATAAGATCCAAAAATTTAAAATTCAAAAAATCCGCGTCATATAAAGATTAATATTTATTCCTTAACCTCTCTCTCTCTCTCTCTCCATCTCTCTTATCTCTCTCTTTTCTATCCTTATTTTGACAAAAAAACCCTAGGAAAAGTGCTCATTGTGAACTACAATCTTTAGTTCCAATCAGGTCTAATCTTCCGTGCCACCCAAATTAGAGATCCCCACCATTCTCTCCATATTTCATTGGTGAGAAATAATTTGCACTCAAACAGCTTCCCGCGAAAAACTGCTCTGTGAATGTTTTCCCGATCTCTACAATCTTAACCTGTTCAAGTTGATTATAACCTTTATCTTTCCTTTCTATCCGTATAAATTGCCTCTTACTATATAGCCTCTACCTCAGTCGAGTGGCCCTCGGGTCTTGTATAAACCAGAATCTTACTGTAAAAAAGAAATCAAAAAAAAATTAATTGTTTCTTCAAAAAATGCTCGGACTAAATTTTAATAAAAATGGATTCAGGAACGGCCATGCCACTTGAAGAATAGCAAACCATCCACTTCCACTCGAACAACTTTCTGCGAAAAACTGCTTTGTGGATGTTACCCCGATCTCTATAATCTTAACCTGTTCAAGTCTGGAGTTAACCTTTCCTTCCTATCCGTATAAATTAAAAAGTCAAATGTCTACATCAGATGTTAAAAGAAAAAAACAAGAAAGAAAAATCACCCCCCCCCTAATGCCATCTGAAGACGAAGGTCGAAAAATTTTTTATAGTAACTGATTTGGTTTGGTTTCTTTGGTTCTGCCAGGTCTAATATTCACGGCTAAAACCTGTCATGCAACGCACATTGTAGCGAATCACCTACATTCCCTTCGTATTCCATCGGTAAAAAGTAAGTTCCAATCGAACAGCTTCTTCCCGTGAAGCACTGACTTCCAAGGGGATGCTCCCCCGATCACTACAATCTTAACCTGTTCAAGTCTAGGGTTAACCGTTATCTTTCCTTCCTAACCGTATAAATTAAAAAGTCGAATGTCTACATCAGATGTTAAAAGAAAGAAAAAAAAGAAAGAAAAATCAACGCGTCTAATGTCATCTATGGACGAACGTCAAAGAATTTGTTATGGTAACTCATTTGATTTGGTTTCCTTAGTTCCGTTCAGGGCTGAGCTCTGCCATGCAATCCACATTGTAGCGAATCACCTACATTCCCTTTGTATTCAATCGGTGAAATGTAAGTTCTACTCGGAAAGCTTCTTCCGGTAAAGCACTGCTCCGTGGAACCGACTCCCAAGATGATATTTCCCTTTTCACTAAAAATCTTAACCTGTTCAAGTCTGGGGTTAACCGTTATTTTTCCTTCCTATCCGTATAAATTAAAAAACAAGAACGTCTACATCAGATGTTAAAAGAAATTTCTAAAATCAACGCCCCTAATGCCATCTAAAAACGAACATCGAAGAATTTGTCGCGGTAACTAATTTGGTTTGGTTTATTTTGTTTTGCTGCATTCGTTGGTTCCACCAGCTTTAACCTTCACGGCTAGGAATCGCCATGCCACTTACAGAGTATCAAACCATCCACATTCCTCCCGTGTTTCATTGGTGAGATAAGTTCCACTCGAACAGCTTCTTACTGCGAAACATTGCTCTGCGGAACTGATACCCAAGAGGATGTTTCCCCGATGTTTACAATCTTAACCTGTTCAAGTTGAGGTATAACCTTTATCTTTCCTTTCTATCCGTATAAATTGCCTCTTAATGTGTAACCCTCTACTTTGAGTGGCTCCCGAGCCTTGTACAGGTTGAACGTCATTGTAAAAAAGAAAAGGATCATAATTCTATGATTTAGTTTCTCCAAACATTCTTGTAAATGCATTCCAACAACGTTTATATGAAACCATTATATGTCGCCATTATGAATAAGCTTTGAGTGACGTCCACAAAGGTGAAATTATTATAGCCTGAAGATTGGGTCAGTTCATTTCCAAAACCGCATGGCTTGTGAAAAGCAAATCAAATTGTGGTCAGTAAAAGCCACAGCGATTATGGCGTTTATTAAACAGAGAAAATATCACCAACGAGGCACAATATCCGAAAATTACAATGTCTAATGTCTACGTCGGGTGTTAAGTGTGTGCATGTTGTAAGTGGAGTCAATTGAAAAATTTTACGATTCTGTTTTTTTTTTTTTAAATTTTATTACTATTGAATGAACATTATTTTAGAACAAAGAGCCGACTCTAAATATTTTTGTTATGATTGTAAATACAAATTTGTTGTTGGTGATTTCTATCTATCTATCTATCTATACATACATACATACATACATATATATTCTTCTTCTCATCTATCTCAGGTTGTTCATATATCTATCTATCTCCATATATATATATATATATATATATATATATATGTGTGTGTGTGCGTGTGTGTGTATATATATATATATATATATATATATATATATATATATTTTTCATATATCTGTCTCTCTCAGGTTGTTTTCTTTATATATATCTATCTATCTATACATGCATACATATCACATGCATATATATATATTCTTCTGCTCATCTATCTCAGCTTGTTCATATTTCTATCTCCATATATATATATATATATATATGTGTGTGTGTGTGTGTGTGAGTGTGTATAAAATATATATATATATATATATATATATATATATATATATATATATATATATATATTTATATATTTAATGCCATTTACTTATTAGAAAGTTTGATGATGTCAAAGATAGAGCTAACATATTTGGTTGGATTGATGTGAGTTTGTGACCCGTAGGTTTCACGCTTTTGAACGATCCTCAGACAAACCCCAATGACAAGATTTTGTCTGACGATCGCAAAAAGGTGAAACGCAGGTATATAACTCAAATCAAACAAGTATTTATATATATATATATATATATATATATATATATATATATATATATATATATAAATAATATGTCTGTTCATCTATCTGTCTATCTCAGGTTGTTCATCAATCTATCTATCTATCTATCTATCTATCTATCACTGTTCATTAAATATATATTCATCTATCTATCTACCTGTTTGTTCATTCTCTCTCTCTCTCTCTCTCTCTATATATATATATATATATATATATATATATATATATATCTGTGTGTGCGTGTGTGTGTGTGTGTGTGTATCAGTCTGATCACTGTTCATTATCTATCTATCTATCTATTTATCTATTGATCTATCTACCTCAGTTTGCTTATTATCTTTCACTCTCTCTCTGGATATCATCCTCCTTGGGTCTACCCATACGGATTAACTCGTTTTGCATAAACTAACTAACTATATATATATATATGTATATTTTGATACCTCCAAAACGTATCCGCTTTCATTTAACCGCCATAGAGAAAATTTCAGGTCCTTTAGCTGAGGCTAGACTCCTGGAGTGTAACACACAGCGCTTTCTTAGCCTCACTTTCTCAACTGACTTGAAATGAAACGACTACATCGAATCAATAGCTGCAAGGACAGTTGAGTCACTTTGCCGTGCCAAAAGATTGTTCTCGTCAGAATCCATTTTGCATATTTAGAAATCTACCATTCGTCAGTGCATTAAATACTGTTGATATATCTGGTTTGGTGCTCCTGTTATTCATCTCGAGGTTCTTGACAAAATCTACGTCAAAAAAGGACCCTTACTTGGCATCTTGACATCAGTCACTTTCTCACCGTGGCTTGTTTTTTTTTTCTATAAATATGGCAACATCTCTGTTCCCCAGTTGCCTCGACTGCATGAGTTTAAGTATGCTACTAGATTGGCATTTAGATCCCATCCTTTTACTGTTGAATTAGCTAAATATAACCGCCACTTCTACTCCAAGAGTTTTTTTTCTTGCACTTCCCGCCTCTGGAAATTCCTTCCGTTTCCTTGTTTTCCTGATAAGTACAATCTTCAAAAATGTAAATGCAACGTCAATCGCCATCTTCTGTCCTCTTGAACCCTGTTCCTTTATTGCCCCTTCCTCAATTCTTCCCACTAAAGTCTTCTCATTCATCTGTGAGATTGAAATACTGATTCCTGTACAATTACCAAAGATAAGCAACTTCCTTCCGATTTCTTGCTTCCCTGTCAACTACAATCTTCAAAAATGTAAATGCAACGCTATCTTCTATCTTTTTGAGTCCCGTTCATCTTCTACCCTTTCCACCCCTACCCCCCTATACCCAGTCTTTTCTGTTACTTTCATTCTCTGTAGCTCCTTGCGTACTAGTCACATTCCAGCCTTGCTTAGGTTTAAATGATTAAAAAAAATAAATGACTAACTACAAAGAAACATTACGTTTTGAGCGGTAGTGTTCAGCTTATTGTTCATTTATTGAAATGTTTCATTATCGAATATACTCAACAACCCCTTATTGTGCTTTGAGAAAATAAAGCGTGTTTTACCTACTTGCTCAGGCATGTTTTTATTTTAATCTGAATGAACAGTAATGTCCCCTTTTTATTGTCATATACGAAACAAATGACAGTCAGCTCCCAGAACAATGACGAATATGACGGTCTACTTTAGTGATTCCGTTTTATTTCGTGGTTCGACTGATTTAACGAAACTAGTCTTTGTTCGTTGTTTATATAAGGAACTGCTATTCGTGTTTCGATTAACAAAGCTTATTTTTGTATAGTCTAACGTGAAATGGTTGAAAGGGACGTCTGCTATAAGAATCAGAATCCGAAAGCCAGGGTTTGAGCTGGGTTTGAACATAGATGATAGAGACTGAGGACAAATGCCTATTTTAGCCATTAACAAAGAATGCCCTTGCTATTTAATTCGATGTACGTGTGAATTAACAATTTGAATTCAAAGTAGTCCTTCTCGTAGACTGGTTGCCAGCCAAGGTAGCAGAACCGAGTTAACCCTTCTATTCAAAGCACGGCATAAAAAAGAAAGGATAGACACATGCCTTTTCCAAGGGTATTAACTATTTAACATAAGAATCGATCCTCTCTTATTCTATTGGGCAACTAAAGTTAGAGAACCTAGTCTACACTCTATTTAACCCATAGCTGTGGGTACGGAGAAGAAATGGGTTCATGCCTTTCCCAAAAGGATTAAGAATTTGAATTCAACAACTGAAGGTTGCTTTTTCACCGGTAATGTTAAGGTTATCTTGTTCCTCCTCTCCACGAGATTTGTTTTTGAAGTTACCTTCTTCTAGCCTTTACCTAAAGAAGCAGGGTGGTTTGAATTCAGAGTCTCTGGTTACCACCCAAGGCTATAGAACCCATTCTGTCCTGTTATTTACCCATAGCTGAGAGGAGAAGAGGATTCATACCTTTTGTATGTAAGAGAATTCGAACTTTACTCTCTGATTTCTCAATCCGAGCCGCTAACCATTATTCCACCGTGCCCCCCCAAAAAAAAAACAAAGGAAACCCCAAAAGATCTCGACGTATACTTTTAATAATGAATATTGAAGCAACACCATTTCAGAATCTGCACTCAGAAAATTATAACCAAAATTAGGACTAGATCATACTCGCATTCAAATTTCATACTTCCATGGATATAAACAGTGTTAAATATATCTACCGGCTTGTGTATTCGAGAGTCTTAATAAAAATAGAAAAACAGAAAACCTTCAAGAAAGTGACTCGTTGTGCCTTCTCGGGCTAACTTTCGCAGCTGACATGAAGTGGAAAGACTATATTGAATCCATTGCTAGTTCAGCTGCTAAGAAAGTCAGTTCACTGTTTCGGGCGAGACCATTTTTCTCTCCATAATCTATCTTACATAGTTATACGTCTGCCATTCGTCCATGCTTTGAATATTGCTGTTACATATGGTCCGGTGCCCCTGCTATTTACCTTGAGATCCTTAATATAATCCAAATAAGAATCTGCAATATTATTGGCTCTGATCTGGCAGCTCGACTTCATTCACATTCCTACCGCCGTAGGTTGCCTCTCCTGTTTTTTCTATAAATACTTTCATAGTAAATTGTTCGAATGACTTCTCTCGCTATGGTATTGTTATTTTAATCCCCTCCCCCCTCAGACAATGAATTGTACATATGGAGATTAGTTAAGACTTTCATAGAGACATTGCGGTATTATGGTGAGTGTACTAAGAATAGTAAGTAAGAATGCGTTGTTGTGGTGTTAAGAATATGATGGTAGGTTTGAGTCAGTGTTTGTGGCTAGCTAAGTTTAATGTTAAGACAGATGAAGACCGTACTTTTCCCTATTCTTCTTATTGGCCATAAAAATAGATATTTAGTCCTTTCTTCTTGCTATCATTCACTACCTTCTGTGAGGGTTTTGTAGTATCCGTTCCGTGTCTGCCATCAACACTGTGTCATCTGCATATTTTAATGAATCCTGGTAGGACTTCTAATTCTCTCAGAATCCCTTCACTGTATAGGTTGATTAAGTCCCGTGTGAAACCCATTCAGTAGGAGTTCTTGTAGTTTCCTTTCTATGTCTGCTCTCAACATTGTGTCATCTGCATATTTTATGTTGTTAAGATTGTGGCTGCCAATAATGAATCCTCAGAATCGCCTCACTCTCTCTTCGTTGAATAAGTTCGGTGTAAAAACAGATCCTTGTTTTGCATTTCTTTCTCTTTGTTTAATGATTTCATTTTCATATTGTCATAGTTTACGCATCTAATACTGTACTACACCGTAACCTATTTTAACTAATAGGTAAGCTCAATTTATATGGGAAAGGTATTCGGAAAATCCGGAACCTGTAGTGTGAAAATTTAACTATAGGAAAGCGTCTGGCTAGTAAAGGGGTATAGCACGTCAGATCAAATATTGGTTCCCTATACGACATAGGTTCGATTCCTGATGGAGAACGCATATTTTCTACGAAGTTTCTCTAACATTCACGCCGGTAAATGTACTTATCACTGTTTAATTAAAAAAAAAAAAAAAAGCCTTTACTAAAAATAAATTGCATGTATTAATATAACATTTAAACAGTATGTATATATATATATATATATATATATATATATATATTTAAAATATTTATTTAAAAAAATTTTTATTTATTTAAAAATTTTTATTTATATATATATATATATATATATATATATATATATATATATATATATATATATATATATATATGAAGAAATATAGTTTTAAGGTGTGCTATATTTATGGGATAAAGTGTCCAATATCAGAGATAGAGCGTATTAAAATATAAATATAAAAGTGAACAGTCAGTCGAGTCAGAGGCAGTCCGAAACAGAGTCGCGTTCAGACAATTACTACTAAACCTGATTGTTCGTACTAACCCTTTCTATTTCTCTGTATATATTCCTGTTTGTAATATATCTGTGTTATTCCATATCTGCCTTCGAGTTCTTCTTTATTGGTTCTACCTTGGACTATCACCGCGGTACAAGGAACCGGACCATAACATTATGCATGCATGTATATATATGTGTGTGCGTGTGTATGTATCTATGTGTATATATATATATGTATATATGTATTAATAAATATACATTTAATTCTAGTCTATCCTCTATACTATGCGTATCGTTATTTCTTTTCTATCCTCTATTATTATTTGGATCACCATTTCTGATCGATCCTCTATTACTGTACGGACTACTATACTATTCCTCTATTCGCATCACTATAGGGATTACTTTTCGAGCGAATATTATCGAACCTTTAGAGTGAATGATATTCGTAGGCGACCATCATTTCCCGACGGCTTTAATATGTTATAATTATTATTAATAAAAGAAATCTTATTTCTGAAGATCGCGTTTGCGTAAAACTCGTGTTAGGGCTAGGGCTATACTCTGGGGTGATTTTATTTACACTATTTTTATTCGGCCTATTGTCCACGTCTTTGTTGTTTTTACCACAACTTTTCAGCCGTAGTTCCCTCTCGCCTTCCTCAGGTGTATATCTCTCTAAGAAATCTACATTGAATTCCGAACTGAACCCTTTGGATTATTTAATCTACGGGGACATTGTCTAATGCTTATTTTTTATTTAATGCCCTTAAGTTATTGATCGCATGTACACATTGCTCAATCCAGGGTTTGAAGTCATAACCTCCATATCACCAAATTCACAAACTACCACCTTTACCTAGTGGGCCATTTACCCCCTGGTCCATTTTACCCTCCCCCACCAGGTCATTTTATCCCCCTATCCGGAGTAAATTTAAACTTAACAATGCTTTAATTGCTTCTCGGTTGAAAACTTGCTGTTATTTTGCTGTTTCTCTTTATTAACGGCTCCCTTATCGCCTTTATTTCTATGCTGGGCCTACTAAGGAGATCCTCATAGGCAAGCATATGCGCTGGTTTTTTCAAACGTCTAACTTTTCAGTGTTCTTCACTGTGCAGTATTTTCATTTCACAGTGACTGATGTCCAACCCTTTCCCTCCATACTTGATCAGTCATAGTTGATTTCATTGTATCACGTTTCATTACGGCTTTTCGATGTTCCTCCAGACTTAATTTTAGAGAGGCGTATTGCTTCGCCTTTCTTTGCCACAACTTCATGGGATCGAGTACACGCAGTTCTTGGTCATATTCTCCCCCGTGTTCGTCTTTAGGATGATCTTGTTTCATCAATGCTTCAAATAGAGATGGTCTGTGTGCCTTGAAAATCAACATCTGACTTGGATTCGAACCCTAACAACAGGCAACAGTAGTTAACATCCAACTAATGTAGCCTTTAAGAAATAGCTAGAAACATCCCGTGCCCTAGATAAATAAAGAGTTTTGTGTTCCTGAAGCCCGTGTTAAATAGAATTATTAATAATTGCCATATAATTATGGACAATAAATGATTAAAATAGTCATAAAGCTGGTATGTCTGGTACTTAGGGCATTCACCCGACCTGGTTCTAGGGGCGGGGTAAACGTTCCATATACAAATATGTATTCTTTGGAAAAATACATTCAAGACAGCCATGCATGCAATTATTTTCTGCCTGAATTTCTAGAATAAAGAGATGTCATTATCTATATTCGGATTAATGTCGTCATGTTTGTTTCCATTATGACAACGTTTCGACCCTTGTGATCTCTGGACTTCTTCATGGAATTTCAGACTGAATTCTTTAGTAGATTCTTTTTTATCATCCATGTCTTGTTTTCTTTTTAAGTACCACTCTGTTATTGCTCGCCATCTTTCTGCTAAATCCGAATCTGCACTGCCCGACCCAAGGATTGAAATCACAATTACTATAACACTAATACGGATCAACACCTTCTTCTCGTAAACTATAGTTCCGTGTTTTTTAAAGCTTTTCAATTTTAAAATTCATCTATTCATCTTTCTCCTCACGATCAATAAGGACTATGGATTAAAATAATTAATAACAATCCCAAGGGCATTTGTGTTGGCGTCTGTTAGATTTTAAATCAACCCACTCAAACCAGAACATATTTACGTATATATATATATATATATATATATATATATATATATATATTTATTAAAGACATTTTTTTATGTTTAACGTTGTTTTTTTATAGATACAAGTATTTAAGCAAATGCTCTGTTTATGATAAACAGTATTAAATAACATTTACCGGCCTGAATGTCCGAGAAATTTTCATAGAAAATATTCGTTCTGTGACAGGATTCGAACCTGCATCCTATACGGAACCGTCATACGCTGACGTGCCTTACCTCTAGGCTACAAAGAACCGTTCTATGAAAATTTCTCGGACATTCAGGCCGGTAAATGAATGTTATTTAATACTGTTTATCATAAACAGAGCATTTGCTTAAATACTTGTATCTATAAAATAACAACGTTAAACATAAAAAAATGTCTTTAATAAATAAATTGTCGGACCTTGTCCATTTCTTAATATATATATATATATATATATATATATAGATAGATAGATAGATAGATAGATAGGTTCTTTCTACTGCAACACCAACATTTAAATATAAGGATCATATTTCCCATTTTATTGTTAAAATAGATACAAAAGTATCTCGTTTAAGAAAAAAAAGGGGGAGGGAGGATTTAAGGCACCTTTCGACCGACACTTCTTCAGGAAAATAATCGTCGGCGGAATAGAACAAAGAAATTGCTAGGAAAAATTATTATCAACGACCGATGTTAAAAAAAATAGATTACCAAGATGTAATAAAAGGAGGGGAAATTAAATAATTATTTTTCTTATCAACTTATTTGTTTTATACTGCTGATGATTATTTTTCTGAAGAAGTGTCGGCCAAAGGTGCCTTAACCCTCCCCTTTTTTTTGGATTAAACGAAATATAAATTATATATTTTTTAAAAATAAAATAAATATACGTACGATCCTTATATATATATATATATTATTTATATATATATATATATATATATATATATATATATATATATATATATATTGAATAAATTACAGACATTATATCTGCCAATTTTTAATAAAATCCGTTCATACTCACAAATAACCTTCCATGAATTGAAATTAAAGGATGAGAGAAATGTGCTATAGCCGTTTAAATTTCTTTTATTTTAATTTATCAAGTACTTTCGATCTTCTTCTAAGATCATCTTCAGGGGTGCAAATGATACAAAACTATATGTTGTTCATTAGTATAAATATTTCACGGAAGTTTATTCGTGAGTAGGAACGGATTTTATAAAAAAAAAAATAGCAGACATGCTGTCTAAATGCGGAAATTTTAATATATATATATATATAATCGACTCTCCCGTCGAGATTCGACGTATGAGGGTCAAGCAGATCAGACTCCAGGAAACCGACAGACCGACACCGGCACATGAGATTTGATTATAGTGGTGAAGGCCTCGTGCAGGACCATCCACACTTTTTGAAGGGCCGATTACAGAGACCTGGTGCACAAGGTCCCCAAACGACCCTCTGCAGGTTTTGAATTCAGAGTTGTCCTTCTCCTAGACCAGTTGCCATCCAAGGCTATAAAACCCAGTCTGTCCTGCTATTTTACCCATAGCTGGAGAAAGAAGAAGAGGATTCACACCTTTCCCAAATGTAATGGATTCGGCCGGAATTCGAACTCGGCTCTGCGATTCTTCAATCCAAGCCGCTATCCATTACTCCACCGTGCCTCCTATACATATATGTATGTATGTGTGTGTGTGTGTTTCATTAAACACCCACACGAACTTACTAGACTCCATCCTAAACATACTAGTAGAAAATACAAACATAATAACCTCACCCACCTGTAAAAAAAGATTAAAAATAATGGAAGCCTTAATAATAAAAAATAAAAATCCAACGCTCAATAATATTAACTACGAATACAGACACAATGTACTGTGTTCAAAAAAATAAAACATCCTATAACTCTAGAAACATACACACAATGTACACACCCAATTAAAAAGCAAAAATAAAATCATCGTTGATAATGACTAAAAGTATAGCGCTCGGAATTATAGAACATTTGGACAGTTCTTACACATTCTGTGTCCAGAAAAGGAAACACTTGTTCGAACACAAGAAAAATTAAATAAAAAGTACAATTGCAGTAACTTGTCAATCGTGTTTAATGAAACATGTATAAAAGAGGGATTGCTTCCTATATATATATATATATATATATATATATATATATATATATATATATATATAGTATACTTTTTCTTGCATTGTGGATGAAATGATATGGGTATTGTAGGATTTTGAATTTGTTTTCTATGTATTTTTCTTCTTTAGGTAAATATTGGGGACTGCATATTCTTAATGCTCTTAGATAGAAACCTATAATAATTCCAGTTTTAATTTTAGAAGAGTGGTTTGAGTAGAAACTGACCAGATCATTTTTGTTTGTAGCATTTCTGTAAACGTCAAAATTGAGTTCGTTATTATTTCTATGTAATATGATATCTAGGAAGGGAAGCGTGTAGTTGGTTTCAGTTTCAAAAATGAAGTCTATTGTAGGTTCAACGTTGTTAAGTTGGTAGAGAAGATTTGTCAAATTACTGTTTTGCGGAGATATTAATAATGAGTTGTCTGTGTATCTGAAATAGGAATAGTTTGGAGGAGAATATTTTTGAATGAGTCTCTTTCTAGAAATTCTAAAACAGACAATCAAGAACGCCGCTGAGAGGCGTTCTTGCCCATATCTCTCTCTCTCTCTCTCTCTCTCTCTCTCTATATATATATATATATATATATATATATATATATATATATATATATATATATATTTTCTCCTACATTTATTTTTTCCAATTTTATCATATTTTAAGTTTAAAATTTAATTCTCATAATTATAATTTATTCTCTGCTTTCTTTTCACGCACTTATTTTTGTTAACTTTACTATTTTTAAAAATCTATAATATCATGTATTTTGATTCGATATATATATATATATATATATATATATATATATATATATATATATATATATATATATATATATATACCCAAGTATAGGATTGGTGTATACGGAATAAATTCCAATAACCAGAAAATGCTATTCATAAAAGTGTGCTCAATAAAGAGTAGAGCAAATATAATTTATTCGCAAATTATAACATAAATATGTTATAAAACACTACAAAAATAGCCATTTTGTTTCAACACTTTTGGTGTCTTATCAAGTGATGGTGTTGAATGTAGAATTCTACATTCAACACTATCGCTAATATTAATTAGAATGAATTCTATTTTAATCTAACCCTAACATTAAAACATTAAATAATTATTATAACCAAAGTTCGTTATCAAGGTTTTTGCATTCTCGTATACTTGTATTTTGATTGGTCATTCCAGCTTATGTAAGAGCGTTTCCCCTAGCGTGGGGTGTTTGATTGATTTGAACCTTTTAAAACCCTTTATTCTACATTCAACATCATCACTTGGTAAGACACCAGAAGTGTTGAAACAAAATGGCTATTTTTGTAGTGATTTTATAAAATATTTATGTTATAATTCTCGAATAATTTATATATATATATATATATATATATATAGAGAGAGAGAAAGAGAGAGAGAGAAAGAGAGAGAGAGAGAGGGGAGGGACGTGGAGAAACCCAATGAAAAAACAAATATATCGTCCTAGCAACTAACTCTATCACATCTACAATTGGAAGGAATCTGCCTGAATTCAACATAAATCTAGTTACTACAAAAGCAATTACTTAGTCAATACTAAACAAAACAGTAAGCTAAAGTTCGAAGTAGGAATTTACTCAATCGCCTATAATAATTCTCACAAAAATACATAGGGTAAACCTCAAGAACTCTAAATAAAAGATCATGTGAACACAAAAGCGACATTTTACAAAACAATACATCAAATGTGTTGGTTGCACATCGTAACGAGACTGAGTAAAATCTTTATATAAAAATACTACACAGGAAAAAAAAAAGTTCACGACGAAAATGTCTGGAGAGTGCAATGATCGCAAGGTCATCAACAGTAAATTTGCGACCAGGCTCTTACGATTCACCATTATATGTGCAGCCACACCAAGAAATTTAGTCTGACTAAGGCCTAAAGGACGAAACGCGACACAAAAGAAAAATTTTTTCATTTTGTCTATTTTCCCCAATATTTTTCTTGATATATAAAAATATATCTCGTTATCTAATATATATATATATATATATATATATATATATATATATATATATATATATAAAAATGAAAATAATAACATAAAAATAACAGTCTGTTTCATGCTAAATTCAATCGTCAGGCCTGACGATTGCATCTAGTATTTACAGAAACAAACTGAATGTTGACTTTATGTTTAATACTTTGGTTATATATGACAAAATATTTAAATATATATATATATATATATATATATATATATATATATATATAAATTATTAATTCAAAAATATGATTCCAACACGCTACATAAGAGTTCTCATGTTTCAAATCAAGAACCGAAAACTTCAATATAATTATTTGAATTAAATTGAATTAAAGTACTAAGCTCTGTTCCATCTTCAAGCGAAATTTTTTTGGAATAACTTATTTCTGAAATTTACGCGTTTTATAAATATATTCATTATTGAAATCAAAATTTCTATGGTAACGGCTAGAGTAATTGTTTAAAGAAAAGGGGCGTAAGGTGTTAATAATTTGTATCAATATCTCGGTTACGTTCACAAATGTCAATTCAGGGTAAGTTTGTGGTGTCTAAATTTAAAGCGGAAGATGACATCGTCTAGTCTGGTTAAGTGTCTGTGGATATTTATTTATTTTTTTATTTTATTTTTTATTTTTTCTGAAAGGGTTTTGTGTGTATAAAACTATGGTAAATCGCTAACATTTGTTTATATATATATATATATATATATATATATATATATATATATATATATATATATATATATATTACGTATATGCTGTTGTACATGGCGAATGGGCGTATAAGGCGACTCCAAATTTTTAAGTTAAAATGTAGGTTGCGTTCTATGTTTGCTGTACAAAACAGCTCCGCTCTAAATCATATTTTAAAATTCATTGTATCGAATTTATTAAATGATTCCAGTACGTATATAATTTCTTTTCAGTTAAATTCTAGGGAAAAAAAAAAAACGGTGGGAAGATATCATCAATAAGTACGAATACTTCATGAGTGGGTGTTTTGTAACGCTTTTATGGGCGGCTTTGGTTTCTCTTGCCCTACAGGTGCTCTCGGTATAGCAGACGTCCTAGCCTGCGATGCTCCTCCATGCGAATGACATGCCTCACCCATCGGAGTTGGGCCTTAATGAGCATGAACTCAATGCTTGAGCCCGATGCAGGACCTCAAGGTGTGTAACGCAGTCCTGCCAGCGAATTCTGAGTATAGAACGGACAGCTCGCATGTGGAATTCTCTAGCTTGTTGAGATGTCTGCGGTACATTGACCAAGATTCACGACCATATAGGAGAGAGGGCAAGACTACTGTATTGTACACTCTCAGCTTTGTAATCAGCCGAGTGTTGTATTGACTGTGCACACATCCTAACAATGCCTGACTTTGCTGATTCGGGCATTAATTTCTTTGTCCAAGGAGCCGTCACGAGAGATGGTACTTCCCAGGTATTTGAAATGCTCAACAATGGCAAGCTGTGTGTCGTCGATGACGATGGCCGGTGCTGAGGTGTTTGTGTTTGGTGTGGGCTGATAAAGCACCTCGGTCTTTCCGAGGCTGAAGACCTTGGAAACGTCAGAGAATCGATACAGCATCAGCTGCAGATGGGACTCTGCATAACATATACATAATGATAAGAATAACAATACATACATACATTGCAGGAAAAAAAAAGAGTTCTATAGAGATTGTGGGATTATGTCACTTTGTTTACGAATGGCTTCACTTAACAGCGCTAGGCAACTTTGTATTCAGATTATATCGTAATAACAGTTTTGAATAGGAGTACAGAAGTTCACCCATCGTCCAGTTCACACGCCTCCCCAGTCATTTGAACAAGAGGTGTATCCTTTGTTTCCTGTTTAGGATTACGTTTTCGGTTCCTACTAAAGTCTTTTTTATTCTCTTTCAATTCCAGTAGCCTATTGCGTCTTAGAGGTATTATTGCCTTGCTTGGAGTGAATTGGTTAAAAACAATTTCATCGAACCCTACATATTTTGCAATGATTCATTTTTTCTTTTTTTTTCCTACTAAAGTCTTTTTTATTCTCTTTCAATTCCAGTAGCCTATTGCGTCTTAGTGGCATTATTGCCTTGCTTGGGGTGAATTGGTTAAATAAAACCTTCAAAAAACCCTTGTTTTGCAATGATTCCCCTTTTCTTTTTTTTTTTTCCTACTAAAGTCTTTTTTATTCTCTTTCAATTCCAGTAGCCTATTGCGTCTTAGTGGCATTATTGCCTTGCTTGGGGTGAATTGGTTAAAAAAACCTTCACCAAACCCTACACATTTTGCAATGATTCCCCTTTTCTTTCCTTTTTTTCCTACTAAAGTCTTTTTTTATTCTCTTTCAATTCCAGTAGCCTATTGCGTCTTAGTGGCATTATTGCCTTGCTTGGAGTGAATTGGTTTAAAAAAATTTCATCGAACCCTACATATTTTGCAATGATTCCTTTTTTTTTTTTTTTTCCTACTAAAGTCTTTTTTTATTCTCTTTCAATTCCAGTAGCCTATTGCGTCTTAGTGGCATTATTGCCTTGCTTGGGGTGAATTGGTTAAATAAAACCTTCACCAAACCCTACACATTTTGCAATGATTCCCCTTTTCTTTTCTTTTTTTCCTACTAAAGTCTTTTTTATTCTCTTTCAATTCCAGTAGCCTATTGCGTCTTAGTGGCATTATTGCCTTGCTTGGGGTGAATTGGTTAAAAAAACCTTCACCAAACCCTACACAATTTGCAATGATTCCCCTTTTCTTTTCTTTTTTTTTTTCCTACTAAAGTCTTTTTTTATTCTCTTTCAATTCCAGTAGCCTATTGCGTCTTAGTGGCATTATTGCCTTGCTTGGAGTGAATTGGTTTAAAAAAATTTCATCGAACCCTACATATTTTGCAATGATTCCTTTTTTTTCTTTTTCCTGCTAAAGTCTTTTTTATTCTCTTTCAATTCCAGTAGCCTATTGCGGCTTAGTGGCATTATTGCATTGCTTGGGGTGAATTGGTTAAAAAAAAAACCTTCACCAAACCCTACACATTTTGCAATGATTCCCTTTTTCTATTTTGAAGGTCCTTCTTGTGAGTTTACTGGATTTTTACACCTGTGACATAATTCTAATTTTGTTAGGGTCCCATCCATGGGTAGGGCTAGGGTACCCTCAACGAAAACACTATGAAACTATAAAACTTTATCTGTAGTTGAAAGCATGCAATTGCGTTCAAATTACTTAGACTTCAGCATTAAATGACCCATAGAGGTATTTATATGCCGCTAAACCATGAAAGAATTAACATGAAAGAACTTTTTCATGACATTAATCCATATAGCTACAATTTCTTAAAGAAATCAAACTGTATTCCAAAAT
Organism: Acanthosepion pharaonis; assembly: GCA_903632075.3. Lineage (NCBI taxonomy): Eukaryota > Metazoa > Mollusca > Cephalopoda > Sepiida > Sepiidae > Acanthosepion > Acanthosepion pharaonis. The sequence goes on along the minus strand of CAHIKZ030001948.1, from coordinate 38,936 downwards.
ATAACTTCAACTACAACATAAACCACACATATCTCCGCCTCTCGTAATTATGTCCACACAAACATATACATGCACAAAACCTGAGTATCATTTACCATGTATTCAATTGTGAAAGCAGAATAACATATATTTGAAGCCAATATATTTAGATTTCGGCATTAAATAACCCATAGAGAATGATATACCTTTAAACAAAATCAAACAATCTGCAGGAAAGAATTCTTTCGTGACATTAATCCATATAATATCCGACAATTTCTTAAAGAAATCAAACTGTATTCGAAAATATAACTTCAATAAAACTACAACATAAAACACACATATCACCGTAATTATATCCACACAAACATGTACATTATTTACATTATTCGGACTATTGTCCTCATCTTTGTCGCCATATTTATTACAGCGTTTCGGCCGTTGTACGCTCCGACCTTCTTCAGGTCTTTGTCGCCATATCTATTACAACACTTCGGTCTTCTTCAGGTGGTTGGAATATCGAACTGAACCCTTTATTTCGCTCACTGGGGTAGACTGTTCTAGTTCCACGCGCCATGTTTAATGGATGTCAGTTATCAGTTACCTCCTTGTTAATTCCCCTCTGAAAGTTCTCTACTGCCTTAATCGGGTATTGAATTCACACTCTTTCAGAAATATAGACAGAAACATGTATATGCACAAAAGCTGAGTATTATCTACCATGGATTCAATTGTGACAGCAGAATAACATATCGGATTTTTATTACTTCAAATCTCCCAATAAAATTAAATTTTGTCATTAAATGACCCACAAGGAGTTGATGTGCCGTTAAACAAACAAATCAACCAATCAATAGCAATATGATATCTCATTTAGTTACAACTACCGTCCCGTTCGCCCAAAGTCATTTGAAAAGGAGCAGATGTTTATCTCTTGTTTCCGGTTTAAGATTGGATTTCCAGTTCCGTCTAAAGTCTTTTTTCATTCTCTTTCAGCTGCAGTTGCCATTTGCGTATTAGACGCATTATCGCCTTGCTTGGGGTGACTTGATAAAAAAAGAAGAAAATCCTCAGAACCGTACACATTTTACAATGATTTCGTCTTCATATTTCGAAGGATTTTATACCTGTCGAATAATTCTAAATTTTCAGACTCCCCGTTTAATCTGTTTACGCATTTTAACTGTATTGATTGACACGTTTCTTACGGCTTATTAATCCTTTGCAGGTTATTTAAAGCCAGAAAAATTGAGATAATAAGGGTTTAGTGATACGAGTCTTACTAATTAACCCATAGCTGGAGGGAGAAGCGGTGGATTCATACCTAATCAGAATTTTATAAACATACAAGAAATTATACTGTAGATATAAACCGGGGGATTAATTTTATATCATAATCAGTATATGAACTGATCCCTCACTTTGTGGTCACTATAGTTTCTATATATTTATGTTCCCGGGGGTGCAGATAAATATGACATGACTGTGTAGCTAATCAATATTAGTTAATCAGATTGATTTGTTTTTCTACGGTTTATTAACCCTATACAAGTTATTTAAGGCCAGATGTTTTTTTTTAGATTGTAAAATTTTTTTTAGATAATAATGGTTTAGTGATACAAGTTTTACTATTTGACCCATAGCTGGGGAGAGAAAAGGTGGATTCATACCTTTCCCAAGGTTATTTGTGCGTAAGTGAATATAACGAACCCAACGGGAATTGGAACTCTGCTCTCCGATTAACAATTCCAAGCCATTACTCCACCCGCACACCCAAGCGTGCAGGGCCTGGTATTCCCAAGCGGTCACCCATTGAAGGTTTGGCCAGACATTCATACAATAAAGATATATGATGTTAGAAAGGTCAACAAACTGTACCAGTAATCAAGATCTGTCGATTTGCTGTCTATGGAACTTTCCGGATGGAACTTGGAGGCAGTTCGTAAAACAAACAAGCAAACTCAAATCACGATAATAATAATAATAATAATAATAATAGACTAACTGAAGGGATTCCTGGAAGTCCATGCCTCAAAGAGATACAAAAAATTGTTCCGACAAGTACAGCCCACACCTTACGAAGGGCTTTATCTATGTAATTTTATTTTATTTTATTTTATTTTTTTTGTCAGTGAAAAGTGCCATGATGCAATTTTTTTACCTTAGGTCCCTGGTCGGGACCCGTAAAGAAATGTGTAAACGCCAGAAATCAAAGAAAATAAAAAAAAAAAAATAATAATAATTGGTATGAACACCACCCAGATCTGGTTACGGAGATAGGACCTGTTACAATTTTATGGGACTACACAATACACACTGACAGAACAATCAAAGCTAACCGCCCAGACATTGTTATTAGAGACCACAAACAACACAAGTGCCTCATTATTGATATGACAGTCCCTTCAGACTGCAATGTATCTTTGAAGATCTTTAAAAAGCTATCAAAATACAAGGACCTTGAAATTAAAATCTAAAAAATGTGGCACATGAGAACATCAACAATCCCTGCTGTAGTTGGAACCCTCGGATTGGTTGGAAAAGATTGCAGTAGACTAATTGAAGGGATTCCTGGAAACCCATGCCTTAAAGAAATACAAAAAAATTGTTCTGACGAGTACAGACGACACCTTACGAAGAGCTTTATCTATGACATATATATATATATATATATATATATATATATATATATATATATATAATCTAAAACCGAAACTAAAACGAGTATTAACATTCATATATATATATATATATATTTGTCAGTGTAAAATTTCATGATGCCATTTCTAACCTTAGGTCTCTGGGCAGGACCGGGAAAGAAATGTGTACACACCATAAATCAAAGGAAACAAAATAAAAATGACTCGACTTCAAAGATACCTGGAAACTACAGAAGACTGGATGATGATATGTGTCAAAGAACATGAGAGTAGTAAGCGTCTTTATTCCGTAATAAAGGAAGCCAACAAATTCAAAATGGAGTTTCATATGGTTCCGGAAATACAAGTGAAACACAATACACCGATTGAAGCTGCAAAATACTTAAAAAGAAAACAAAAGCAAATGCAACCGACGAGATACAGAAACAATGGCAAGCTAAACCCCTTCATGGCCAATACTCTGGCCGTACCAAACAAGCTGACGTAGACAAACCCCATAACCATTACTGGCTAGGTAGCGCAGGGTTGAAAGCTGAAACCGAGGGTTTTATCTTTGCTGCACAGGGCCAATGCATGTTAAATAGAAATTATCAAACATATGTATTAAAATGATGTATTATCCCAAAATGCAGGTTCTGTGATAAATATCCAGAAACAAGTGATCATTTTGTATCAGGTTGCACGGTATTGGCACCCATTGAGTATAAAACCCGGCATGACAGAGTGGGCCAATATCTGCACAGGAAAATTTGCAACTTCTAAGGGAAGGAAACTGAAAGAAATTGGTATGAACACTACCGAGACCCGGTTACGGAGATAGGACCTGTTACAATTCTATGGGACTTTACAATACACAGAGAGACAACAATCAAATCTAATCTCCCAGACATCGTTATCAAAGACCGCAAGAACAGAATATTCTTTCTTATTGGCATGGCGGTCCCAGAAGATTGTAATGTATCTTTGAAGATCTTCAAAAAAAAAAAAAAAACTATCAAAATACAAGGATCTTGAAGTGGAAATCTTAAAAATGTGGTATATGATGGCATCAATAATTCCAGTTGTAGTTGGAGTTAAGGGAATGATTGGAAAAGGTTCCGATAGAGTCCTTCAAAGGATTAAAGAAATACCTTAAAGAAATACCCCCACCAAAAAAAATTGTACTGACAATTACATATTACGAAGAGCTTTATCGATGTAAAATGTGTGTGATCTTAGCTTTTTTTTTTTTTTTTGCTTTATAAAATGATCAGTAGAAAATGTCATGAAGCCATTTCTGGCCTTAGGTCTCTGGTTGGGACCCTGAAGCAAAAGTGTATATAAAAAAATCCAAGGAATTAATAATAATAATAATAATAATAATAATAATAATAATACAATACACACAAACAAAACAATCAAATCTAATCGCCCTGGCATCGTGATTAGAGACCGCAAAGACAAAATGTGTCTCCTTATTGATATGGCAGTCTCTGCAGACTGCAATGTATCTTTGAAGATCTTCAAAAAGCTATTAAAATACAAGGACCTTGAAATCGAAATCTGGAAAATGTGGGACATGGGAAGCTCAACAATTCCTGTTGTAGTTGGAGCCCTCAGATTGATTGGAAAAAGATTCCAATAGACTCATTGAAGGAATCCCTGGTAGCCCATGCCTTAAAGAAATACAAAAAATTGTTCTCACAATTGCAGCTCACACATTACGAAGGGCTTTATCTATGTAAAATATGTGCGATTATTTTTCAAAACTGCTAAATGGAAAAAGTCATGATGCCATTTCTGACCTTAGATCTCTGGTCGGGACCCGGATAGAAACGAGTATGCAAAAGAAATCAAAGGAAATAATAATAATAATAATAATAATAATAATAATACGTCAAACATTTGATATTCTCCAGCCCGAGAAATGTAATTTATAATTTGTCTTGAGCTGGTTATGAAAAATTAAATTATCTATATCCTTCATATTTGTCGTATAAGGGAAAGACGACACGTTACAAAAAAGTGAAATGACCGTTACATTCTACACACACACACACACATACACGCACGCACGCACGCACGCACGCACGCATGCACAAAGAAAAATATCAACTTAAATCGAATAAATAGCGCATAAATTATTTCTTAACTTAGTATAAAAATAAGGAAAAAGAAAAAAAATCGGTAACCAATTGCTGAAACCTCCTGAAGAGTGGACCGAACGATTGCAAAACGGTTAGTCTACGAAACTCTGGAGTCGGGATGCTGAATATAAGATCAATTAGATAAGTGACAAATTTCATATTTGTATCAATCACACACACATAACCCCCATATATATATATATATATATATATATATATATATATATATATATATATATAAAAAAGGGCTCTGGTGAAATAAATTATTATAATGGTACCTTAATGTGGTCTGTTTTTTTCTTTAAATATTAGCTCTGGATTTACATTGAGCTCTCAGGATTTCATCCTCCTTGGGATTACCCATACGGATTACCAAGTTCTTCATAACTTTTATATATATATATATATATATATATATATATATATATAAAATAGATTGGTTAGTTAATAAAACAAGGACAAACGAAACGGTACAAATATAACCTGTACTATGAACATTTATTAAATATCAATTATTAACTACATGAAAGAAATAAAACAAGGAGAGAAAGGTTTTAAATTCGAAATTTTCTGACACGCCTGTGTCCTTCATCAACGGACCGAGGAATATACAGAGAAATGGGAATTACACACCGACAGATGTTTTTGTAGATGGTGTATTTTCTGGTGGAAATCCTTTTGTTGGCAAAAAACCGATCTCTGTCTGATTCCTTGATGTGCGCAACTTTTTATAAAAGTTTCGCACATCGAGAAAATTCTTCATTTATTTTCCGGCTTACAAGACGCACTTTTTTTTCTGAAAAAATACCTGGGCGTCTTCCAAGACGAATATAAGGCAACGCGCAGGCTCAAATAAACTCGGACGGTCACCTAATTAGCTTGACTGATAGTGACGTGGATTTGTATGTGGAATCATTATACTATAATGTAAGCTATCTATCTAATTCAGCTTTTTATATAATGTAACCTCAGTACTTAATTGTTACAAGTATTTCCAAAAAACTTCCTGGAGCTGAGCCGTAATCTTAAACATGCTCGGTTTACTAGCTCTTAACGAGTATATCATTGCCATACTAACAAATCGTACGAGGGATTAATATAAACAATACGTGGCGCCAGTATGTGAGGGACGCATGGTGGATGTGTTGTTGTGGGAGAATGATTTTTTTTTCTTCGAAACTTCTCTCGAATATTAGGGTGCGTCTTCCAAGCCGCAGCATTCTGTAAACCGGAAAATACGATAATTTTCATTTAATACATGTTTTTCGTACTGATTATATTGCTACCCTTTGGTTTGTCCTTATTTTATTAACTAACCTATCTATTTTACATATTATAAGAAGCACACCTGGACCCTTTTTCTCTAATTATATATATATATATATATATATATATATATATGGATATATTGATAATGATTATATATATATATATATATATATAAAGGGAATATTTAGTATTCGTTCAAACAAGATTGATTACAAAAGATAATGTTAGAATGTTTGATTAAGCTGGTATGTATGGGATGGAAATTGTGAATAAACTGTACTGAAGTTCCTGTTTTTTTTGGGGGGGGGCGGTTGTGATTTTGCACTTTTGATAGTTACAGTCATTTTCAAATTATATGTGGTGTCTGCGTAGTAGGCAAGATTCCCTTGGATACGTCGTGGTTCAAATATGAACTTTGGACAGCTTATACTTAATTTCCTTCCCAATACACAACACCTTGTTCGAATACAATGAAAAATTAAACAGATAAACATTGACGGATATATGCAATCAAAATTGTACGCATATATCCATATATATATATATATATACATATATATATATATATATATATATATATATATATATATATATATATATATATATATATATATATATATATATATATATATATATATATATATGTGTACAATTAATTGGATAATCGAGACATACCCACAAGTGTAATATTAATTCTGACCTTATGCCAAACCCCACCTTTAACTTTCGGAAAAGATATAACGATTTGTTTTTAAATTTCCCTAAAAAAAATCATCTTTTATCACCAGTTACCTACCAAAGCCTGAGGAAGAACAAATTATAGTATTGAAACATGAAAGATTTTTCTGTAGCGACTTAAAAGGATGTTATTATAATCTTTTATTATATATATATATATATATATATATATATATATATATATGTATGCATGTATGTATGTATGCATGTAATATTTGTTGAAGAAAAGGAAATATATTCAATAGTACGTATTTATATTTTCACCCTTAGGCTCAAAAGTACAACACATTATTCATTCTTTGTTAGCGCCTAATACCGAAATATATATATATATATATATATATATATATATATATATATATGTGTGTGTGTGTGTGTGTGTGTGTGTGTGTGTGTGTGTGTGTGTGTGTGTGTGTGAATGATAATAAATGTATGATAGTAAACATAATTCAGATAAATTCACACGTTATAGGTATAAATTTGAATTTAGGCATACTCAATAAAAGCCATTTACAAACCCTCCAAAGAATTACCACAAATCTCCAAGATCTCATCAGTAGTATAACGCATGCGCAAAAAAAAAAACATTAAATTAAAAAATATTCCCCCCTAAAAGTCCGACATCATACTTTATTTCGCGTCCGGAACATACGGTTTTTAACATTTTTCCTAATGTCTCCATTTGACCAAAATACATACTAATAAATTTTATTATTTTTGTTGTTTTTTATGTATCAATTTCTATCATCTACCTACTACAAAATAAATAAACACACACACACACACACACACACACACATATATATATATATATATATATATATATATATATATATATATATATATATATTCCGGTATTAGGTGCTAACAAAGAATGAATAATGTGTTTGAGCCTAAGGGTGAAAATATAAATACGTACTATTGAATATATTTCCTTTCTTCAACAAATATTATATATATATATATATATATATATATATATATATATATATATATATATATATATATATATATAATAATAACATCCTTTTAAATCGCTACACAAAATCTTTCATGTTTCAATACTATAATTTGTTCTTCCTCAGGCTTTGGTAGGTAATTGGTGATAAAAGATGATTTTTTTTAGGGAATTTTAAAAACAAATCGTTATATCTTTTCCGAAAGTTAAAGGTGGGGTTTGGCATAAGGTATTTAATACATTTTCGGTTTATACTTTATTTTTATAGCTGCAATTTTATAATATTTTATTTAAATAAATGATCCGTTTTTAATTAAACAGTATTAACTACATTTACCAGCCTTAATATTCGAGAAATTTCGCAGAAAAGATGCCTTCTCCGGCAGGAATCGAAACTGCATTCCCATAGGAAAACCGTCAGTTGAACTGATGTTCTGTACGATTCAGCCACAGAGAATATAAGAATACAGGTTCGATTCCTGTCGGAGAACGCACATTTTCTACGACATTTCTCGAACATTCAGGTCGGTTAATGAAATTAATGATGTTTAATTAAAAAAAAATGTATTTACATAACTAAATTGTAACTATAAAAATAACGGATGAACAAAAATATATTACACATATATATTTCATTATACTTTCACGTATTTAATATTTGATATTTATCAATAGCAGGGGACACACAAGTTTTATATATATATATATATATATATATATATATATATATATATATATATATATTATTTTAACGTTACGAGTATATGTTGAAGAAGAGGAATATAAGAGCCAACAGAATTTATTCTTTCTACACTGGATGCAAATTAGGGCGCATATTTTTTTAGCGTGAAGAATATCTAAAACAAAATGCTGAAAATGAAGAATCTACAAAGGCTTGGGAAATTTCGAGTTTTATAGAATGTGATGATAAGAAAAATTCAAAAACTATTAACAACAGTTCACAGAAAACAGATGAATGTTATCTCGGAAGCTGTACAAAGTCATGTAATATTTGTCCTCACATATTTGTACACACACACACACACACACACACACACACACACATATATATATATATATATATATATATATATGAATATATATATAAATATATATATATATGTATATATATAAATATACGAATATATATATACATATGTATATATATATAAATATATGAATATATATATATATATATATATGAATATATACATATATATGAATGTATATATGTACATATATGTGTGTGTGTGTATTGTGTGTTTATATATATATATACATTAATATATATATATGTATATTTATATATATATTAATATATATATATATATATATTAATATATATATATATATTATATATATGAATATATATATATGTTTTTATATATATATATATATATATATATTATATTAATATATATATATATATATATATATATATATATATATATATATATGTAAGTGGAAACTGAGGTTATATTTATATACGCTCTATCTCTGATGTTGCTTTTAACCATAAAGATTTAAATTATATTATCATCGCACAACATATATTTACTACCTATATATATATATATATATATATATATATATATATATATATAATATATATAGATGATTTTTTTCTAAATATTACGCTAACGGTATGGCGTCAACAAAAAAATAGTTTACTATTTTAATATATATATATATATATATATATACAGGTATATGACTGGTGTATACGGAATAAATTCCAATAACCAACAATTACTATTCTTAAAAGAGTCTTTAATACAGAGTAGAGCAAATATAATTCTTTATTTAAAAATTGTAACAAATATTTTTGTATTGATTTTATAACATATTTATATTATAATTTTTAAATAATTACATATATATATATATATATATATATATATATACATGTATATATATATATATTTTATACGTGCGTGTGTGTGTGTGTGTGTGTGTGCGTATGTGTGCGCGAACGGGTCTGTGTGAATGTGTGCTATTTTTTTTTCTGTGCGTGTGGGTGTGACAGTAATATTTATCAACTTAAACATATAGATGTATATAGCATGTGCATCCCAGAATATTTTAAGAACACACGGCATATTTCCACACATATTCACTTATATTCAGACACACACACACACACACACACACACACACACACACATATATATATATATATATATATATATATATATATATATTGCATCACGATTTCGCTGTTCATGAAACTCAGCGTTCTTTTACCGGCGATGAAAAATGGTTATTCATTATAGATAGAATTTATAGCTCTGTTGTTATACACATTGAGCACTATTTTAATAGCACCAGCACTCAGTGTGCAATATATATATATATATATATATATATATATATATATATATATATATATATATATATATATATATATCTATAGTATCGTACAGCAATAAAGTCACTATACGGTTACTTACAATAACAATTAAAACGTAGCAATTAATGAAGCGTCCAGAAATTTATTATTAAAATGATTCTGGTTAATAACAATGAAACGCTATAGTGAACAATAGTAAATTAATTACCGATACTGTTTGAACTTCAAGCCACCTGCTTCAATGATTTGCTTTTTTATTGTAAGTAATTGTGTAGTTAACTGTAAATGTTATATATGTTTGTACAAACTTTCTCTTTGGTCATTAGTTTTTGTTTGTTTTTTTTTTTTTTTTTTTTTTTTTAATGAATTTCCAAAGCACTTGGCAGTTGTAAAAATCTTTTTTTCATGACAACGTCTAAAGAAAACTAAGAAACATCCGTTCTTACCTCGTTTTCTGTATTCGTCAAAATTCATAGCGTCTTTCAAATGCGCTCGATGTCAAAATTCTCTCCTTTGGCAGTAACGTACACTTCACGAATGGGATTCGAAACACGGTCCTTTATCGAGCCGAGAAAAATACCTTTGTAATTTCAATTCACTTTGGGAAGTGTCCGATTTAAGGGCACGCCCTCACTCGATTAAGTTTTGTTGATCACTGACGATTCGACTAAACACTATCCTTCTCTCTCACTCTCTCTCGCGCGCGCTTTTTTTTCTTAGATTCTAATGAGAATGCGTTGGTGTTTTTAGTTTTTTTTGTTTTGTTTTTTTTTTTGTTTTAGTTTTTTCCCCCCACGTTTTATTCCTACAAGATTTCTTTTTTCGTGTTTTTTTAACGATATGTATAAATTCAGTTTTTCAGTTTACCAACTTGCGTCTTTTTTTTAGTGCCGATTTTTTGTGTGGGAGTCGAATTTCCGAGCGAGTCTTTGATAAGAAAAACAAAAAAACGAAAACAAAAAAAAAAAATACAAAACAAAAATAAACTTGCAAAAGTTCTTACTGGAAGGATTTAATTTAAAAAAAAAATATCAAAAAGCTTTGGATATTTTGTGTGGCTGACGCTAAAGTAATTTAATCTTTTATCATTTTTTTTTTTTTTTATTATTTTCATTTAATTTTCATCTGACTCCAGTTTTTTCGCTAAATAACAGCGAATCGTGCGAGAGAGACAAACAGAAAAACAACCTGTAAAGGTCTATATATCTCAGTAGCTTATTCTTGCGCTTCAACTGAGCACGCTCGCCTGTACCTTAATACAAGCATTGTCGATCGCCGAATTGTGGTTTGCTTCGTGCGTCTGTGTGCGTGTGTCCGCGTTCGTAGTTATCTGTGTGCGTGTCTGTGATTTTGTGT
>CAHIKZ030001948.1:20000-25000 GCA_903632075.3 Acanthosepion pharaonis | reverse complement strand
CATATAGAGCTTTAAACTTAAAAAAATTAGGATAGCTGACCTCCTAACGTGACCTTGGTTTCAACCTCACGATCTCCTCAGGCTAATTCTATCAATTGACCATCCAACGTTTTTTTTTTTTTAAATCACAAAGAACGCTACATTATTATTCATAAAAAATAAACAAACGAACGACGGTCATACGCATAATGTTGAGAGTAATAGAAAGGAGGTGGGCAAGGAGGAGGCGGAAGAAAAAAGGTGAAGAGAACAAGAGAATACTTCTTCCTTACCAGTGGAATACGCTGGGAATGAATCTGATTCAACATCCTGTACGTGGTATGGCGATTCCTAATTGTAAACGCTAGTGGAACTAAGGAATGTATCTTATTTGAACCTTTGCCAATAGAATTAAGGTTTCATATAATTGTTAAAATATTCACAATTGTTCTAATATATTATTTTATAATTTTTCCCACATTTAACCTCATTTAACCAAATTTTGATAATTGATATGAGGTCAACTCCAACAGGGTCGGATTATGACCTTTTGAGGCCCCTAAGCTAATGAAATTATCGGTCCCATGGGCCAAGAATCAAACTCACTCATTGCAAGTCCTATGTTGAATCTGAAGAGTCGCCCACATGGTACTACTACTACTACTGTGCTGATGCGGCATTCACCCTGGGCGGATTGAGCCGGCTTCTTCCTGTTATGAGAAGAAGATTCTTGGGATAAATTACAGAAGTAGGGTACCCAGGCCCACTCGGATAACGTTCTTGCTTGCCGCGGGATTCCCACAGACGCAGAGACAGGAACGACCAGAAGCCGCCGGTTACCGATGCAGACGCTCCTTGGATTTTCCTTGTTAGCCGGCGTGTGTGTCAGACCTATCCGCCTTGGGTGGCCCTACCAGGAACGATGTTCCGGGCGGCATAGCTCTGACACTACCGTTTACACCCCCCCACCGACTGTGAGGTAAGGGTTGGACTTTGGGGGCTTACAGTACCAGGTGTTCCCAAGCGGTCCCCCATCTAAGTACTGACCTGGCACTACGATTCTTAACTTCGGTGATCGAACGAGAACCGGTGTTTTCAGCGTGATTTGACCACATGGTAAGGTAGGTCGGTTAGCGAAGGAAGAGCTCTGGCTTCTCTTTGGTCTCTCTTCGTCTCTTCTATTTGTCTTCTGGTGTTTTCGAAGGATTTTTCTTTTCTTTTCTTTTTCATGCTGCATGGACGTCTTGATTCGGTTATCGATGTCTTTTGGTGTTTTCGAAGGATGTTGTTTTTTTTGTATTTTTTCATGGACTTTTCTTCTCCAATTAGTTCTTTCTGCAGCTTCTATCTCCCAATTGACTGGATCGATTTCTGCCCTCCCCAGCAAGGCGTTTTTTGAGCTGATCCTTGAATCGACGACGTAGGGCTCCAAGTGGTCTCTTTCCAGAAGCGAGCTCTGCGATAACGACTTGTTTGGGTAGGTGGATGTCTGATATTCGGGCAAGGTGTCCAGCCCATCGAAGTCGATGGCGTGTCATGATCGTTTCTAGACCGTCTATCTTTGCGCAGAGGAGAACTTCGTTGTTCGTGATCCGGTCCTGCCGCAGGATTTGATAAGTTTAGTTTTATGGAATTATTCAAGTTTGCAGGATCTCCTCGGCAGAATACTCATGTCTCACAGGCGTAAGGGAGAGTCGAGATGACAACAGCTCAGTAGGCCATGAGCTTGGTGGCTTGTATTTTGTGGATTATGGAAGACTCTTGAACAGCTTCCAGCATTCTGCATGATCGGCCTTTGATTCGATTATCGGCGTCTTTTTTTCAGCGGATTCATTTGACGTTACTATTCGAATTCCAATCGAATCCATTACATCCACTTACGTGCTAATACCTTTGGGAAAAGTAAGAATCCTCTTCTTCTCCCCCAGCTATGGGTAAATAGCAGGACAGACCGGGTTCTATAGTCTTGAATGTCAACTGGTCTACCGCAAAAAGAAATGGCAATCTAATGCGGGAAAATCTGCCTCTTCAGTCATGTATCGAAAGATACATGATGACCTAAGCGCGTATCACGCATGGCACATAACTGACTGACGATTAATAAGGTACGGTGGGAGAATGGATAGTGGCTCGGATTGAGGAATCGGAGAGCCGAGTTCGAATTCCAGTCGAATCCATTACATTTACTTACGTGCTAATACCCTTGGGAAAGATGTGAATCCTCTTCTTTTCCCTCCATCTATGGGTAAATAGTAAGACAAGCCGGGTTCTATAGCCTTGCATGGCAACTGGTCTGCAGCAGAAAGAAATGGCAAACTACTGCATCGAAAGATACATGATCGCCTAAGCGTGTATCACGCATGGCACATAACTGACTGATACTACCAAGATATGGAAATTCTTCAACATTGTCTTGATCCAAACTCACTCAGTCAATCAGTTAAGTGCTACCACTGACACATGCTTAGGTGATCATGTCTCTTTCGATTAATGACTGATCAGCAGGTGTTCCCGCAGTAGGCTGCTGTTTCTTTCTACCAAGGCTATAAGAAACAGTCTGTCCTGCTATTCATCATATAGTTGGGGGTGGAGATATGGTTTCATATCTTTCCCAAGGAATAGTAAATCCTTATATCTTCAGTGGTAAATTGCAGATAAATTTATTGTAACTGCGATTAAAACTGCATTCTGCTGTGATGACGATTTAAAACACACGCAGGCTATTGTTATTTTATTTTTTTTTCAATTTATCCGTTGTGGTTAGGAATTTTTTTTGCAAAACAATTTAAAGGAACTGACCGTAAATTGGTAAAAATGTAAAATGGCATTAAATGTTTTATTCACTTTCATATGTTGTTGCTATGTCCTTAATAAATATTATATATTGGGACGCTTGTTTTGCAAAGAATCCCTTAACTTCCGCAGTTACAATAAGTTTGACTTTGTAATTTACCCCTGAAGATGATCTTAGAAAAGATCGAAAGTACTTGGGTTAACAAAAACAACGACGACTTCCTTGATGAATTTCATTTTAACACTAAGAAAATGATTATACAATCGAAATCACTCAGTATAAAAATAGACATAATATGTCTATATCATTCAATGAAATACACGCATGTATGTATATATATATATATATATATAATAGACTCTCCCGTCGATTTCGACGTATGAGGATCTGACAGTTTATTGATTCAGTTATGAAAGTTTGTGCGATAATCTTAAGTGGCATTTAAGACCGCTAGTGATTTACAAAGGAGTCCACATATGGAGCAAGTCTGAGGATTGTGAAATGAGATCACTGTTAGATTGGCTGACCTTTTAGATCTTGCTCTCGCTTCTTGAAGATGATTCAGACAAGCAGATTGAAAATTGCTGCGCCCACTAAAATTTCTAATTATTATATGGCACATTTATAAAATAAAATACTTAATGACACTAATAAACCCCTATACATGTAAGATACATAGATGACATTTTCGTTTTAGCTAAGGATATTGATCCAATTACACAACTTAAAAACAAATTTGAAAGTAACTCCGTCCTCAAATTTACACTAGAACCTAATATTAATAATCTCTATCTATAAAAGGCAGGATGTGTGTGTGTGTGTGTGTGTGTGTGTGTGTGTGTGTGTGTGTGTGTGTGTGTAACGAATGCACGGCCGCAATTTTCGACGGATTTGCACTAAAATTTACATGCACATGCTCCAAGTTAGCGGAAAGGCCAACACCGACTTTGCATTTCCCAACTCTCATCGATAGTGGAAATAATCGATCTTTTTCATGCTTCTACGGCAGTTTTCATGTAGTTTGCTGCGGCCATTTTCTACTGGCCAGAGTGAGAGCCTATAGTTGGCTGTCACGAATAGGAAGGAAGATTCTATTGGCCAGCGTGATAGCCAATAGCTGACTGACACGAATGTTAACTAGCATGCAAAAAAAAAAATCGATAACTGCATTCGTCAAAAGTGGGAAAAATTTAAATCTGCATGGCACTTTACTCCAATTGGCTCATTCGCTTGCTTAAACTCAACGTTGATTCTGATTCCGCAGAACTGGGTTGGGTGTGAAAAAGTATTTGTTGTTAACATTCTTTTTTCATTCGGTTTTTCCAGTTACGAGTCCTTTTTTTTTTTAAAGCTGATCGTTTTATGTTCATTTTGTTTAGCACTTTTTTCGTAACAGATTTAATGTTTAGTATAGAGCTTAGAAAAAATTCGCAGTGTGAGATAGGCAAGAAGTAAGGCATGTAGCAACATCAGCACGTCAAAGGGCACTCCTTTAAAGGGTAAAAATATTTTAAGTCAAGTGATAGCGATTGCTGTATGAGTCGTACGATTTTTGAATCAAACACGGGCAACGCCGGGCTATGCTGCTAGTTAATAATAAAATTTTATTCCTTGAAGTATTTATTGATTCCAGCAGACATAAATTTACTACTTCTTTATATAGGTAACCCACTAGCATTAACTCGTGTCTTAATTACAATAGTTAACGCCCCAACGATATGTTAGCCGTTATAAAAAAAAAAAAAAACAACTTAATCCGACACACACAAATAATATCTTCTTCCAAAAACATATTCTATAAAGAATTATGTAACATTAAACAAACACTTAGTAATAATGGATTTTCTAATTCCGTTATGGATCAACAAATTAAAATGTATCTCAATAAACTTAATAATACCTTTAACAAAATTGATAATATTAATAATAATAGTGTACGTCAACTAAACATAACACTATTAACTTATACTATTGTAACCAAATGCATAATAATTACAAACATGATGAAGCAACACTCAAAAACATTATAGATAGAAATGTTGAACCCATTAATAATAATAAAAAATTTAACTCGTCATCTATTATAATAAATGTAAAACAATGGACCTCATAGCATCTAATAATCCTATAACCACACAACTAAATCCTCTGCAAAAAAACTAATATAGTGTATCATTTTACACGCCCGTTCACAGATTGTATCTCCGATACTAATAATAAAGCCACT
>CAHIKZ030001948.1:0-15000 GCA_903632075.3 Acanthosepion pharaonis | reverse complement strand
CTTCTTGCCATTGAAAAGCATACATATCTCAATTCGTTTTCTATTCAAATCTCGAGGTTTTTTTTTCATTTTAAGATGAAACCTTTAAGTTGGTTTAATTTAATTAATTGATATTCTTAAGCAGCCGCAAAAGAAGGCTTTTACTGTCATCGAAAAGCGCCCTTAGACAGTGATTGCGTCCAAGATATTCCGTGGTATGACGTAACATCACTAACTAGAGCGAAACGGGAACGAGAAAAAATATTCTACGCTAATACTCTATGTGGGAATAACCTGACCGCTTACATCGAAAACCGGCATTCAAATTCTATGCTATTTACCATAATTCGAACATTGACCCTGTCACCGGTAAAAATAAAGAATTATACAACTACCCCATCCACCAGATAGAAAACAAAATTAGTTTAACCTGTCACAAAGCCAGAATTTTGGAGTGCGTATTCAGAATCGAACTGCTGTAATTTTATATTAGTAACACCTGATAAATATACGTGACTACATTTTTCATAGGTCAAACAATGATTTATTCACTTCGGAACTTCGTCAACTAAGCATCGGCTAGATCAAAGGTATGTGGTTTGGGGTCTTTCTTTAAACGTTCGATCTCCTTGCGATGGTGTGAGAAACTCAACCTCTTCTTAGGTCAGGTGGATTATATGACCTTCTTTGGTTTACTTGTGTACATATATCGTGAGTTAAATGGGCACCTTGACGTGGTGTAATGGTTAGAAAGCTTCTCTTGCTAGATCAATTACGACCGAGTAGTGAGTTCGATCCTCACTGGGTGCCCCATACTTTCGGCCTTGTGCCACATCTAAGCCGGGCTTAGAAAATCACTATATCTTGAGTTAAATTGTGCCTAGTCGGTGTTTGCAAAACGACGGATTACATTTCATGGCTTTTTGGTTAAGCTCCTGAGGCAACTAGATCTTTTAACGTTCTGATGTGACACCGAGTACAAAGCTTATTTTAGTATCGTTTCGTATGAACTCAGTACATATTGAGGTCAACTCTACGTAGATAAAAAAATCCCTTATGAACATTAAATTCGATTCAGACAACTGTTATTTTCTGGTATGAATCCAATGCAATAGCGAATAGCTCTGCTTGACATGCAAGCTATGGTACGTGCACTTAGGTATTTATTAGAGCTTAGTTTAACCCAGCAGGTATCGTAGCGAATCCATCGGGAAGTATACTGTACTAATTCCCTGGTCTGGTCTGATGTCCTTGCTAAGCTTGACACTACAGTAAAAGCTAAGATGCCTTGCAGAAGCTAAGCAAAGTATTAAGAAAAAGAAGAAAATTTGTTAGGAACAAAGAAAAGAGTACTGAACTGTTACGTAATATCAGTCACTCTATACGGCAGTGAGTGCCGGACAATCTCCTCACAGTGGAAGAGGAGATCTGAGATAGCAAAAAGGTGGTTGTACAAGAGGATGCTGAGGATACCCTGGACCAAAATTATGAGCAACGGAGAAATTTTAGAGAAAATGGAAACAAAAAGAAAACTTATAATAAACATCAAGAAGAGACAATTGAAATTTTTAGCGCACGTAATGAGGACAGAGGGATTGGAAAATTTGATACTCACAAGACATATTGAAGGCAAGATGGATAGAGGAAAACAATGTATAACGTAATTAATGATCTTGAGTAAATAGATGACGGAAGAAGATTTAGAGCAGATAAAAAAAGACAAAATTTATCAAGAGCTAGAAAGGACAGGAATAAACAACCGAATGAGAAACAGCTAAACATCTTATGGACATAAACAATGGAAAAGATGCATATTCACTATGTTTGTATTTTATAAGATGATACTAATATGTGAATATTACATGAATTATTATTGGATACAGTTAAGTAAAGCATCAGTTTTATCAAAATCATGTTTATTTTAAATACAGTTGTACTTTTTGACTACAGTAAATGAATATATAGTATGGTTAACGGTGTACCCAGGGCCAGCAATACATATGAAAATTTTATATCTCATGTATGATGTGACCCTCTTAAAATTAGCTTCAAAATATGTTTTCAAAGTCGCATGATACGCGAGGATATATGGTATCATTTTTTTATCATTTTTGTAATGAAAGCAACATTTAGCCGGGAGACATTTGGCTGACCGGACATTTGGCCGACAGGACATTTTGCCGAACGGACATTTCACTGAAAAAATACAAGTAAAAATAGTAACAAGCAATACTTTAAGTATTTTAATTAACAGTATTATAGGGTAGAATAGGACTAATAATTACCACTGAATTTCAAGTGATTAAATTATTAAATCTAAATTTAAAGTTAAAAGTTTTCTTATTTCAATATTCGTTTATTGAAATTAGTATTTTTAAAAGTAATTGAGTGTATTTGGTTAAAAAGTAGCACTTAATTATTTAAATTTGTATTTAACAATAAGATAAAAGCTGGTTTATCCCTTTAAGATAATGATCATTAAAAGCGATAATTGAAAATCTTTCATATCGTAAAAGCTTAAGATTTTTGCTGTATTAAAATGTGCTTTTTCTCAAAGTACTTATCTTACAGTAATATTTGAAGTAAAATATAATATATAGAGAATAGATTTTTTTTAAAAAGCCTAAAAAAACGAAAAATTATAAATTAATACAGCAAATAAATGTATGTAACACATTACGATAAAGAGTGTGACATACATGTAAGTATGCCATTAGATTTTGGGGTAAATATCCATTCAGTTAAAGGTCCGTCGTCCATATGCCCTTCGTCCAAATGTTCGTCGGCTAAATGTTCGAGTATTCCTTGATATTTGGTAAACCAGATACTTCCCCACGAGTTAACCTATCTGCTAACCACTGAACCACTACAGTATTTATTCATTAAATCAATTAATTTTTTTTTTCCTGAAAATAATCAGTGATGTTTGTTCCATTAAGCTAAACCGATTTTCTGTTTTCCCTAACTTCCACTCGCACGAAATGCCAATTACGATTTTTCGCGATTGGCTGTATGAAAAATAATTCAATTGCTGGGGTGGACGGACATTAATATGTCTAAACTAAAAACACGTGGGAAGATGCATGTTTCTTTTTTTAATTATATGGTCACCACTTTTGTAATAGCCAAGTATTTCATTGCTGAACTATACGTATAGGATATGCGGGTGGTATAACCCATATCGTTGGGAAAAATGTATTCGGTGAGTCAAATTAAGATTCCAGCGATCTTTACTACATCCACTTCAAAAGGCATGAACACGTCTCTTCTTCACTAAATTAAGGGTAAAAAAGTAAGGCTAAATTGGTTCCAAATAAAAATCTTAATCGTAACTTGTCTATCATTTTTAATATAAAACATGGATGCATATATATATATATATATATATATATATATATATATATATATATATATATATATATATATATATATATATATATATATATATATATATATATCGTGTGTGTGTGTTTAGGCAGCATTTTTTTACATTGATGGATGTTTCATTAAATAATATAGACAAGATTTGTCGACTTATTTTATGTAAATTGTTTTCACTCTCGCGTGGTCACATGTGGCGACATGAGCTGCGGTGAGATTTTCGTTTCAGCGTGTAGTATGCACGTATTTGTCGTTGCTTGGAAATCATTCATGCAAACAAAAACAGACTGAAAACTGAAGGCTCAATGCCAATATATATATTGATGCATGTTTCATTAAATAATATATATATATATAAATATATATATATATATATATATATATATATATATATATATATATATATACTTGTGTATTTTGACAGCAATGGTTCTTTCATGCATATTTGATTGAATACGACAGACAAGGTGCATTTATTTACTTTTTATACAATTTCTCAGGCGATTTAATAATTTTTTCTTTTCAAATGATAAATTATATAAAAACTATCCGATTGTTCTTTTTATCCGAACGCTTTCGGATATACATTTAGCCATTTTCAGCGTTGAAATATTGAAAATTTCTTGGACATTCAGGCCGGTAAATGTCGTTAATAATGTTTATTAAAAACAGAGCATTTACTTAAATATTAGTATATATAAAAGGAACGTATATAAACATAAAAATGTCTTAAAATAATTGTCGGACTTTGTCCATTTCATATATATATATATATATATATATATATATATATATATATATATATATATATAATTTAAATTAATTGATTTAAAATATATGTTTTTTCGTACACAGTTCCAAAACTTTCAAAAATAGAAAATCCTAAATTACTCCAAAATTCGCTTGAAGATGAAATGGAACTAATGCTTTTAATTTAATTGCAAAATTAAATTCAGGGTTTTTAGCTTCTATTTTTTGAAACATGGTTGGAACTGTGTAGCGAAAAAAAATATAAGATAAATCAATTAATTTATAATATTAATGCTCTGTAAATTTACATTGAGCACTATTTTGTAAAAATAAAAATATCTATAAGAACACCGGATTTACTGTTCTTTCTTTTATTTATATATATATATATATATATATATATATATATATATATATATATATTTTTATCATTATCTAATATATATATATATATATATATATATATATATATATATATATATATATATATATATATATTTTCAAGACATTTTTTTTTTAACTTTCTTTTTTATAGATAAAGTATTTTAATTAAATGAATATTTTTTATAATAAACTGTATTAAACAACATTTTACCTGAATGTCCGAAAATTTTTTTAAATATTCGTCCTTCAAAGCCAAAATGTTATTTAATACTGTTTATTACAAACAGAGCATTCACTTCAAATATTTGTATCTATAAAAAAATGTTAAACATAAAAAAAATTTTAAATAATTGTCGGACTTTTATCCTTTTCATAATATGTACATCATTTGTTTACATTTGAATACGCTTTGAGCAGATACTAATGTACGTGAGAGATTCATGAAGTTTGTAGTTAAAAAACAGTAAAATCGATCTTGCCAATCGAACGATCCTCTGTGGCTCAATCGGTTAAGGCACGTCAGGCTATATTATGGTTTCGTATAGGATACAGGTTCGAATTTGTCGAAGGACAAATATATATATATAGCATATATATATATATATATATATATATATATATATATTTATGCTAGTATATATATATATATTTATGCTAGTATATATATATATATATATATATATATATATATATACTAGCATAAATAACCTAATATTTTGGAGAGCTCTTGATTGGGCCTTCATCACAACAGGTAGGGAAGAGTAGACGTGATAGGCAACAATAAACAACAGAAAAACTCAAAATTTATCGCTGCATTTAAGTATTGCATTAATCTTTAAGCTTACTTTTTAAAAGTTCAACAATAATTCTTCTGCCGCCACTTACTTTAAAGACAATTTGATGTACGTAGGTCCTTACTTTCCGTATAAAGAATTATTTTTATTTCATGGGTGACTTTTCGCTGGTTTTCGCAGTTAATTTCGATTATTCTCAAATTTATTTCCAAGTTATAAAAATTGTTATCGTACAAAAAAAATCTGAGTTAGATAGATAGATAGATAGATAGATAGATAGATAATGAGATAGATAGATAGATAGATAGATAGATAGATAGATAGATGCAGACTATATAGTAAAGGATATTTTATTTGGTAAAATAACCTACGAAAAAAAAACATAACTCAACCAAATGTATGATAATACATTTAATTTATAAGGCCAAGGGCACACAATAAATACAGACGACACAATCCGAGTTTAAAAAAACAGACGATATATTTATAAAACACACAAGAAAATGAACGATTTGTACAAATTAATTGCTTTGTGCGCCAAATGATGGCCAATAACATGTATGTACAAATAAATCACTTCAAATAAAATATGCTTCTTTTACAATAAAAATCACTGTGCAGCATAAGGTCCCCAGAAAAGGTAAACAACATAAAAATAAATGAAAAAAAGGGGGAAAAATACTTCTCGGAATAATTTTCAAGGTATAGGTACAATGCTCGAAGCAAAGTTCATGGTAAAAGCGAAGAAGAGAACAATAACATCAGCCGAAAAGTTTTCCTTTGATGTGGGAGCGAGTTTGGTTTTCTTTTCAAATATTCATCCTGTGGCCGTCAAATTTCTTCTGTGTTGCTTTTTCCTTCACCGGGCCGACCTGGGTTCCTGCAACAGCTTTTTGTAGACTCCACGAATTAATTTCTCTTTTTTTTTTTTACTTTATACACCAAGATAGGCTCCACATTTACTTCTCAGAATTTGGAGGGAAACCTTTTAATTCGTTCTGAGCAAAAACTAAACGCAGTTATTTTCCCACATATCAGAATGGGGCAAAAATATTTTCGAAATGAAAAGTTCAAGTAAGAACTTAACAAAGCGTCTGTTTTCTCACAGTAAAGCAGACGATACACGCTCAACGAAATAAATTTCTTATAATAGATAGATAAATATACATTATGAAATGGACAAAGTCCGACAATTATTTAAGACATTTTTATACGTTCTTTTTATACATACAAATATTTAAGTAAATGCTCTGTAAATAAACAGTATTAACAACATTTACCGGTCTGAATGACCGAGAAATTTTCATAGAAAATATGCGTCTTCCAACAGGAATCGAACCTGTATCCTATACGGAACCGTCATATAGCCAGACGGGCCTTAACCGATTAGGCCACAGAGGAGCGTTCGGTTAGCTAGGTCGATTTTACTGTTTTTAAACTTACAATTCGTCATGATTTTCTCTCATTCATTCATATCTGCTCTACGCGTATCAAAATGTAAACAAATGCTGTCATGCATTATGAAATGGACGAAGTCCAACAATTATTTAAGACATTTTTTTATGTTTATATGTTCTTCTTATAGATACAAATATTTAAGTAAATGTTCTGTTTATAATAAATAGTATTAACAACATTTACCGGCCTGAATGACCGAGAAATTCAGGCCGGTTTAATAAACAGTTGCTTATAAACATTTAAATATTTGTATCTATAAAAAAACATATAAACATAAAAAATTTAAATAGATAAACATGAACAGATAGATAGATAGATAGATAGATAGATAGATAGATAGATGTGGCTATATATCCACCAAAATGATACTTATATAAGACAATTTTGAAAACATCTACTTTAACATGTATCACAGAATTAAAACGAAAAAGATTTTTTTCTTGTGAAATAAAATTATTTTTCTGATCATTCCAGTGAACAATTCGACATTGTCATTGTTATATAGGAATAAACTGTCGCTGCCGACGATGTAGTTTGAACATAGATCGCCAGTGAGCAAACACAGGCGATCCCATTTTGAATAAGTAGATCACGTGATGGTAAAGGAAATGTATACACGGGAATTAGCGTGGCGTCTAAGTGATCACCATTTCTACACTATCCTCTATTACTATACGGATCGCTATTCTCTATAGTATTCACTATAATATTTCTCTATACTGATCACTATACGGATTATTATTTGGTGGTTACTATTCGAGCCTGTATTATCGGGCAAGTACTAGTATGAGTGTTATTCGAAGGCGTCTGACACCAGTATTGTTCAACGGCGTTACTATAGTTGCATCTGCGATTACAAAGTTTTTAGTACAACGAGAATTACGAAAGTGACAAAGAATATTCGTTGACACTTCAAAAGTGGCAACGAGTGTTCGTTGACGTCACAAAAGTCTTATATATAAATATCGTTAATTCTATAAAAATCATTGATTGACATTTAAAGAGATTTGTTTACGTATCCAAAGGAATGTTTACATTTCAACTATTTTACATTTTAAAAATTGCTGAGTAAATTAAAACAAATAAAAGCCTAAGTCCTGTGCATGATCATTATGCAAGGCACCGTTGAAGGCGAATGCAAAAACTGGTTGGACAATGTCAAACAATGGACAAATATGACTATACCAGAATTGCTGTTGGCTGCCATTTATATACCGACTAGCAGTAGAGCCCGGCGTTGCCCGGGGATGTAACAGTAAGAGATAGATCAAGTATCGACCATCATAAAGACTGAAAAATAAAATTGACAAAGATTATTGTTTAAGGTTGACGGACACGCATGTCTTAATTATTTATTTTTTTGTTTTTGTTTTTTTACGAATTGGTTAAACTCAAACAAAAACATTGTTTTTAATCGTTATGAGTCTACCGATTGAATAGAATTTTATTATAAAAAATTGTCTTGTAAATGGAATTTTTAAAGCATTCTGAATGTAAAAATAAAGAAAAAAGTGTGCAAGACAATAATAATCACTATCTGCCAAAAAAAAGGGAAGTTTTGTTGAAATCGGTTGAAAAATGTAGGAAATCCGATCCCATATATAGACGAACACACACACACACACGCACACACACACACTCAAACAACCTGGGTTTTATAATAAGTATAACTCGATATGAGTTGTCCCCCTTTCATTCTGGCGACAGAATCGTGTTTTATCGTATTTTCAAATTGATTTCGTGCAAAAATAATTGTGTTTTTCCAATTTTTGGCGCTGTCAGAACCACCGCAAAGTAATTTTACGCAGTCCTCTGAAGTTTTGTTGAAATCGGTTGAAAAATGTAGGAAATCCGATCCAATATATAAACGTACAGACACACACACACACAATCTGCATTTTATAATAAGTAAGATGTGAAGAAGATTCAATATGGTGTCTGCATTCGAATCCCCACTACGATTACAAAAGTCAAGGGTATGATTATGATGAGAATGATGAAAGTCTAAAAAAATTTAAATGTTTTAGATAACACTTCATTTTTAGTGTTGAGATAAAATAAAAAAAATGTTTATCAACAAATTATTTTCTTTATTTTCTACATTATCTAATGAGGAAACAAATAAAACATTCACTCAGTTTTTCTATCGCCAAAATGCTATTATATTCTTCATGTAGCGTTATTCTCAATTTAATTTACAGATTTCATTTTTTGGGGGTTTCAAATGATTAAATTTTTTTTAAATTCACAAAATAAAATAAACACTAGGAAATGTCTTTATTGCCTTGGAATGTTGTCTTTATAGAAACTTCGCCCAACAGAAAGAAACAGTGAATTTGTTGACGTCTGCTTCTTTGAAATGAACAATATTTGAACATTACGTAATCATGACAAAACTGGAGCACAGTAATGTATTCAATAAATACCGGGGAGGTAATTAAATGTTGTACATATTTGTAAAGTCAGCTGGACAAAAAGTTAAGTTAAAGGATTTCTTTTTAATTTTGGAAGAAAGACTCTACGAAAAGAAATATGTTTCAAATGTTTGAGGTAACATTTAATTTATACGGCCAAGAGCACACAACAAAGACAGACGACACGAACCAGGTTTAGAAAACAGACGATAAATTTATTAACACAAAAAATGAAAGAATTACATAAATTAAGTGCTTTGTGTGCCAAATGATGGCCAATAATATGTATGTACAAATACAATTGCAAATAAAATATGCGTTTTTTAAAATAAAAATCACTATATTGCATAAGGTCCCCGGAAAAAGTAAAGAACATAAAAACAAATGAAAAAAGGGGTAAAGAATAATTTTCAACGTATGGGTACAATGTTTGATGCAAAAGCCATGGTAATAGCAAAGAACAGAACAATCTTACCAGCTGAAGAATTTTCCTTGTTGTGGGAGCGACTTTGATGTTCCTTTCAAGTTCTCGTCTGGTGGTCATCAAATTTGTTTTCGTGTTGTTTTTTTTCCTTGACAGGGCCGATATGGGTTCCTGGAGCAACTGTTCGTCGACTTCACGAATTCAATTCAATCTTTTGCTTTTATTAACCAAGACAGGCTCCAGGTTTGCTTCCCGGAATTTGGAGGGAAATATTTTAATTCGTTCTGAGTGAAAACCAAACAGTTATTTTCCCACAAATCGGAATGGTGCAAAAATATTTTTGAAATTCAAATGTTTAAGCAAGAGCCAAACACAGCGTCCTTTTTCTCACAGAAAAGCAGACGATACATGCTCAAGCAATTTAAATTTCTTATAAGGTTTACTATATGACCCAACACTTTCTTTCATCATATTTCTCAAGTAGTAATAGTCTTAAGTTGTCTGAATTTTTTAGATGAAGCCTTGTCAATTATTCATTTTTGACTAGTATTTCTTTCATCTTATTTCTCTTGCTTTTCCACCAAGTAGTAATAGTCTTAAGTTGTCTGAATTTCTTAGATAAAGCCTTGTCAATTATTATTCATTTTTGATTAGTATTTCTTTCATCTTATTTCTCTTGCTTTTCCACCAAGTAGTAATAGTCTTAAGTTGTCTGAATTTCTTAGATGAAGCCTTGGCAATTATTATTCATTTTTGACTAGTATTTCTTTCATCTTATTTATCTTGCTTTTCCACCAAGTAGTAATAGTCTTAAGTTGTCTGAATTTCTTAGATGAAGCCTTGGCAATTATTATTCATTTTTGGCTAGTATTTCTTTCATCTTATTTCTCTTGTTTTTCCACCAAGTAGTAATAGTCTTAAGTTGTCTGAATTTCTTAGATGAAGCCTTGACAATTATTATTCATTTTTGACTAGTATTTTGTTGCGGACCCGGTAGGGTGCCGTGCTGGATTATACTGAGTGGCCTTGTGCCAGACACCACACTAAACTACCGAGTCTACAAGCAAAGTAAAAGATAAAAAAATGCGTGGATGAACAACGAAGAAATGTGGTTAATCCACACGTGCATGATTAAAATATATTAACAAGATAGCCTCCTCGGAATGACTGAAAAAGACTGGGTTTCAACAAGAGTAATTTTTATTAAATGCAGGAAAAAACAAGTAATTTGTCCCGTGGTAGGGACCAATGAAAAAGTTCCGCGCCAAAATAGAAAATAAGATGGCTAAAGGCGGGAAGTTTCTTGAAGAAGAAGGAGATGCCAGATAAGTCAATGTACATGATAATATTCATACAAGGAAAAATACTCACTGTGAGTTTTTAGGTAATGTGAGTGAATGTTATTGTTATGTACATATTTTTTTTTTTCTTTTTTTTTGTACTGGTTCAAAACAGATTTCTGACGAGACCCAAAGTGGACGACGGATTGTTATTTTGTATGTTCTGCATCGACTCGGAGTAGGACTTTGAATGACTAGTCTCAAAGGGCCGAGGAATTAATATTTTGGATGTTTTGCATCATCTCGGAGGAGGACTTTGAATGACGAGCCAAAAGGGACGAGGAAAAAATTATCTGGTATTGCATCGTCTCGGAAAAGGGTTCTTGAGTGACCAGCCAAAAGGAACGAAGAATTAATTATTTGGTATTTGCATCGTCTCGGGAAAATGATTATGAATGACGAGCCAGAAGGGACGAGGAATTAATTATTTGTGGTCGCATAGTATTATTTCCTTCGCCAGTCAACCAGAGTCTGGAACACAACTGACTTTTTTGAAACAACAGTTTGTCGTTGACGTCACAAATTTTTCGCGGCAAGATTTCAAAAATCTAATTTGCATAGCAAGTCATTGGCTGGTGACCAAAACAGTTACTACTGTATTAGACTAAAAAGAGACAGAAAGGGGTGTCAAACGCGCGCGCGCACACAAGCGTGGAAGAAGGGAGGAAACTCGCGCGCGCGTAAAATGTCGTAGATGGAATAATACATTATTCCACACAGCCCTCCTCCTGGATCAAATGTCGCAGACATTTGACTAATAATAGTAGAATGTTTCAAATTTCTTTGGAAAGGTGACTTTTCGACCGGAGCTGGTATACTTAGGTTTGTCGAGAGAGACAGGTGTCTTAAAATTCTCCTGAACTTGCGGAGTTGATTGGGAAGTAGTATGAGACGACGGTTTCTCTATAAAGGCAGGTTTCAACCGATCTATTGAAACGTTGTCGGTGTGAATACCTTTTGTATTTGGAAATATTGTCCGCGCGTTTAAGAACGCGGTATGGGCCCTGTGTAGGCCGGCGTAAGAGGCCGCTTAACAGAGTCATTACGTACAAATACAAATTCGCAGTCCTTGAGCTGGTGCGGTAGATAGATATCACTCGGGCAGTGCCGCGGTGGTGTATAGCATAAGTTTGCCATTTTAAGGCGTAAGTCCTGAATAAAAGAGGAAGAAACTGGTGGTGTGGTCACAGCTGGTGAAAAATATTGGCCAGGTAAAGATAACGAAGTACCAAATACAAGCTCTGCAGGGGAGCATTTCAAGTCATCCTTAAGAATATTTCTTAACGATAAAAGGATGAGGGTAATTCATCGACCAATTATTATTCTCATGCTTCGTTGATAGCGAAGCCTTAAAGGTGCGATGGAATCGTTCCACCAGCCCATTAGCACAGGGGTGATACGCTGTAGTACGTATATGCTTTGCACCAAGGAGTTCAATGAATTCCCTGAAAAGACACGACTGGAACTGTGCTCCTCTATCTGTAGTAACCACTTTAGGAGTCCCAAAAATCGAAATCCAGTCGCATAAAATAGCTTTTGCGACAGTCACAGCAGTGGTATCTTTGACAGGGATGGCAGTAGGCCATCGGGAAAAACGATCCACTATAGTTAGAAGGTAGGAATAACCATGGCAGGTTGGTAGGGGCCCAACTAAGTCCAGGTGTATATTAGTAAAACGAGCATCAGGCTCGCTGAAAGTGCCCACAGGAGATTTTGTGTGTCTATGCACCTTACACTTCTGACATTGTAAACAAGTATTAACCCATTCATTGAATGTGAACGTTCATATTCGGCCAAACGAAACGGTCCGAAATTAACTTAACTGTGGCTCTTTTGCTAGGGTGTGAGAGTCCGTGTAGGTGGTCAAAAACCTGTCTACGAAGAGACGGAGGAACATAAGGTCTTGGAGATTTGGATTTTACATCACAGTATAAGACCTTGTTACTAAAAGGAGCCGGACATTTCTGAAGTTCTAAAGAAGTGTCTGATAACACATGCTTCAGAGTTATGTCCGCTTCCTGTTCGTCGGCGATCAAATCTTGACTGAGTGCATCAGTATGCACGACAAACATTCAGTACGAGATAGGGTATCGGCGACAGTGTTATCCGAACCCTTAATGTACCTAATATCAGTAGTAAATTGCGATATATAGTCCAGGTATCTGATCTCCCTCGCAGTGTATTTGTCCGAATTAGTGGACATAACGGACGTTAAAGGTTTGTGGTCCGTAAATATAACGAAGGACCTACCTTCGAGGAGGTGTCTGAAATGCTTAATGGCACGAAATATAGCCAACAGTTCACGAGAAAAGGTACTGTAGCGTGACTGGGCAGGAGAAAGTTTAGCGGAAAAGAACGCTATAGGTCTACGTTGAGAAGGGTGACTTGTTCAATGACCGCGCCTATTGCTGTTTCGCTAGCGTCAGTGGTCAGGTAGATATCCGATTGAGGGTCGTCCTCTAAAAAACTAAGCTTAGAAAAATTGCCTAGAGCGGTTTTAGCTGCTCGAAAGGCGTCCAAGGCTTCATTCTCAAGTATAATAGTCTTATTCTTCTTCTTCTGTAATAAATTGGTAAGGGGAGTCAGGATGTTAGAACAGTTTGGAATAAACCTCCTGTAGAAGTTAATCATCCCTATAAAGCGTCTCAACTGTTTAATAGAAACAGGGACGGGAAACTCAGTGATAGCTTTAATCTTTTCAGTTAAAGGGGCAATTCCATTTGCATCGACGTGATGTCCTAAAATTCTATATGGTCTGATCCGAAGACACATTTGTCCAGGTTTAGACGAAATCCGTAATGGGACAAACGTTGAAGAACTTCGTGTAGGTGTTGTTTATGCGAGGCAGCGTCCTCGCTAGCTATCAGAATGTCGTCAATGTAATCGAAAACAAAAGGGAGTCCACGCAGAACCTCGTCCATAAGACGTTGGAATGTCTGTGCTGCGTTGCAAAGGCCGAAAGGCATTTTCAAAAATTCAAATAGACCGAAAGGTGTAGTAACAGCAGTTTTGGGACATCAGCAGCAGCTACTGGCACCTGATAATATGCTTTTGCAAGATCTATTTTAGTAAAAATCTTTGCGCCTTGTAAACCAGAAGTGAAATCGTGGAGGTGGGGGATTGGATAACGATCCCGGACGGTGATGGAATTCAATCTTCTATAATCCACACAAATTCTATAGTCCTCCTTTCCCTGGTTTAGGTACCAAATGAAGAGGGGAAGCGTAGGGACTGTCGGACGGACGAATAACACCCTCTCGTAGCATGTCGTCGAAAGCTTTCTTTGCGAATTTTAATTTGTTAGGTGCTGAACGACGAGGACGGGTAAAAACAGGTTGACCAGTGGTCTTAATAAAGTGCTGTGTTTGATGTTTAGTTGAATCAATAGATCCAGCAGGACGCAGGAGGTCCTGGTACTGATTCAATAAGTCTAAGTACTCTTTATTGTGGCACGTTGCCAAGGTGATGCCAGTGGTAGTAAATTTAGAATAAGTGCCAAGAACACACAGTCTTGTTAAGTTGTCAGTCAGGGAATGGTTGTTCATTCGCACGGCGAGATCATAGTGCGCCAGGAAATTTGCACCTAATATCGGCATCTTGACGTCAGCAACAGTAAAATTCCAAGTAAAGTCTCGTCGCATCCCTATGTTTTAGGGTAAGGGACTTCGTACCGTAAGTATTAATACTGGAACCATTTGCTGCTTGTAAGCGGAGCTGAAAAGGTTGTTTACGTGCTTTATCACGCACGGGTAAGACACTAATGGCAGCGCCGGTGTCAACAAAAACGTAAATTATTACGTGTATCCGTCACATAGAAGAGGCGACTAAGTTTTGGTGAAAATGCCTTGCCAGCGAGATAAGTCGCTTTCACTCGCTGGCGGTTTTGTTTTCCCGCGACCGCAGTATAGGAACACGGCTTGGTGCAGTAGTGTGCTGCAGACCCAAATCGTCGGTGGTAGTAACACATAGTAGGAGTGGCATCCTTGTTCCGACTTGACGAGCGTGGTCGACTTCTGAAGCGCCGGCGGGGGGGAACCGGCTTCGACCATGGCTTTCTATAGCTAACGTTAAATCTT
>CAHIKZ030001947.1:322500-364091 GCA_903632075.3 Acanthosepion pharaonis | reverse complement strand
ATAAATTTAAAAATTTTTGTTCAGAAAATTTTAAGCTAATTTTTGGTCTTGTATAAGGGAATTGTTTATAAGTATGAAGAAACTTTTATTTTTTTTCTTGACAACTTTAAATAAAATTTTTGGCGTTATTGGTACTTTCATTGAACAATAAATCCAAGCTCTCAAAATGATTCTTCTTTCATTAGAAACTTTAAAAAAAAACAGCCTAAAAGATAACATAGTCCAATGAATAAGCTTTTAATTTTATTAAGATTAGTCAAGTTTTTTAAACAGTCCTACAAAGATTTTAAATACCATTATATATATAATATTTATTTATATATATATATATATATATATATATATAAAAATATATAAATTAAAGAAAAAAAACGAATGCAGTACTGAAAGAAAAGTGAAATTTGGGCAAGTCATGATGAGGGTAAAGTGGTTGATGAATTAATACGTACAAGACACCGAAGAGAGCCCCACCCCCAAAAAGTCCACCCATTTTAACAAATTTGAACAAATAGATCGAGGAAAGATTATCAAAATGGAAACAGAGGTCATAAAGTAGTACAAAACAAAAGTAAGTAGCGAACAATAAAAGAGAGGGAAGCTGTGGAGAACTATGCTTCATTCACGTGCTGGAAGCGACCGGAAAGCCACACACACACACACACAGGTTAATATATAGCAAAGAATAATCACACGTAGAATTAATCAGAAGTATTAATGCGATTATTGGCGATATCCATCGCTAGAAAACATAATATATGCATTAAAACCTGTTCATCCATAGTGTGAAGCGATCCTTGAAGAAAACTTGTTGTCTGTAGTTTTTCAGTTTATTTGATGTTAAAATGTTAGTACTTACGGACGGTCTCCATCCATCATCAGGGCATGTGTTTTTTTTTTTATAAAATCAAAAACTTGAGACGATATATCTGTGTGTCGACCGAAAGATGTTTTTTTGAATATCTGCTATTATTGACGGTTGTAAGATATCGGAACGCGCAAAGACGCAACGCTAAGTTTTTCAAAATTTTTTAAGGAGAATTTTATTTAAATATTTCTTGGTGATGTGTTAAATCCACGTATTCTATTTTTACAAGGTATTAGTTTTTATGTCATGAACCAAGTATATAGTGTTCAACAATATAGTGTAAATGTCATAGTAGTAATTTTTTATAGGAATTTTTTTATGTATCATGGATTGATTTGATACTTTTTATTCAATATAAAATAAAAACTTGAGACGATTTATTTATAAGGAAAAAATATGCCAGAATTAATTGTGAAGTACTGTCCGTAAGTATGGATTTAACATCAAATTTTAATGCAAAATTATGTTTTCAAGCGATTGATTCAAGGGATCAAACTCGATACTTCTGATTAAATAGGATTTTATTTTCATGTAAATTATGTTTTCTATGTTTTGTGTTTATAATATATTGGATATATGATTAATATATATATATATTATATTTGTATGTAAATCATATGTATATATATATTTTATATATTTATATATATATATATATATATATATATATAGAAGAAAAATTAAAAAAACAAACTGAAAAGTAAACTTATGCTGTTTTAATGTTGCTTCAATGTTTAGTATAGACGTTTTCGTTCTAGAAGACCTAATCAACTATTTTATTAAAACATAAATTAAAATAGACGATATTCAAATCACGAACAAAGATCAAATTAAATTAATTGTAAAACAGAATAAGACATCTAAATTTTTAAGATCAGCGTTCCTTTTATGAACCCCAAAAATAACACTTTCAAAGTAAAGAAAATAACAGCGCTGCGTTTCTAAAATAGAGTTTATTTTAAATGAAAAATTTTATTTTAATCTTAAATTATAAAATACGTTTGTCCAGCATTTTTCTTGCCCCTTCATATACTCAATATTATCATTTTTGTTTTCCAACCGCTTCCAAACTCATAAAAACAACTTCCAGATTTTAATCCACTATTTGCAATATATATATATGTATAATTATATATTTTTGTTTTGAATCAAAAAGTTTATTTCATTGGGATCCGACGTCTTAAAGGCATTGTCTTTCATGAAATATCCAGTTTTTCGGGGACTTTTACTAAAACCAGTTTAAAAACCGGAATAGGGAATAAGGCTGTTTTTTTTTTAAACTGTAATTTATTTATTTAAAAAAGAAATTCATTACATTCAGTAAAGTAATTATGAAAATGAAAACCTTTTCTGCAAAAGGATGTAAAAAAAAATGAAGAATACAGTTTTTTCTGAGTAACATCAATTTGCAAATTAGAGCATGGCGACGTTGTTTTAAATTCTTTCAATTTTGCATCGTTGTTTTTTACTTTTATTGGAGAGTTTGGTAATATTGACAAGAATATAAATTTATTGTGGATGTCATTTTTCTAACATTTTTTTGAAATTTAATTTAATTCATAGCAACTAGAATATATATTGTGAGAAACAAAGAAGTCAGATTATGTCATGGATTTTTCACATTGAAAACAAATGCCGGTTCAATGACTGTTTAAAATTTTGGGAAAGAATTTTACGTGTCTTTAACATTTTGGTTTATATATTTTCAGACATATTTAAAATGGTTAATGCAAGAATTTGGTAAAGATTTGTCTTTTAACCGTATTTCTTTTTGCAACCGATTTTATTAATATTAAAATTGCCATATGATATTTGTCTTTACATAGCGAACATATTAAGACAAAAAACTTGTCCCTAAAATTCCTAGTCGACCTTCAGTAAAAAAAAAAAAAAAAAATTTAAAAACAAAAGTTTCTTACTTAACCAAATATGCAGTATTTTTCAAAAATCAGAAAATTAGGATATTTTGTCAAAAAGAAAAAATTCCTTAAAAAAAAAGGAAGATCAGGTTTTGAAAAAAAAAATTTTTAATGGACAGGTTTGTTGATTGTAAGAGGCAATGAGGAAAGATTGAAAACACCGATAAAAGGTTAAACATATATCAAATTGTAGTTTATAGAAATATAGAGCAAAAGAAAGATGAAAAGAAATGATTACACAATCAATATAAATATTTTATTTGGGGCGAAGATGAGAATTTTACAATATATATATATATATATATATATATAAATATATATATGAGATCCCCAAATTGCAAAAATATGGAGGAAAGAAACAGACATCCAAAATTAAATAAATTGAAATCATAAAAAAAATGGACAATAAGTGTATTTAAATTCAAAACTCTCAAATAAAATTTATCGTTATTTGACTGAGTTTTATGTTTAACAGTTTCATTATCTTTCCCAAAAATTTTTAAAAAAATTAATTATTATATTTATACAATCAGTTATTAAGGCGTTAGATTATAATTTTAAGCTTAACAATTTAAATATGGCTTTTATTTAGTTTTTTTTTTTTGAATTTCTTTGAGAAAAAAAACTCAAACAAAACATTGTTTTCAATCGATTGTTTGTTTTGAATGTCCGATTATAAATAATTGTCTTGTAAATGGAATTTTTTAAAAAAAAAGTGAAGTTTTGTTTTATCGGCTGAAAAATATAGGAAATCCATCCCCATATTTAAAGGAACCCACACACACAAACAATCCGATGTGAGTTGTCCCCTTCCATTTTCACGATGTCTCTTAATCGTGTTTTTCAAATTGATTCTGTGCAAAAACAATTATATTTTTCCCATTTTTTGGCACTGTTAGAACCACCACAAGGTAATTTTATGTAGTCCTGTGAAGTTTTGTTGAAATCGGGTTGAAAAATGTAGGAAATCTGATCCAATATATAAACGTTACAGACACACACACACAATCTGGGTTTTTATAACAGAAAAAATGTTCTGAAATTGACTCTAATAAAAAGTTAACAAATTTTATTTTTTTTAAAATATTGAATGTTTAATTGAAAATTTCTGTCAAGTAATTCATTTTGATTTCTGGAAAACAAATAAAAAAAAAAAAAAAAAATAGAAACTTAATTTTTCCTACATTAAAAGCATTTGTATAAAAATTAACAGACTTTTTTTTTCTTTCTAAATATTTATTATTAATTTCTAAAATAGATACAGAAATTAAATTTAAAAGGTTATTTTTTTTTTTTTTTATTATCTCCTTAAACTAATGAGTGAGAAAAAAGATTAATTAGTTCAAACCTTAATTTTTCTATCATGGAGGAAAGTTTGGTAAGGTGGGTGGCAAAAAACTTGAAAAAATTTAGGGAAGATTCAAATTTTAATTTTAAAACTAAACTTATGTAAATATTCAAGAATCAAATTAATGATAAAAATGGTATTCATAGTTGGGATAAGAATTATCTTGAACAAAAAAAAATCAGCATCTTATACTAAGTATTTCAAAAAATAGGATTAAAGATAAACCTTTACAACACAGGAGAAATGATCTGAATTGGAATAAAAGCTGTGATGGCAACTATCCTGGATCCATCATGAAATTCAGGTTGAGGAATTTGTAAATGCCAAACACTTCAAATACCTCCAATGTATGGATCAATTACAAACATATACACACACATGACACATATACAAACACAGACACATATATAACACATATACTGACACACACACACACACATTATATAAAACATGAACATACATATATATATAAAACATACACATGTAAAAAAAACAAAAACATATACACAAAATTCAAATAGACACACACACATATATATATATAAACACACACAGGCATATGTGTTTAAAATTTCTAGGACCCACTTTTTTTAATACTAAAATCTGTATGCATACATAAAAAAAAAAAACATTTATAAAAGGAGTTTATCAGACACACACACACATGGATAGTTCTCCCACAGCTTGTATGTATTAATCAAAGTGTCTTGCAGCAGGATAAAACTATACTAGAAGTACATAGTAATTTATGTCTTTTCTGTACAACAAATGACATTTTTTCAACATGAAAATTTACAG
Source organism: Acanthosepion pharaonis (assembly GCA_903632075.3). Classification (NCBI taxonomy): domain Eukaryota; kingdom Metazoa; phylum Mollusca; class Cephalopoda; order Sepiida; family Sepiidae; genus Acanthosepion; species Acanthosepion pharaonis. The sequence goes on along the minus strand of CAHIKZ030001947.1, from coordinate 359,161 downwards.
TAAAACCAACAATTTAAAATGTGAGTGGAGACCATTTCAATAGTTAATCATATAAATTTAAAAACTTTGAAAATAAAATTTAGCTTTGAAGAAAAATATTCTCAAAATGTGAGCAAAAAACAAAAAACATTTATATGTATTGTGGTAAAACGTTTTTATAATTTGCACGACAAAGAAAATTGAAAATTTTAATATAAATTTGAACAGAGGAAATTTTTCAACAGCTAAATACATTGATATGAAGGGAATTTTTAACAAAAAAAAAATTAATGGACAGATAAAAACAATGAAATTTAATCATCTGTACCATAAAAAAATCAACAGACACAGGATTATCTTTAATTAAAAGAACAAATAATTCAGAAGGTATTCTTTTGTAAGAATTAAGATTAAATTTTGTTTTGATGCTAAAAATATTCTCTGGGAACTTAAAACAAAAATCAGCTGTTATTCATACCTGTAAGTTGAGTAAAACATCTTTTTATGCCAATTTAAAAAACAACAGAAGCTGTTTAAATAGTTTCCCTTTGTGAGCAAGCAAGCAGAGTAAAATTATTTAGAATTATTTTGTCTTAACAGAAAAGACCATTGTCCAATTCCTCAGGAAATTTTGAAATAATTAAACTTTTGCAAAACTAACAAGATTTTTTTTTTTTATTAGATAAAAAATTTCTATTTTCTTTTTGTTAATGATTAACAAAAAAAAAAAAAAAAAAAAGATTTTATCTTTGTTAGGAAAAATGTCCTTGATTTTAAGGTAATGCAAACAAAAAAATTAATGTAAGCAGATTTAGTTCAATTAATCAAGTCTGGCAAACACAAAGACGTTTATTGCACTTAAATGATTGGCTGTATTCCTGGGAAAAGTTCCAAGAGAAAAACCAAGCCAAACATAGTATTTAACATTTTGTATGAAGCAATTTAAGTTGAAGAAATACATGTAAATGTCCACTATAGATAGATAGATAGATAGATAGATAGATAGATATACAGTGTGTAAAATAACTTTAAATTGTTATCAATTATCAAGGTGACTGAGAATAAAGATTGAAGTTGCATTCATGAATGATCATTAAAGCAGACGAAAACTACGAGAAAAGTTTTATTTCTGAAATGACATTTACCATTCATTTTGCATTAAAAGATCACCTATTTACTAAGAATGAAATTAGTATTTTTAGATTTTGAGAATAAATGTAGAAATGTGTAAGTATTGAAATAAAAAATAAATAAGAGACAGGCGGCTAAGAGGAGTTAAAAAAAAAGAAGAGAGCTTGGGATTGCTGAAAGAGGAACAGAGAAAGGAGAAGTTGAGAGAAGGTGGGGAGAAACAGTAGAGAGAGATGGGACAAGTGTTAAAAAGGAAGAGTGAGACAGAGTTGAAGAAAAATGAGGAGGGCAGAGACAAGGAGAGTAAATAAAGCTAAAAAAATGATGTGATAGAAAGAATTTGGGAGTCTAACAACTAGAGTGATAGAGGGATTGAGAGTGAAATGATTAGAAAGTTTAGGGAAAACCAAGAGATAATTATGAAAAAAACAAGTGAGAATAGATTAAAAAAAAAACAAAAAACACAATGTAAGAAGAACAAATTTTAAAAGTATATTTCTCTGCAGCCTCTCAATTAGCAAAAGAAAAGAAGAAAAAGAAAAAAAAAGAAAAAAAAAAAAGAAAAAAAAGAAAAAGAAAAAAAAAAAAAAAAAAAAATGAAAAAAGAAAAAAAGAAAAAAAAAAAAAAAAAAAAAAGAAAAAAAAAAAAAAAAAAAAAAAGAAAAGAAAAGAAAAAAAAAAAAAAAGAAGAAGAAAAAAAAAAATGTAAAAAAAAAAATGGTCATGTGGAGACAAACTTACAAATTTGACTTGGTTTATCTACGTCGGGTGAGGCTCATGGCTCCCGGGAGGAAGGTCCATTATTGACCACTTGTTGTGTGAAAGGAGACTCATTTCCTGACTGTGCTCGGCGTTTAAATACATCACTGATGCCGTTGACAGGATTCTGAATTTAAACAAGATTTGATAATTCAAAGTAGACTGATGAGACAGTGGATGTATTTTGCTCAAAAATTCAAATGAAAACATTCAATTTTCAAAATTCTAATGACATTTCATGCAAATAAAAAATAAATACAAATCCAGACCACAGTTCAAAATCAATGGTGAATTGTTATTATGCTTTCAAATATTGTTTTTTGGTAGTTTTATAACGCTCATTGATCTTAGGTGTTCTTTTAATCATTTAACTCCAAGCAAGGCAATAAAGCCACTGAGATGTAAGGGGTTACTGAGAGTGAAAGAAACTGAGAAAACATTATTGAGGAGAAAGGACAATAAAAGTACAGATCAATAAACAATTGGAACCAAATAAACAAGGAGATTAGAATTTGGTTAATATTCCAAATACATGTTGTAATAAAGAAGACTGTTCATTTTTTCAATTTCTTTTTATAGTATTGTTAATATGTTTTAGTATCCAAGGACATAATTACCAACATCTAAGAGATTTAATTCTTAAAAGACATGTAAAAAAACAGTGCTAATATGTTGGCCAAAACATTTGTTCTATTCTTTTCATTAGATGGAATTAAGAGTGCCTAGTTCTAATTAATTTAATCTGAAAAGGTTACTTTTATTTGTATTGTGACAGATGTATTAGTGACCATTTTTTTTTAAAAGAAAAGAAAGAGAGATTTTGCCAAAATTGGCACATTCTTGTTTATTCATTGAAGACAAATAAATAAGAAATATTTTCAGCAGATTATACATTGTTTTTATTTAAGGAAGGAAAATGTAGGTTAAATACAAAACAGATATTTGTAGTTTATGGAAAAGATAGTGTAAATGACTGAAAGGATTAAAGTGGAGATTTTTCACTAATTGATGGTTAGGTAGACAAAGTTGATGGTGACTATTGATTGATTGATTCATATTTTTATGGCTTATGTAGGGTTATTTAAAAAGCTTTGGATTTTAGAAATAATTCTTTTTGGATCAAATGAATACATTACACAAGAATGCAAGTGATAGTTAACATTTTTTTAATATCTCAAACTTCAAAATCATTTGCACCTGCTTGTTTATGTTAATTACTGATGTATGATCTTCACATAAAAGTAAAAAAAAAAAAAACTACTGAACCATGTAAAAAAAAAAGCGTGACAAGTGATAAAAAATTGGATACTTTTGAACAATGTTAAAGGTCATGGAGCAAGCAAAAAGTGAACCACCACTACTCATACCAAAAAAAAAAAAAAAAAATTGTCCAAAATGGTGATGGTGATATATTGAAATTTGTTGAAAAAAGAGTGGGGAAGTCTCTACTAAGTTGTTTCCTGTGAATCAAATGATCAATTATTTCAAGTGTTATAAAGATTTGAATTTTATAAGCTGGAACTAACACAGGATATTGTTTGATTGAATTACTGTCTTGAACCATTTTCTCAATAAATCTCTGGTTAATACTAATTCTATTGTGTTTAAATTGCATCAATAAATATTTTTTTTTATCTGTCTTCTTTTTCTGAATGAGGTAATTTTAAAAATAATACTATTTACACTGTGAATATGACAATCCATGACAATGTTTCAGACGTTTTGAAATATCTGTCATTCTCCATGTGATATATGTTGGAATTCCAAACCGAACTTTTATTTATTCCGCGAAGGTAGATTGTTCTAATTCCACATGCCATGCCTTTTCTGGATATCACAGTTTCAGTTAATTCCTTTAGTAACTCAACTCTCCAAGTTTGTTTTTTTGCTTTTTTTTTTTAGTTCACCTCTTTTGTGGCCAGGTATTGAACTCACAACTCTTTGGTTCAAGTCATTGGATTACTTTAACCAATGCTTTTATCTACTGGTCCATGTGTCCTTGAAACTAGAATAATCTACCTGTGTGAAATAAAAGGTATCAGTTTGAAATTCCAGTATATCTCACCTGAAGAAGGCTGGAGCGTACAATGGCCGAAATGTTGTGAATGTGATAATAAAGATGAGGGACAACAGCCTGGACAATTTAAATAGTGTAAACAATACAGTTTGTTCCAGGAACCAGTTTTAAAGATCATGTCAATATAAATATTATTGACCCGAAAAATGAGATGCATACAATGGAAATAAATCAAGTTTTCATCTATTATTTATGGTACAGTTTTATGCAAAGTTAACCAATGAACTTTTTTTATCTGAGTCATCATTAACTTTCTTTCATGGCAGAACAACAACAACAACAAAAAAAAAAAAAGAAAGTCCATTATTTGTTTTTGATGCTAAAAATCCAATGTGTACATAATGCATTTCCGTTAAAATGAACAAAATCTCAACAAATGTACATCTGTTTTGACTGATGGCAGAGGCGTCTTTTATTCCTCAAATGGTGAATAACCGAGATGGAACTTTAAAGAGGGCCAGGCACTACCAAGAGGTATGTTAGCAATGAAGAAATTGTGACAGAAATACAGGCAAATTAGGTGGGGGTTTCAACAGTAGGGGACGGCAGTGTTATTTATGCAGCTGATTCAAAGTCCAAGTGAAAATTCTCAGAACGGTGCTAAAAAAAAAAAAAAAGAAAGCATAAGGGTTAGGAGGAGAGGATAGAATGGGTGGAGATAACAGACTTAAAGAAAAGAACCTGGAAAAACCTCAGGTTTACTGATGTCACATTCTGGGTACTCATTATTTTTTTTTTCCATTATTTATAGCTAACATCTGCTTTAATAAATTACATACTCTTTTCAGACTAAAAATAAATTTGTAGTTTTTATAAAAGGAAAAAAAAATACTGTAATGTATGTCATATAACAAGCAGTTTTTTTCTTCCAAATAATTTTACTAAGAAAAACATCACATTGTATATTACACTATCGAGGTTGTGAAGTGACCAGAATCCCCTAATAAATTGTTTCGATATTTGTTAGCTAAATACTCTTTAAATTTATTCTAAATTGGATTATCTGATACATTTTGTCAGAAATTCTTAGATGAAAAATAATTATTATTATTTTTTTTTTTAAGCATTTCACCCTAAAGCAAGGCAGGAAGCCACTAGCATGCAAGAGGTTACAGAGAGTTGGAGCTAGAGCAAATACGAGTGATAGAGGAAAGAATGAAGAGAAGGATAGGGGATAGATCAAGGCGATTGACATTACATTTGAATAGTTGGAGATTATAGCTATCAGGGAAACAGGAAGAGGGGAAGGAGTTCCACAGATGAGAGGTGAAAGACATGAAGCTATTGAGTAGAAGAGACAGCTACATTTAACAGTTTTGACAGTGAAAGGGTGTGAGCAAATGCCAGCCTAGTAGAAAAATTTAATTCATAAAGTTTTTGGGAACCAGATTATTATATGCTTTTTTTATTTGAACCAGTTACTCCTCTTAATTGTTTTATACCTTCATGGTTATACTTTCATTGTTATACTGTTTGGCTGGTGTATGTTCTGGCTTTCTTGGAAAGTATAAGTAACTACAATAAAAGTGCTGGTCTAAATAAAAAAAAAAATAATAATAATATGAAATTGGTTATCTGTAGCCCACAAACTATTATCAAAACTTGGAGCCATTACATTCACTTATATGCTAATACCTTTGAGAAAGGTATGAATCCTCCTCTTCTCCCCCCCCCAATTATGGGTAAATAGCAGGACAGACCAGGTTCTATAGCTTTGGATGGCAACTGGTCTACTGTAGAAAGAAATGGCAACCTACTGTAGGAAAAAATCTGCCTCGTCAATCATATATTGAAAGATACATGATCGCTAAGCATGTATCATGCATGGCACATAACTGACTGATTACGGTCTCTTGAGTCTCCAACACCAGAGATCATGTTTATGGTAGGTTTTTCAAGGTGAAGTGAAATTATCAACCAAACACTCTTGTTTGGCTAAATATTTCTTGACAATATTCCTGAATTGTTTTTGTATGCCTTAAAACATCTTAACAATGGTTCTTAACAAGGGTTCGTTCACACTCCTTAGGGTGCACTATCAGTTCCTAAGGGATGTGAGGATACAGAATCATTAGGGATGGTTTATTAAGGAAACTCTTGTGTAGTGTTAATGATGACAGTGACATCAAAGAAGATTTCATCAATCTGAGAATCATTGTAGAATCAAAATGGGTTCCCTGATAGTCGTCTGGAGCAATTCTGGGCTTCTTCAAATTGGAAACGTCTCCTGGCAAAAAATGCTCTTGCAGTGCTGGTGCCTTTCACCCTACATTATCTGTGCAAAACTGGATTTTCCTGTCTGTTTTACATCAAAATCAAGAGCAGACATTGACTGTATCCTCAACACAACATATCAAAGTAGCACTCAACATTTGGTGTCATCATAAATAGAAAATAACACTGAGTTTGTTGCTCAACCAAAACCATTCACAAAATACCATGCATGGTACAAACACAGGTTACCATAATTTTTAGCTTTTAGCTAATATTAAAGTGTTGTAACCTAGGAAGGTTACTGAATAGAATAATTAAATGAAAGTTGGTAATGAATGATAATACTTGGACAAAGAACAACACATATAAGATTCGCCAATGGCATGTTTAAAATGAGTCAAGTGTATTCCACAATGAATCTCCAAAATCTAGACAACATACAGTATTTACTACTGTATTTATGTGAATGGGGACATACCCATTATCGTCTGTAGGTATATGCTACAACAGAAAGTAATCTTCCTTTTTTGTAATGAATTATTTCAAAAAGTTATGTGAATAAAATTAAAAAAAACACAATGGTTTTATTATTTACACATGAGATCAATATTGTTTTTCCTCAATTCTGGGCTATGTGAGAACTGGTTGGTGGTTTTGAAAGGGGTGTGAACAAGGAAAAAGGTTGAGAATCACTGCTCTAGAAGGAGTTGAAGCCCTGCCTGATTTCCTATATTTTGTCACCATTTCTTCAGTACAGACAAAACTCTCATTACTGCCTGGCCCTCTTTAAAGTTCCATCTTGGTTATTCACCATTTGAGAAATAAAAGACAATAGGAAGTTTCAGTTACTCACATTATTTACATTATTTGGACTGTAATCCTCATCTTCATTGCCATATTCACAATGTTTTTTTAGCCATTGTACACTCTGGCCTTCTTCAGATGATTGGAATATATAAACATGAATAAAAATAAAGTCTATTTCAACTCTATAACCTAAAATCCCTGCTTGAACTCTGAAAAAAATTCAGTAATTATTATTATTTTTCCTCCCCACTAGGACTAGATCGGTCTTTTTGAAGGGAGTAGATATTTATCCTTGTTCCCTTAAAAGGATTAGGATTCCAGTGCCTTCTAAAGTCTATTTCAACTATATATTTCTAAAGTCCCTGCCAGAACTCAAGAAATCTTCTCACTACTTCATCTTCTTGCCTTTTCTTATGCTAATACAACTCCACACAGTAACCCTCTGCCTTGGGTGGCTCTTTGGTCTTGTATTGGGTGGACATTAAATAAACCAAAAAAAAATGGTGATAAATGAATAAAATTTTCAAGATCATCAAAAGAAAAGTTTCCTGTAATAGTACACTAAAATATTATATGTACACTAAATATAACCTATATGCTAAAATATGATTTGCTAGTTAAAATATGATCCATACACTATAGATCTGTATGCTAAAATATGATGTGTACACTAAAATAAAGATCTGTATGCTAAGATATGACCCATATGCTAAAGTATGATCCATATGCAAAAATATGATCTATACACTAAAAGAAGAGTTTCAAGAGAATCATTCACATAAGAACATTCATTTTTTAAATCTCCTGCAAAATAACACCCAAAATTAACAACAATTCTTAAACGAAATTGGTAAACTTCCCAAAACAATAATAATAAAAATAAAACCAACAGATCAAAATAAAAACAAAAAAATGAACAATGTAATACAAGGCAAGGTCAGGAAAATAGCAAAAGTAAGGCAATTATAAGACAATAATTGCAGAAAATTAACCCATTACCTGCCATGAGCCCCATTTGGGGATCTGTTAAAATTAAACTCACTACATGTTATTCCTTGTATTTACATTGAATTGCTTACATACATTGCATTTGCAGAGGTATATTTTACAACACTTAGCCTTTAAAGTTTTTATTATTAGCTGTAAGAAAACACTTTCTGTCATAATTTTACATTTCACGAGTAGAAAAATAATGACTATTTTGAAAAGTATTTTTTTTTATTTCTAATCAATATTATTTTTTGATGTTTTATACACATATATATTTGATGTTCTAGTTTCTAAAAAAAAGACAATGGTAACTACTGAAATTAAACATAAGGAATAAATAAACTCCTAAGACACCTGTCTGGGCCAAAAAAATACATTAAAAAATTTGGCAGTTAATGGATTAAAACCATAGATTTGAAAAAGCAATGGTATTATAAAGAAAAAGTAAGTTATAAAAAAAATATTTATTTTTAGATATAATTTCTATGACTTTTCAAAAAAAAAACGAAATGAATTTCTTGAAAAAAAGTAACTATCATAACAAACAAAAATGTCCTTCCATTCTTAAAAAACTAACATTGTTTAACTGAAAATTACATAGAAATATTGTTAGGAGGTCTATTTTTTTGAAAATTGAAAAATTCAGAAATGGATATTGGATTAAATTAAAAAAGATAATATTCCATGGCGGTATCATGAGGATTTTCGTTCTGAGTGTGTTAGTTTTTTTTGAGAAATGTAGCATTTTTAAAATCAAAATTGTGGTTGAATTTATTTCTATGTATCTATGCATTTGTGTTTTGTGAGGAACTCCTAGATTCTTTTTTTAAAATTCTGAATTTTCCAATATATTGGGAAATAGTTTTGGCAATTTATTTTTATAAATGACTTAGAATTATTATTGTTTATGTTTGATGATCTGATTATAACCATAATGGTTTTTGAAAGTGTTTGTGATTATTTAGATGGGAGAGGTTGATGTAATTTTCAGTTGAGAATTGAATAAAATAGAGTTTTCCAAACATCTAGATGCTAAGGACATTTTGTTTGTTGTTAATAGTTACTTTGTTTTCAATAAAGTTATTCATTTCATTTTTTGTTGAAAAAAAAATTTTTGGATGAAACGTTGGCTAACCTATAGTTTTTTTATTGTCTTTTGCCTTTATGCATAGTTTTTTTTTAGTTAATAATATTATATATATATATATATATACACACACATATATATATAATTAATAAAGGTACACTAAAAAATAAAAAATAAAAAAAAAAACGAAAGAAAAACACATGAGTATATACAAAAGACAAAAAAAACATAAGATACAAAAAGTGGAAAGGATTTATTTGTATTTAAAATGCATCCAATAGTCATGTTTTAACAATAACAAAATATCCGAGAAAAGCCCTAAAAATTATCATATTTCTCCCAATATATATATATATATATATAATTATTTTATTTATTTTTTACAAATAACAAAAAATCATGGAAAAACAACAAACAGAACAATAGCAAGGTTTTTGGGTTTTTTTTTTTGTTTTTACAGGTCAGCTAATGAATTTAAGTCCTTATTAGAATATGTGACAATCACTGATTTACAAAGCTCATTCTTTCTAAATAAATCAAAATAAATTGCATTTGTGCAATGAAGAAAAAGATTTTCTACAGGAGTCACAAGAATGAGGAATTGCAGGGAGGGGGACATACTCTTTTATTCCCAAGAGTTGATAGCAAATCTTCTGGTACTGTTAAAATAAACTGCTTAGATGAAGACTGAACATTTTTACAGAACAAAATTAGTATTACTGCATAAGTGATGTGGAAAAGAAAATATTAAAAACAGATTACGGTAACTTGCAGAAGTTTGGAAATCCCAACCAAAAATTATGAAAGTAAGGTCACGTCAGCATAATGTAATGGTCAATAAGCTAGGACTAAAATCATTAGCAGCAAGTTCAATGCTTGCAGCCTTGTGCAAAAACTAAGCTATGCTTAATTACAATAATAAAAATAAAAAATTTTTTCAATTTAGAAATAGAGCATTTTTTTTGTATGCTAAAAATTACTAGATAAGAAATATGTATTTGATCTAAGTTGAAATGGTTAAGTATTTGAAAGGAAGGTATTTTTGATTACTGTATTGACTCCATAATTCTAAATTGACTCTTAGATCTTTCAAATCATGTCTAGTATTGATTTTCATCTTTTATTCATAATATTCCAATTTAAAACTAGAATTGTGTCAGATTTGGGTGACCAAGAGTTTGATATGACCCTAAAACCACTTAGTAGATATCCAGTGTTAAGGAACTCTCATATACATGCAATGGTTTTTGGGGGGTTATCATCCTACATAAAAATGGTGCTGTCCATCAACCCCAAGAAAGATACTATTCGCAAAGATAATAGGATTATGAGCCATGCTGCACCACTGTGTGCAGTGTGTAAAAAGCAGACCAGGAAGAGAGGATCATGAACTTGAGCTTTTGGAAAGGAAACCATACTCACCATAACTTAATCTGATAGCAGACAAATAAAATATTACGAAAAGAAAAATTGCCTCCAATGAAAATCATCACCACAAATTCTTCATTATTAAAAAAGACCACTTGGATTAAAAAAAAAAAAAAAAAAAAAAAGTACAGATAATTTGAATAATAAAAAGAAAAAAATGTATAGATAATTTGAATAAAACAAAAAAAAAAATGTATAGATAATTTGAATAAAACAAAAAAAAAAATGTATAGATAATTTGAATAAAACAAAAAAAAAATGTAGATAATTTGAATAAAACAAAAAAAAAATGTATAGATAATTTGAATAAAAAAGTACAGATAATTTGGATAAAAAAAAAAAAAAAAAGCCTTGAAACTTCTATGCCTTCCAGAGATCAAAAATAATTTCCATGTAACTACTAGCCTTTAAGATGAGTTAATACAGATATCTAGTAAGTTTCTGTTATTGTTATTATAATAGTTACTTGATCATATAACCAAAATCATGACTTGGAAGTTTGTGCGGAAAGGTGGGATTTACAGCAAGAAAAGCTATAGCACAACCCTAAAGCTGAGAAAATTCACAAGTCAGAAATATGCAACATTTTGCAAGATCTTTCAACACAAAGACATATTAGAGGAAGATAAAACAGAAAAGATTTAATCATTGACCTAGCATGTCCTTTGATACAAGAATAGAAGAAAAGGAAGAAGAGAAAGTATGCAACAATGACCTACTGAACTTTGAACTCGCAAGCTTTTGGAAATTGAAGATCACAATTGTACCAGTTCTTCCTGGTGAACTTGGTGCAACAGAATGTAAATATGGACAAAGAAAATTGGTACCAATTACAGAAAGGAAGCCTCTTAGAAACAGAAAGAATAATTTAGAAAGTGATGAACACTTAGAGCCAGAGGAAAATTGCATGATACCTGGTTGTGGATTGCTATCCCTGCATTAACAGATATTAAGATCTTATCCGAGAAAAGACTAACAATGATAATATTTATAAAATTGCTGTACAGGAGATCTTATTTCATGACTATAGGGTGAGGTTTCCAAATTTTTGCAACATACTGTACATGCTAAGGAATGGATCTTAAAATTATGGCAATTCTGATGGTGATGAGAGACATTCAATGTTGGAATTACAAGAAATGATTTGGTGCTGAGGTTTCTTCAGATAAGGTTTCAATCTGAAGCAAGTAAAGAAGATACTTTTCAAAGAATTTAAAATCAAAAGAAAAAAAGATATATATATATACTGTAATGAGGGTTTACCCCCCCCCCAAAAAACAAAAAAACAATGGTTCAGTTAGGAAAAAAATAAAAACAAGAATCTGATAAAACTAGTTGGATAAGAATTAAACATATTTGGTCTCTCAATTTACCCAAGTTCAATTAAATTTCTGAAATGAGAAATAAGGTTTATGTATTGAAAGTTGGGAAATGAATTTACAAATTGATCGTTATAGCCACTTTCTTGTGTTTAGGCTATAAAATAGGTTTTAAAAAAAATTTATTTAATAATTTTCACACTTAAATATTTTCATTTTTTGCTGTGTATACTTATAATTAAATTTACAACAGTTGATGAGGGAGGCAATTTCCAAGGCCTAAACAGAATTTATTTATACCCAATGATTTGAAAAAGATGCAATTAAAATTTTAAAAAAATTAAAATAAATAAACTACCTTAAATAGAAGTTTTAGTGCAATTAAACTCAATGAAATACATTTTTAGAAAGGGTCTAAAGTCAAAATAGACATTTGTCCCATGTAGAAATTAACCAAAGGTATTTTCTGTTAGAGCAAGTTTTTGATTTAAAAGGATTTCTTTAGAAGAAGAAAAGCTTAGGCACAATGTTGGTCATAGTTTGTAAAAAGAATTTTTTTTTTAGTTTATTATTATTATTATTGTTGTTGTTGTTGTTGTTCTTCAAAACTTAAATTTTTTTTTATATATATTGCATTTATTTTATTATCATTATGGAGAAAAGCAAAAAAAATAATAATGACACCCCCCCACACACCCAGGTCTCTATATACAATATTAAGTCAGTTTTTGAAGAAGGCAGTAGGAGAAGCATACACAGAGGAAAAAATCCTAAAAGACATGAGAAATATTAAAGAAATATTTTAATGTCAAGAAATTGACTAACTTTTAGAGTTCAGAAATTTTCTTTGTGGAAAAAAAAAAAAAAAAAAAAAAATTGCTGGTAATGATACCATCTGTAATTTCTGGCAAAATCATTAGCATCCTGAAAGTTGTTCAAGACAATTCAATTCATTCTTTACTGTCACTTTTATTGTTTCAGCCAATCTAGCCTTCTTCAGAAGTATAATCTTTAGGGAAAGAGAAATGAGGCCACTTCTCTTCAGAAAAGGGTTGCAAAAATATACTGAAGATGGAACAAACCAAGCCAGTCAGAATATCTACCACCATTTCCTGAAAGCAACTGCAGAATGGCACGGGAGTAACGACAAAAGCCACAAAGTTCACAAGTATGAATTGTTCATATATGTAATTATAGGATTGTTACAATTACAGGTTCTCAAACAGAGAAATGATCAGGGGAAAAAAAAATCACTTTTGGAAACCTGAGTTTAGGGTCCAAATCTAGAAGAAAAATGTTTTTGTAAGAACACCTTTATGTGTGTTTATCCATCACCCAACATCCAAATATGGAGTTTGGGACATTTTTTATTGCATTTTTTAATGTACAAAGTCAAAAAATATGTAAACAATGTCATTTTTTTTTCTGTCTTAGAGGAATTAAAACTTTTGTTCAAGTTGAGCCGTTAGAGTGCAACACTTGGGAGAGAGAGAGAGCAAAGAGTGGGGAGAGAGGGAGAGAGAGAGCAAAGAGTGGGGGAGAGAGGGAGAGAGAGCAAAGAGTGGGGGAGAGAGGAGAGAGAGCAAAGAGTGGGGGAGAGAGGAGAGAGCAAAAAGAGGGGGAGAGAGAGAGAGCAAAGAGGGGGGAGAGAGAGAGAGCAAAGAGTGGGGGAGAGAGAGAGCAAGAGTGGGGAGAGAGAGAGCAAAGAGGGGGAGAGAGAGAGAGAAAGAGTGGGAGAGAGAGAGAGATAAAGAGGGAGAGAGCAGATGATTTCTTGTTAATGCTAAAACCAAATTACACTTTCATAGATATTATTACAGCACTGCCAATAGAATTGTTCCCATTTGTAAACTGAAATATAAAATTTGTTTGCACAGAAGAAATTTATTATTTTGAATAAACATTTTGTATTTTGAAATAAAGTTCACCTTTTTATTTTATTTTCACTTGAGTAAATTAAAACAAAAACCAAAAAATTCTGCATTTATACAAAAGAATAGCAAGGTATTTTTTATTTATTTTTTTTTTTTACACGTTCAATCAAGTTGTAATGAAGTTTAACAAATTTGCTCAAGTCACAGAAAGGCTTGAAAATGATTAGAACAGGCAGTAACAGGATTTCAAAATGAACTCAACAAAACTAAAAGTTTATAATTTTATATGAATTCTATTAGTTACCATAGGTTTTACAAGCACACACACATGGTTATCAAGAGTGAAAATGGGTTCAGAGTTTAATTCTTACATTTAAGAATTCTCACTGTCAATGTATCTAAAAGCATGTAGCAAGATGTAACACACAAGAGTATTGAAAAGAAATATTACATACAATTTACGGAGGAAAGGTATTTGGGTACATTTTGTATAACAGTTCTAAGCTTTGAGAAATAGATCCTTTTTAATGGATAGAAATTTGTTTATAAATCAGAAATTGGGAGGAAAGAGGTGGGGGGAAGAGACCAAGAGGGAGGAGACCAGACCAGGAAGGAGACAGACCAAGAGGGAGGAGACCAGACCAGGAAGGAGACAGACCAAGAGGGAGGAGACCAGACCAGGAAGGAGACAGACAAGAGGAGGAGACCAGACCAGGAAGGAGAACAGACCAACCAGAGGAAGGAGACCAGACCAAGAGGGGAGGAGACCAGACCAAGAGGGAGGAGACCAGACCAAGAGGGAGGAGACCAGACCAAGAGGGAGGAGACCAGACCAGAAGGAGACAGACCAAGGGGAGGAGACCAAGAAGGGGAGGAGACCAGACCAAGAGGGAGGAGACCAGACAGGAAGGAGGCCAGACCAAGAGGGAGGAGACCAGACCAAGAGGGAGGAGACCAGACCAAGAAGGAGACAGACCAAGAGGGAGGGGACCAGACCAGGAAGGAGAACCAAGAGGGAGGGGACCAGACCAGGAAGGAGAGACAGACCAAGAGGGAGGGGACCAGACCAGGAAGGAGACAGACCAAGAGGGAGGAGACCAGACCAGGAAGGAGACAGACCAAGAGGGAGGAGACCAGACCAGGAAGGAGACAGACCAAGAGGGAGGAGACCAGACCAGGAAGGAGACAGACCAAGAGGGAGGAGACCAGACCAGGAAGGAGACAGACCAAGAGGGAGGAGACCAGACCAGAAGGAGACAGACCAAGTGGGAGGAGACCAGACCAGGAAGGAGAACAGACCAAGTGGGAGGAGACCAGACCAGGAAGGAGACAGACCAATGAGGAGACCAGACCAGGAAGGAGACAGACCAAGAGGGAGGAGACCAGGAAGGAGACAGACCAAGAGGGAGGAGACCAGAAAGAAAGAGATGAGAAAGAAATATAGGATTTTGTTTGAGAAATTTCATATTAATTCCAATATATAAACATTATAAAAAGAATTCATATGTAGAAAAGAATAACAATTTCTAATTTTAGAATTCTATGTATTAATGATTTGAACCCAAATTTTAAAGTAATTTATTTTTATATTTGCTACTATTAAATGAAATTAGCAAGATCTTTAACCGAGGTAAGTCATTTAATCAATTTATTTTTTTTTTAAAGTATACAATCTAAGAGTTGAGGAAAATGAATTCAAAGTCTTAAAAAGTTGTTTAGACAACTGAATGTATTTCATTATGTGTGACCGTAACATCTTGGTAGATTCATTATACAGCATTCATCAGATGTACAAACAAATAACAAAAAAAATTAAAAATGGTTTTTGTTTTATGCATCTGTGTTATATATATATATATATATATATATATATATGACATGCAACATCAATAAACCACAACGATAACTCTTCCCAATTTCAGAAACAACTGCTTGTTTTACAACATTGCAACATTGCCTAATAAACAAAAAACAGAAATAATCATATCTGAGGGTCGACAAATTCCAGATATGATTACTGGTCGTCCTAATCATTCTATCAATGGATATTCAAATCAAAGTGACTGAAATCCTAATGGAAGTTTTGAACTGATGATCTGCAAATAACCAACTGTCTTATGGGACGAGTGTTCACGAATATGATAAAACTGTTTTAGGTCAACTATATTTGATTTTTGTGCGTACGTTGCGTCTTGCAATTTTTGTTTTCTTCTTAAATGTAAACTTGGACTTGTTAAATGATGAAAGCATTATCAGATTAATCCATTAATGTGAACAGATTCTCAGAATTATTGGGTATTACAAAAAAGTGTCAAATGTACTACATTGACTAAAATAACAGGCACACAAAAAAAACCTATTATTTCCTTATAGCTTGTACACTAGTGAAAGACTAAAGAACAGATTGACTAAAACATTGTGTTAACCACAAATGCCACACAATCTAATACTTCGGACAACTGTTGGAATTATTTTTTTTTCTGTTATTTAATACTGATTTAGTTCATAATGCAAAAGAAGGTAGAAACTTTGATTATATTTGTTTGTGGTCAAACACAGGCTGGTAACTGATGAGAACTAATTGTAAACAAGTAGAAGAAATATTAGAATTGGTAGTTGCAGCCAATACAGGAGAGAGAGAGAGAGAAAAAAAAAAGAAAAGAATCTGCATAAAGTGAAATTGTATATTTGATAAAATCAAGGCTCAGTTTGCATTAAGGTTGAACTAAAGCAGAAGAGAGTTCAGAGGTTGAATTGTTAAAACAAAAACTAAAACAACTTATATTAGCTTTTTGTTTAGAGCTCTATTTTTTCTTTTTTTGTTAGTGAAGTCTCTTTGACAAATATTGTCAAATACCATACACCCATCATACAAACCAGTAATACATATATTTATATTATTATTATTATTATTATTGTTGTTTTTGTTATAGAAAGTTTATAAAATCTGAATTTTACTTTCATTTTTTTTTTTTTTTTTTTTTTCCATTTTTTTTTCTTTGAAGGGAAACTCCTGAAAATAGAGGGTGGAGAGTAATTCAAGTCCACATATCGAGTGCTCTTTAAGCTTCGCTTTCTATTCTGTATTTGTCACCAGCAGGGGTACTCTGTTTCCAAAATTTCATATTTGCCATTTTTGCTTTCATCTGACTTGGTCGATGCTGAAATTAAATTTAAAGAAGTTATTAAATTTAAAAAAAAAAAAAAAAAAAAAAATTGCACATAGGCAACAATAAGGAGACAACAACTCATTTGAGAAAACATTATATATATTTCTAAAAAACATATTTCGATTCACATATAATCTTTCATGTCCCATTATTACATGGATGTATTAAAAAAAAAAAAAAAAAAAAAAAAAAATCAATTTCCATATCTGTATGAACAGATGAAAGTACTAGCAAAAAAAGACCTTATACAAGTTGAATTTATTAAAAACAGGGATCACAACATTTATCTAGAGGTTCGTGGGTTAATGTAATTTTAATAAATTTGTTTGCAAAGATGTATTCTCGCCATTTATATCATTAACTTCACTAATCTGTTTTTTGTATGAATGATTCATGTTATATATATATATATATATATATATATATATTACTGAAAAATAAGCTGAAAAGTTTGCAGCACAATCAAATAACCAAAGGATTAAATAAAAAAAAAAATTAAAAAAATGCTTGGTCAGACCAAAAATAGTTTAGTATCCCTGTGTTTATGTTATTTTTAAATAATCGTAACATGATCACACTTATCAGTCCCATACAACTTGATCTCTTCCTAGTAAGAATATATTCCATTAACATGATTAATTGATGCCAATAAGAAATAAGATAGCCATATTTAATTGCATTGGTTATATTTTGTAAATGAGTTATCTAGGATTTTTATCTCTACTATTAACACTATTGTCAGATGCAAGAATGAATTTGGCTTTGATCTTTTCTGTTATAAATATTCAAAGAAATCTAACACAATGTAGTGTATTGGTAGCCTGACTGCCTTTATTTACTAATGAAATATTCAGTTGTTATCGTAACACTCTTATTGGCATCAATTAATGTTGTGAGAGCCCTACTAGCATGGAGGCATCTACCCAGCAGCTCAAACAACTATTTCCCACTACTTCATCAGCACAGGCAGTGGACAGACTGAAGAAGGACATGGATTATTATGAGGCCCAAACTGAAGTCTTCAAAACTATATATCTGGGAACAAACTTCTAACAATTCCTCCTGTTTTGCTAGCGGTCAAATCTAAGACAACCTCTCTGTTGACTACAGATGTAAAAACAAGTACATTGATTGGCGTCAGAAGGGAGATAATAAAGGAGGCAATGAAGAGCCTCAATGTAGCCCCCAAGGTAGTGGCCAGAAGATCAAATGCCATGAGGGGAGGGGGAACATCTTTCTGACTACAGTTGAAGAAGCCAAGACATTAGCAGGAAGCATAGTCACCTAGAAATTGGTGAGGCTGCAAACAAGGTACCTGGGGACAGAAAAAAAAAAAAAAAAAAAAAATCACACTTCATGGTGTGCCCTTGGACATTGGACATATAAGAAGACTATTTATAAAAACTATGGTCGAGTTGGGGACCACGCAAACAGTAAAAAGTACAAGTGTCAGAGGGGCCACTGAGGAGGTCATCCTACAGATGACAATGTCCTGAAAAAGATTCATGGACATCCTACATTTTGACATGCTGGGACCAGAACATTCTAATAATTGTGGAAGACCCTCAGCTGGTCCTGTGGTACCATGGAGAACTTGTCGAAAGGATACCCTAGCAGGAACCCAATGCCACAACCCTAGCAAACAACAATATCAAAGAAAGCAGTAGGGCAAAAAAAGTCAAGCCAGACCTTCAATGGCCTCAGTGAATGGCATCAGGTTGCAAGTTGGGGACAAAAGGGTGCAACCTCTTGTCCCCAGCAGGATGTCCCACAGGAGTGGAAACATCAGTAACAGAAGCAGTGGCCAAGGCAGAAGAGTAACCAAGGTAGTAGATTGCGAATATATCCAACAACTCACCAGAGATAAGTCTAACAAACTGAAGACTCTCAAGGATAGTCTGCAGGGGATTCTCTAGAGATAGGTTTAGCTAGGCAGGCTCTGAAGCGTGAGACTAGCAAGTGCTACCAGGGCTAGGTTGTTAAATATAGGTTAAAAAAAAGATGTCTAATGAAGCAGTGTATATGTGTGTAGAATTGGGCAAGGAAATCCATCAGGGTTCTGATCATTCCTGTTAATTTTTCCCCTGGTTAAATTAGACAGTATTTGCTTACTTAGTTAATGTGAGTAAGTGTTTGTTCCTGGCTTTCTCTTTTGTTATGATCCATGTCAAGATTCCCAACCTCCCCAGTTTGTTTTTTCCCATTTTTGTATTCCAACTGGGTCAATCATTGATTTTCCCCACTCCATTAGTGAGTGTGCTTCTTGATTCTGTCTATAGGTAGAATACAGTGGCCACTCTTATTATTTTTGAGGGGTGGACTGGTCCTACTAACATTTATTTTTTCTAGTTTGAATGTTGTTTTATTTTAGTTTTGTTTTTGGATTCATCTCCCCCTCCCCATTATTTTCATGTTCATGGAAATTATATATATATATATATATATATATATATATATATATATATATATATATAGAGAGAGAGAGAGAGAGAGAAAAGAAAGAGAGACATCTCAAACTTTGCAAATTTTTATATGCCATTGAGTGTATTGTAGGTTTTCTGTGAATATGTGGTATATGTAAGATTGAATGGTGATTGACGAGTTCTTGTGGTAATTGTAATGAATGAATGGGCCATGAATCTGGTTAGCTAGGTCTAGGATAGATACTGTTGACCAGCCTTACCCCACCTCCCCTTCAGCCTTGTTTTTTATTGTTTGTAAAAAAGAAAAAACAATAAAACTTCTTCCAAGCAGGATTGAAATTAATATTAATCATGCTAAGGGAGATAACTCATTACCTCCTTGTCTGCTCATGCTACTAAGCCAGAGAATATGAATTGGCTATTGGAATTTAAAGCCAACCATTGTCCAGGAAGAGAAAACAGGAGGCAATTGAAATGTGGTTCTACAGGATAATGAAAATTCCATGTCCAGAGCAAGTAAACAATGGTGGTGGGCTTGGCAAAGAGACAGACATTGCTAAGGGCTACAAAGTGGTGGAAAGCCATGATTACCCATATCCTGAAGGGACACAGCATATTGAAGCAGCAGCCTACCATATGTTCAATGCTTGACCTACTGAGGAGTTTATTGGAGAACAGTATGTTTACTAATTCTGTCAGACACTTTGTTTTCTAGTGTTCTCTATTTTATTTCAGTGGTTGCCTCCACTCATAATCAATAGGGCAGGTAGATTTTGGAATCGTGGTATTGCAATCAATTTGAAAGTTAGGGTTTCACATGATAAATAATGACACAAAATATTTTTTTCAAATTGTTACAGTTTTTGAAGAAATGAATTTAAAGATTAGGTTCAAAATTGTAGTGTTGGAATTTCATTCCAGTGATCAATAAAAGCCTTATAAGCAGAGTCTTATAAAACTTACAATTTACTGAAGCGTTACAAATTGCATATAGACAAAATGCATGGCACAAGCAAATTATTAGTAAATCATTCTACCATCAAATAAGACCTTCATGTACTTCAATGGGAAATTATACTGGACAGTTTAGTTATATTATGATGTAATATATTATACAATGCTGTAGTTTTAATGTGATTTTCAATAAACAAGATAAATTTAAAACATTTTCTTCTATAATTTGTGCCCAGCAGTATTATGGTGTTATATACACTTTTATCTATTTTTTGTTTTTATTAATTATGATCTAATTCATTGGTTAACTTTTTGTAATATTTTTTACTTATCAAATACAGTTACATATATATATATATATATATATATATATATATATATGGTTCAGTGAAATTTCCAAGTCAAGACCCAGTGATTTCTATTGTTATGGCACTGACAATGAAGGGAAATACATTTGCTAAAATTGTTGAACAAAACGGAATAGAGGAATGTCACCAAAAAAAAAAAAAAAAAAAAAAAAAGTTTACTTTATCTGACAACCCAATAAGTAAGTATTATTTTAATAAAACGCTACTTACTTCCATCATCCAGATCCCAAGTGGAGTTGTGGGATGAGAATAACCATAAAAACACCAGATAGCCACAGAAATGCATAGAATTAAGACAACAACAATGACTATAACAACAGCAACTGGAACTGAAAAGGGAAAAGAAAAAAAAGAAATCAAATCTCAAAAGTTAATGATTTTCAAAAACAAAAATCTCTTTAAATTCAATTGTTTTCCAAGAAAAAAAACAAAAAAAACAGAACCCAACTTTTTAAATCTTTATACAGTCATGAAGGTATCTAGTCAAAATTTGTAGGAAGTGAACAGAGTAGGTCAGAAAATTAACTCAGCAATAAAGTATAGTGCATTTTGTGTGTGTGTGTGGGGGGTATGTATGTATGTATCTATATATATTATTCAAAATAGGCCACAATTTCAGACATTTCAGGATTTTAACTTTAGGAAAAGCTACAAGTTACTGTAGGGATCCAAATCTGTATTGGGGAAGGGGCATCTGAGTGAAGCAATGTTTTGTCAAAAACTCCTGTGTAAGATATGAAGAATGTAATTTCTTGCTGATTGTGAATGTGACCACCACACAGTACTCAAGCTCACTCAATGGCAACTCACTGGAAGAGTGTCATACATACGTGCACACTAAGTTCCCCTCTCACTGACTGTCAAGGTCACACAACTTGTTCTAAAACATGTTCAAAATGGTTTGATCATTTTTGGCCAGAACTTGTACAAGAGTGTCTCATTGCGCCTTTTTGGCCTAAGGTTTTCCACTGACCTGCAGTGGAACTACTACATTAAATCAATAGTTACATCTACTGCAAGAAAAGTTGGTTCTCCATGTAACACCTGAAGGTTTTTCTCCTTTGAGTCCTTTCTTCAAATCTACACATCTACCATTCATCTTTGCATTGAATACTGTTGCCATATATGGTCAGGTACCCCTGCTGTTCATCTCGAGGTACTTACTATATTTTTTTAAATTACATAAGACTTGAATAATCACCCTGTGTATCATGTATGAAGAACAGAGACTTGATCTTTTCTATCAGAAATCATCAAGATTAGTAGAATTATTTTACTAGTCTTTTATTATTTTACATTTATGACAGCATTAAAAGTGTTATTGCCTTTTATAAATAATCAATTTGCAATCAGACAAGCCTTGAGAAATGTTCTTCAGGTCTAAATCAGCCATCTTCTGGAAAGGCTTTAAAAGGCAGACAGCTTAAATATCATTAGCAATTAAGGATGTCAGTTAAGTTGTGTAATTATGGTTGCATCCTGTATAATACTATTTGGAAAAATTTGTACCCCACAAAAAATAAAATAAATAAAACTTACTTTGTGTTTCAAAATACATTCTTATTGAAGGTTTTAAACTCTTAAAATAATAAGGTCTTAAAATAAAATTAAAAAAAAAAAAAAAATTGTGCAAAAATTGTATCCAAAATTTTTTGTTTTCTGAAAATTCCAAATGATTATACTAGGTTGGTCAGAAAGTCCTGACTCACTTAGGAAACAAATTTTGATCTCTGTCTGGTGGAATTTCTAAGGAGTACTGCATTTTGAGCTTGTCCCACACGATCGTACCATCAATGCTAAACTGTATTGCCAGCAGGTAGACCGCGTGTACGACAAACTAAAGAAGGAGTATACTGCTTTGGTCAATCAAAGTTGGGCTTTGTTTCAGCAAGACAATGTGAGGCCACACACTGCCAGGTTGACTAGGGAGAAATTCAAACAAGACGGATTGTATTGAGATTCTTCCACATCCACCATTCAGTCTTGATGCTGCTTCGAGCAACTATGGCCTATTCCACTCAATGGCACACTTTCTCTATGACTAGCGATTCAACACTTTTGATGGAGTTTGCTTACAGTTCTTTTTTTGATTCAAAGCCAATGGACTGGTATCTTTTGGATGCTGGCTGATCGCTAACAGAAAATCATTGAGAATGATGAACTTTATTTTGAAGAATAAATGTTGGTGTTGCCCGCATAAAATGTGCTCGTTTCATTTCCTCAGTGAGTCAGGACTTTCTGGCCAACCTGATATATCTACTGAAATAATCTTAAATTATCTGTAAAGAAAAAAAAAAGTGGGGGGTGGGGTGGAAGCTCTGTAGCATTTTCTTCACAAACTAGATGAACCAGTTTTTCAGGAGGTATAGAATTCTCATTTCTGGTTTTTCAAACATCTATAATGGGACACTCGTTTATGTATAAAGAAACATTGAATTTTGGTTGCAAGATGGAAAACAAAGAAAAATGTTCAGGTGAAAATAAAAAGAATTCAGGCAAGTTGAAATAGCACTCATGATGTGAGAATTAGTCCAGCAAATAAACATTGCAGAATATAAAAAGAAGTTAAAGATGAAAACCACAAAAAAGCAATACATGCTAAAAAAACAAAAAAAACAAATGGTAACCACCAAAATTCCTGAATTTTTATTCAAGAAGGAAAAAAAAAAAAAAATACTTATTTAGTTGCTTCATTACAAAAAACTGCCATGCTCAAACAAACACTTGTAATTTTCCCCTAAATAACATCATCTGTAAGAAGTGAGAATCTCAAATATCATGTAGAACTGGAATGTGTTTACACTTCCTTGCAGTACAAATGTTTAGTAAAGGGGTCGGCCCACAAAGCATTTTAGTCCGGCCTGCCAACTTAATCATAACTAGATTACTGTACTCTCTTTTTTTTTTTTTTCCCCCCATTCCAGAAATCTTTTTTGTCTGAACAAAAACAAGCTCATGGAAACTAAAAAAAAGAAAAGTGGATTTTGAGTGCCGAAATTTTAAATTTTCATCAAGCACTTTGGAAAATGTGTTTAATTTGTGAAGAAACCATTGTCATAAAGAAAGTTTCTCCCGACAAAGACAGCCTTCTGGACAGAGCAATCTGAGGACGAGACAATTTATTGAAGTATATTTGATATCGTGCCCCCACACCCCCAACCCTGTCTAGTCCGCTCACTCCAAAAGACTGCCAACCCCTGGTTTAGTACATTATAGCTGATCAATAAGTTCTAAATGTTAAAGAAGCCTTAAGATAAAAAATTTTAAGAATGTACAAAGATTCTAATACAAAAGTATTTTAAAATGACCAATAATTAAATGCTTATTTCTGTCTGAATTTCTTAGTTTTGATGGATTGATTTGATTTTTAACAACCTATCAACCTTTTGCAGGTTATTTAAAGCTAGAAAATATTTTTAGATTGTAAGAAATTTTTTTTGGAGATAATGTTTTAGCAATACAAGTCTTACTAATTAACCCATAGCTTGGGAGAGAAGAGATAGATTAATACCTTTCCCAAGAGTATTTATCCCTAAGGAAATATGATAATCTAACTGGAACTCTGATAATTGTTCTCCAGTACCCAATACTGAGCCATTATCCATTACACTACCCATAAATCCAAGCTTACAGCACCAGTTATTCCAAAGCAGTCACATATCTAGGTACTGACTAGGCTCAATATTGCTTAACTTCAGTGATCATACAAGAACTAGTGTTTCAAAGGAATGTGGCTGTAAGCCCTGAATTTCTGGGATGAGGAGTTATTTATACATGGACTATTGTCCCGATCATTGTTGTTATCATATTTTGACCATTGTGCTCTCCAGCCTTCATCAAGTGATTGTCAATCTGGATAATGTTCAGGGAATTTTTAACAGAACTCTTTATTTAATCTATGTTTAAAGATAGATTGTTCTTGTTCTGCTGTCCATGTCTAGGGCTATCTTGTCTAATTCTTATTTAGTACTACTCAGCTATTGCTCATACCATTTATAACCAGTTCAAGTGCCCACAGACCAGACCAGGGATTGAACTTGCAATTATGATGTCACCAAATTCAAAAACTAACACTTTAATCCACTAGGCTATTAGTTAGTTTGTGAATTTTAAATAATTTTATGTTAAATTAATTTTTTATAGCTTAAACCTCTGCAAGTTATTTACAGTCTAAACATATTTTGGATTATAAGAAGGGCTTTTTTTTGTGAATAAATATTGCATTAACAATTTTTTTTCAAGTTAATGACTTTTCCATATAAGAGTCCTATTTAATCCATAGCTAGGGGGACAAAAATTAATTCACACCTTTTCCAAGGGTATTTGCCTGTAAGTGAATGTAACAGACTTTACTGGAATTCAAACTTGAATTCATGGGGAGCTGCTTAGTCATTATCCCACATGCACATCCACATTTTTACATTAAAAGTGAAAAGATGCTTTTTCATCAAAAAAAGGAAAAATACAACAAAAAAGAAACATATGGGTGATTTATAAAGACATTACCAGAGCTGAGAGGACTGTTTGTAAGTGTTTCTGGCAGGTTTGCAATTATTTGTGATAACCAAATCAAAATTAAAATAGCACAAAATGCTAAATTTAAAATAGCACAGATCATAATAATGATACCCCACCTGTTTCATGTGAGAATTGTAAGGCAGTCAAAAACACTTGGATACATGAATCACAACAATTTTTGAGTGCCTCACAATTTAATAGAAAAAAATTGACGGCCCACATTACCATCTGTGATTCTCTGTTCAAATGCAACAAAATGACCCGGTTTTGAAAAAAAACTCTCACAGTCGATGAAAATGGATTGCTTACAACAATGTGGAGCCCAAAAAAATAAACTGAACCACCATTAGCTACTGTAAAATCCAGTCTGAATCCAAAGAGAGTGATGTTATTGTGTATTTCTGTAAAAATCAAATGTTGAATTCAGACAAGTATTGTACCTAATTGGACTGATTAAAAGCAACCAATGAAAAACATCCAGAATTGGCCAATCAGAAAGGTGTCATCTTCCATCAAGATAACACCAGATCTCTTTTCTCTTTACAGCCCACATGACACGTTTAGTCCTTTAGGACTTCTTCAGACTCAATTTATTATGTTGGTGCAACTACACATGTGCACAAACAAGGGATGCTGGGAATTTTAAATTTTTTTTTATTATTATCTAACCGATTTCATTTACATTCTTTTTGTTTACATCACTTTTGTTAGTAGATATTCTATACTGTGATAAAAGAAGTTCTGCCAGGAATGGTGAAATGTTGCCAAGGCGCAAATTTACTGGAAATGAACTTGCAATCAAGGCACTCTCTAGACATTTTCGTTGTACTCAATTGTTTTCTCCTTTGATCAGAGTAGCATTTTTCATGTCAAAATTGTGTTCAGTCTCATTACAGTGGGCAACCAACACACTTGATGATTTGTTTTATAAAATGTCTTTTGTATTCATAGATTCCTGGAGGTTTCTCCTATATATTTTTGTGACAATTATTACAGGCAATAAAATAATTGCCACAAAAAATAAAATAGATAAAAAAAAATAAAAATACATAGAATAAACCTCAAGGAAACTAAAAAGATTATATGAACACACGAGACATTCTACAAAACAATACATCAAATGCATTGGTTCAAGTCCTTTTGAGAGACAGAATGCATAATGAAATTTTTCCTTTTTTGTTATTCCGTTTCCACATCCCCAGCTCATACATATATAATTTCATTTTCCTTCTATTTTTGAATGACATTTAAACCCCCATAATTATTTCCATCTGAGCCCGAGATAATGAGTAATAATAACTAATGAACTGTGATTGACTGATTTATTTTATTTTTTTTATGGCTTAAAACTTTGATTATTTAAAGCCAAAACATTTTTTATGACTGTAAGAATAATTATTTTTTCTGAGTGAATATTACATTGACAAGAACAATGATTTTTCCAGATACAAGTCCTACTATTTAATCCATATCTGGGAGATGGATTCATATCTTGTTCAAGTGTATTTGTGCATAAGTGAATGTAACAAACATGACTGCTAATAATGACCTGTGAAGCGGAATGCCAAACAGGTTTTTGGGGTTTTTTTTTTTTTCAAGCAGGAGACGCATCATTAAATTGAAACAAAATTAGTGCATTCATGTACAACAACTTTGATGTTTTGATAATTTCTTTTTCTTTAATGAAATGTTATTTTTATCTAAACCCATTGTATCCAAGAGAGCATAAAGACAATTCTAAAATATTACTATATTTTCTAGCCTCAAACAACATTTTTAAAATATAACAAAAATTAAACTAAAATTAAAAAAAGTATCCTTTCACCTGTTAGCTGCAAGGTTACTTTTATTTTTTTACACTTATTTTAAGGGTGGGATTGTCTTTACATCTAACAATTTGGTCTAAAAATAGGTCATTTAAATTTAGGCTACTCTAACCATTATGACAAATATAATTTGTTTTTCTAATCAATTAGTCCTTTATAATGTTCCTTAAATACAATGGTCCAAGAAAAATATTTCATTAAATTTTTAAAAAAAAAAAAAAAAAAAAAAAAAAGCTATCAAGATTAGTTATTCATTTCTAGGAAGAAATACAAAGTAAATAAAGAAAATTGGGCAATGTTTAACAATCGTGCCCACAAAAAAGTGTGTCAAAAAGGACACTTACTCCCTTGACACTGCTATTACTGTATAAACTTTTGAATCCCTCAGCATTGTTTATTTACAAGATTATAAAAATATGTGAACCAAGTATAATGTGATATTTATTATTTACCATTTATAAAGAAATTGCAAAAGAAATTTTTTTGCTCAAAAATTTATAAAAAATTATCACAATATGTAAACCTACAAAGCAAAATTTATTATTCACAATTCTATAAATAAATATGAAAGCAAGTTTTATATTCAATCTAATAAATAAATAGTGTTTAACATCTTTGTTGTCAATTCTCAAGAATAACGAAAATGTATAAATCCACTTTCATATGTTTGAGTTTATTAAAACATCACTTTTTAAAACAAACAAACATTGCTGGGGGAGTTAAAAGTGTATAGATTAAAAGCAGTGTCAAATAATAATTAATTCTAGTATGAAATGAAAATATTTTAATTCCAAGTTAAAAAGATTAGAATATTAGTCAAATTCTTCCCTAAGAATGCTTTTTTTTTTTTTTTTTTTTTAAAGAACCATTTTATCTTACCAGTTCCATTTGTCTGTCTGCATTTTACTTCAATAAGAATGTAAAATTGATTCCAAGATTTAGAAATAGTATAATATTGAATAAAATTAAAATAAACAGGACAAAAAGTGGGAAAAAATAGAATAGGAATATAAACTTACCAATTTCCTATTTGTATAAAGTATAAGCACATTAAGAAAACAAAAACAAAAAACTTACCTGAATCTTTTGGCTTTTTGGAGAGAGCTTGAAGAAGATAGTAATGAGAAATTAACACAAGATCAATTTTTTTTACTATGACACAATAGCAAAAATACCATATTTAAGACATATTTAATAGTTTCAAAATTTTCAATTTGAAAAATGTAGTTTTTACCAAATTTCAGAGGAAAAAAAAAGTATCAAATCATTATTTTCCTGTCATAACAGTTAAATAAAAATAATTTTGCTTAAAAATTAAGCAAAATCTAGTAAGAAAAAATTAAACAGAATTTAATAAAAAAAAAAAAAAAAAAAAGTTTTTCTTGGACTGTTGCAATGTCATATTTAGTGTTGTCATTTTCTTTCTACAAATTTTAATTGATTTCAGTTTCAAATAAGGTATATTTTCCAATGTGAGACATAGTAAAATAATCCAGAAAATAAATACAAAATTACCAAGTTCTAGAACAATTGAAAAAAAAATTCTAATTGCCAAAGTAGCCATTAAACGTGTTCTAAAAATGAACTTACCAGAGTAACTTGGACATTTTTTCATCTCATTTTCTTTCTATAAAAAAGAAAGAAAGAAAAATATTAAAGGATACCGAAAAAAAGGTGCCATACTTTTTTCTCTTATACTGTATTGCTTGTTTGTTTTTTTCACAGCAATGAAAAAACATACACACACACACACACACACACACACACACACACTCAAGGAACAACAATAAAAAGTTATTCAAACATATGGATAATGGTGAAAGTAAAAAATGTTATAGTTAGCAGTATCAGCCACTTTTACAACTGTTAAATTTCTCTATATATTATAGTGAGGAGATGCTGCTAAAAAATTCTCAAAGAAAAAAAAAAATGTCTGATTAAACCCAAGCATAAGAATTTAAGAGAGAAACTCTCCTTGGGCAAAGCTATTTATTTGCCTCTCCAAAAAGGGTGGCAAAAGATTTAACACAATGGTTTTTTGTTTTTTTTTTTAATGTGGGTACTACCCTTGTCCAGTTCCTGTAACATCTTGGTGTAATTATTCCACTGAATTTCACTTTTCTAGTTCAATGAGGGAGGCTCATATATTTTTTCTGTTTATACATTATTTTTACAGATACAAGTATTTAATTAAATTCTCTATTTACAATAAACAGTATTAACTATATTTACCGGCCTGAATGTCCGAGAAATTTTATAGAAAATGTGTGTCCTCCGACAGGAATCAAACTGGTATCCTACACAGAACTGTCATATAGCCTGATGTGCTATACCATTTAGCTACAGAGGAAGTGTCTGGTTAACAAAACAGTAATTTGACTTTGCTAACCAAATACTTTCTTAGATACCTTTCCTGGGAGAGGTGTCACCTCCTCTATATGCCTAGCAGCGCACTTAATTTCCGCATTTTCAATCCTTCTTTCCTCAAAGCCCTTCACAGCCTGCACAATCTCACCCCTCTATCCATCCTTATCCTTTCCTCTCTCATGTCTGAGCATTAATGCAGACTTTCTTAAGGAAGTCCTTCAGGTCATCTTTAAAATGTTTTGGGGGCTTACAAGCTGGTCGCCTGCCATCTTAAGTTCACTATACATGTTCAACAGTCAACTGTTCTCAAGGTGAAAATTTGAAGCAACTTTTTGAATGGAAATTTCTTTGATAATATATTACTGATTATTATCTTCTGACTAGTATTTCTTTTATCTTCATTTCAGTTGCTTTTTATAAAGACTGATTGATTTGTGTTTTTTTTTATGGTCTATTAACTTTTTGCAGGTTATTTAAAGCCAGAAAATATTTTTAGATAATAAGAATTTTTGGAAGATAATAGTTTACTGATATAACTCTTACTAATTAATCCATAGCAGGGGGAGAAGAGGTGGATTCATACCTCCCCCAAGGGTATTTACATGTAAGTGAACATAAATGGCAAATTTTGATAAAAAGTGTATTGCTGGTAATTTTACTATAAAAATGTATTGTTGGACATTTTGTTATAAAAATGTACTGTTGATTTTTGTTTGGGAGTTCAATATTTGCCCATAGTTTGGACCCTAATAGGTTCTACCATGCTGGGTCAGGCAGACCTGGGAACAAAAGCAATGAGGTAGTCCCACACTTCTCAAAACCCACAATCTTCTAATCAGAGGCTTTGCCGTCAGATTTAGTTTGTCATACCTAGAATGGGGTGGGGGGAATTTGTTACTTTACATTTTGTTTGATTTCTAATTATGAACAAAGAAACAGAATTCATTTACATTTGCTAACATTTACTCAAGCCATACTTGCTCTCTTATTTTTATTAATAGCTTTTGGTCGATAAAAATAATCTGACTTCAAAATTTATCTTGCAAGACAACTGTAAATAACCATTAGATAGCCAAGAAACGTGCACATGCAATGCTAGCCATGCTATTTGAAAAAAAAAATGTAAAAGAAACAAATGGAATGTGTGTATAGCGTTACTTTGCAGCACGGAAAGTGAAATTGGCAAGAAGTTCTGGCCTAGTTTGTTACAGTCACTTCACACTAATGATCTTGATTGATTTTCTTTAGTGGCATATCAACACCTCTATGGGTTATTTAATGCTGAAATCTAAATAATTTGAACACTATGGCTTCAGCTAAATATATCTTGTATGCCTTCAACTACAGATAAAATGTATTGTTGGTCATTTTGCTATAAAATATATTGCTGATCATTTTACTATATGTAGTGTTGGTCGTTTTTATGTAAGAAAAAAAAAAAGTATTGCTGGTACTTTCATTATAAAAAATGTATTTTTATACTTTCATGTTTGTTTTTTTTTTGCAGGGGGTGGCCACTATTTGGCCATAGTTCAGTTCCTAATAAGTGCTACCACCCTGAGTCAGAGTAGACCTGAGAACAACAGCAATTAAAAGGTGGTTCCATATTTCTCAAAACCATGGAGAAGGCAATAGGAAACCACTCCAAATATTTCCCCAAGAAGTGGGATTTCAGATACAATTAAAAAAAAATATAACTAAATAAAAAAGGAATCTATGGAAAACCAGAAGCACAACAAAAATTACAAAAAGATAAATATATAAATAAACAAAATAATAAAAAGGAACTCTTTTGAAATTAAGAAATAACATATATAAATAAAATTTAGCAAAGAATCAAAATTTGCAAGCAATGATTTGAATATTTGGTTTCCATTAATTCAGCAAAATGATTTCAAAAAGCTGCTTTGAACGAGGTTTCCTGGTCCGACTGTAAAGGCAAGAATCTTTTAACTTTATATTTAATCCAATTCTTCAATCAAGACGCTTAAAGCATCTATCCCCAAAAGAAATAAATGCCTACTTGTACACAGAATTCATTAAAATCCTTTAAGCTGTTCAACACCAAAGATATTTTTCTTGAATCCTATGTCATATAACCTCTACATAAATGTGCTAAAGTATTTTAATTTAAATGAAATCTATCTTCAAACATCTACATACAAAATATATCAAACCATCTACATAAAAAAATGTAGATTAAAACTTATATCTATATAAAGACCACCTTAAATTCACTACATTCATATTTACTCAGATCATTTTGCATTTTTGTATCTACACTTTACACTTTTTGGGAGGAGCAGCAGGGGTAGCAAGAGGGTTACTATCTTGAAAAAAAAGAGTAACAGTATCATAAAACAAGTTACCTTGTCTGTGGCCATAAACTGAGACATTGCTAGTACAAGTTACTTTAGCAGATTAACTGAACCAAATAGGTTGTCCGTCCATTTGACTTGTACTCTCTGTCTGAATATTTGTGATGAAGAATTATCATTATTTACACTATTTACATTCTGACTATTGTTATCATCACAAAGTTTCAGCATTTGTGCCCTCTGGCCTTCATCAGATGATTGTCAATCTATGTAGCCTACAGGAAATTTTGAACGGAACACTTTATTTAATCTATAGTTATTATTTTTAGTACTGGTCACTTATTGCAAGCTCATTTTACAAAATTCACAAACCAACACTTTAATCTACTAGGCTATTGGTAGTAGATTATGCAAATCAACATACAACAGCTGAAAATGTCATAACAAAAACACAGGTGAGGGCAATAATCGGCATGTAAATAATGATTTGAATTCATTTCCCAGAAAGTAGTTGCCTTTTCTCTTCCTGATTAATGTTTGTTTTTCTTTTTATCTCTGGTAATGGTAATATTAACTGTTTTCTTATGAAGAAATCTTTGGCATTCATTGACTGAGCAGCCAGTTTTGCTTTCAGATAAAAGCAACAAAATCTTCCTTTTTAAAAATATTTTTCAGGAAAACAGGTTTCTCAAGTCTAGTAGCTATTATAGTTCTTTCCAGTATTGATGTGGGGAAGGATTCCTTCCTAACCTTTTATTTGAAGTAGTGTGAAATATCAACATCTTGATTTATGTGTGCTCCCATACTAGCTCCTGTTCTCTCTAAAGTGCCTTAGAGTCCCTTGCTTTCTTGCCTGTTGAAAATCATCATTAGATGTTCTAATTTTTAAGAATTCAGGTGAACCATCTGACCCTTCCAACTCTTTAAGTAACTACTTGAGGTCCTAATCCATGCTGAATTGATTAAGCGTCGTATATCACAAGTCCTTCTTTCAAACAAGCAATATGGTTTTCGTTTCTCCAGGTCAGCTGCTGATGTACTAATGATCATTGCAGAGAAAGTTTATCAAGCTCTAGAAAAGGATGGCGAAGCTTGGGCTGTTGCTTTGGACACCTCAAAAGCTTTCAACTGGGTTTGGCATACAGGTCTTCTCCACAAGTTGAAAAGTTACGGTATTTCTGGCTGAATGTCTTAACTGATACAGTCTTTCTTATCAAATTGTGAAATAAAAGTTATCCTGAATGGCCACCATTCTGGATCCTTTTGTTCTAAGGCAGGTGTCCCCCAGGGTTCTATTGTTCGTCCTACTTTGTTTTTAAATTTTCATTAATGACCTTTCCTATGGTATCATTCTGTCTTGATAGTAAGCCTGATCAGTCCATTAAGGTCAAATTGGTACCTGATGCCAAAAATGACCTTCAGCCTGTTAACAGTGACAAAGGACAGTTTAATTTTAACACCACCAAAACTAAACTGCTCTCTGTTAATCATCTGAGAGAGCTCTTTCTGCCTTTCATCAATATGACTGATGCTAACCTCCAAGAGAGTGACTCATTGTGCCTTCACGGGCTGACATTAAGTGAAAGACTATATTAAATCAAATGCTAGGTCAGGTCCTAAGAAAGTTGGTTTACGGTGTCATGCTAGACAATTTTTTTCTCCAGAATCTATCATTTGTCCATGTTTAGAATATTGCTGTCATATATAGTTGAGTGCTCTTGCTATATGTTTAGAGATCTGATAAAATCCAAAGAAGAATCGACAATATTATTGGCCATGATCTGGCATCCCAGCTTCAGTCACTTTTCCACCATCATAAAGTTGCCTCCCTCTGCCTTTTCTATAAATACTTTTATGGCAATTGTTCGAATGAGCTCTTCACCTAGACTTTCTGAATTTAAGCACAGTACTAGACTGGCAACAAGTAATCATCATTTTTCAGTCGAATTGGTTAGATGTAACCATAAATTCTATGCTAAATTTCTTTTCTCACACTTCTCACTTGTGAAACACCCTCTTGGCTCCATACATTCAAGTCAACTTTAATCTTCAAAAGTTGAAATGCAATGTCAATTGCTATCTACTGTGATCCTGATTACTCTTTTGTTCTTGGCCCTTAGTAATATTTGATCTCTAATACTTCTGTCATATTCTGCTGGCACTCCCACAATTTTTAAAAACAACTGGAAGAAAAAGCTTAACCCACATTGTTGTAAGGTGGGGTTCAGGATATAAAGAGGCCTCAAAAGCAATCCAAACAATTGTCCCATGGTCAGAGGCTATGATCACATCAGCTTTGTGCCCGATCATGCACAAGTGGGAGTTAGATAAAAATTTCCCAATATTTTGACTAATGACCTGGGTTTGCATGCTCAGGTACCTCATGTTAAATAACTGACCTTGTGTTGCATCCCATCTCAGTGGGAAGGCATGGGTAAATAGCACCGTTTCACGGTCAGAGACTGATCATATTGTAGTATCTGTTCCGCTGTCATGACCTGTTAAGACCAGCTTTGTGCCTGATCCTGCACAAGTGAGGGTTGGGTAAATATTTACTAATATTTTGACCAGTGATCAAAGTATACACACTGTGGTACCCCATGTTTAATAACTGACCTGGTGTCTCATCCAGTCTCGGTGGGAAGGCATGGGTAAATATCAGTGTTCCACAAATGACTAGAATCAAAGTGTAGTATCTATTACAGCAGCAGTCGACCACCTGCCTACTGCTCCCAGCCATCAGCAGCAACTTCAGCTAGACAGCAATCATCAACTCCTGCCGCTCCAGCCATCTCAAGTAGGACTCCAGTTCCAGTCATCATCAACTCCTGCTGCTCCAGCCAACAATATACAATAAAATGTGTCCTCCACGGGACATCCACTCCCTAGCGACCACTAAACTGTCCTCCACGGGACATCCACTCTCTAGCGACCACTAAACTGTCCTCCACGGGACATCCACTCCCTAGCGACCACTAAACTGTCCTTCTCAGGACAACACTATTTCTCACCCTCTACATGAGCTTGCCTAGTTCACACTAACATTATTTTTGTTTATGTATTTTTCTTTAACAAAAATAAATTCGGCTATATTTATTTTTATTGCAGTCTTTGTTTTGTCTGATATTTTCTTTCATCATTCAATATCTGTTTGCGAGCCAATATACAACTCACAATACCTCCACACCCAGTATCCATTTGTGCTTTGGTAGCTTTACTGCTTTGATTGGGGGGGTGATCATGATTAAAAAAAAAAAAAAAAAAAAAAAAAGTTATAGTTTGATTGTGTACAAGAACTCAAGATGCTTTCAGTTAGTAGAATCTAAAAAAGCCAGGAATGGTTAGTAAAAGAAAATGGCATTCAATAAATCAAAAAAGGTGTTAAGAAATTAACTTTTTGAATATGTATAATTCTTGAATGCTATCAACTCTGCAAAGTCATGAGGAAAAAGGCAAAAAAAGAACACGAAAACAAATCTACTTTGAAAACGGCAGGAGCAAAAAGTTGTTAAACAGGCAATTTATTTCAGAAGCATCAGACTAAATGATTTTAAACAAATCTAGATTTTTTTCTTTTTTTTTTTACCATCATTACCGATTTTATTTTATTTTTTTTTAAGGAATTGCTGCTGATAACCATTTTAACAGATAGCCTCTGCAGAAGAAAATCACCTTTTGAAGATTAGCTACAAGAAATAAAAAGATTTTAGATTAGAAAGAAAAATTACTAACTAAATATTAAAAATTAGCTTTACTTAATAATCAAATATTTATGAAAAATAAAAAAAATGAAAAAAAACATTTCTTTGATATATAATTATTAATATAAAAAAATTAAAAAATATCAAATTAATTGATAATTTAAATTAAAATCATCAAAATCTATGTTGGTATTGTAATGTCAAATTGGCAGACCAAGTTCAAAGTTCAGATTAGTCTGTTGCATTCAGTACAGAATTAATGCTCCCGAGAAAGGCATGAGCCCATCTCTCCTCTCCTCAGCCAGTGTTGACTCAGACTTTGTATAGTAGCCAATCTAAGAGTGACAACTCTGAATGATAAACCATGGACAAGAAAATGGCATATATCTCCAATATCAGCTATAGGTTAAATAACAGAGTAGACTTGATTGACAGCTAGCCTCTGTCTTAACAGAGTAATGGTCACAGCAATTAATCTAATCACCCATTACTAAAATCTAATCATATGGTAATAGTAATATCAGCAGTTTCCTTATAAGGAAACATTCATCATTCATTGATCAAGCAGTTTGTACTACTCTTAGTTGAAATTTATAAAGATCTTTCCCTTAAAACAATTTTCCAAGAAAATAGGTTTCTCAAGTCCATAATTAAAATCAAATATTCAGCACAATTCCAACTTGAAAATTCTTCCATAAAAATTGGATTTAACAAAGTAACCCAACACAGCTAAAAAGCTGAAAGCTTAAATTTCAGTTTCTAATCAGACAAAAATTACAGTATTTAATGTCAAAAGGTCATACATTTTAACCTTGCATTAGTCACCTCAGATTTCTGAAAATGTATAATCACCTGGCATTATCCTTCCATGACAACTGTGTTAACCAAGTTAAATACTTAACACTGTGTTAGTCAAATAGTGTATTTTGTTACTCCCAATTTTTTTTTAAGTAATCTTAACTCTTAGTTTGCAAATTGTTTTCTTTTGCTCTCTCACAATATTCTCCTGACTCAGTGAATATAAAATAAATAAAACCTAATGAACTAGGTTTCACCATATGGGATCATCAGCCAGTTCACCCTGATAATCCC
Source organism: Acanthosepion pharaonis (assembly GCA_903632075.3). Taxonomy (NCBI): domain Eukaryota; kingdom Metazoa; phylum Mollusca; class Cephalopoda; order Sepiida; family Sepiidae; genus Acanthosepion; species Acanthosepion pharaonis. Next base: position 322,759 of record CAHIKZ030001947.1, on the reverse strand, counting down.
ATGTGGTGAAACCTAGGATTTATTTATTTTACTTTTTCTCTACTTAATGTATTGAGCACTCTTCATTTTAACTTATTACTCACTGGGTTTTTTCTTTGTACCAGAAATTTAAGGTACTGGACGATTTCTTTCGCCTTGTTTGGAGGTTTCTGGTGCTTCTTTTTTTTTTTTTCCATTTTCTCTCAGATGCCAATTTATTCTAAAATTTTGCTACCCAGGTTTTTTCACCTTGTTGAATCCTTGGTTTCAAATCAAGGTA
>CAHIKZ030001947.1:185000-317500 GCA_903632075.3 Acanthosepion pharaonis | reverse complement strand
AGGCATGGCAATTCACAGATAATGAAGAAAAGTAACATGTGGAGAGTTTTTATTGCCTACATCCTAAAGTAACACGGTATTTAAAAAAAATAATTATATAATCTAATTACTTTACATATTTAATGGATGCATGTGTTTGAGTAGAGATTTGTTTTGTTTTTTTAAATTTACTTGATTTGTAGTAATGAATTATCTTGTACTATCAATTAGGTAGTAATTTTAGTATCACACTATGCACTAGAGCTCATTCTGAATATTCCAACAGATTTGCCTTCAGGCTGCAGGATAAGGTACCAAGACAAACGACGCCAACCACTGCATGACAAGGTGCCAAGAGCACAATGCCTGCAGCTGCAATACCAGTAGTAGAGACCTTCCCCTCCAACAGCCAGAATTTCTAATCATTTTTACAGCAGACAAAACTAATTATAAAAAAAATGGTTTTTTAGAAATCTTTCTCCTCCATTTGGTAGATTCACAGTGTCTTGATAATAGTGAAGTTAACACATTTATGACTACGAAAAAATAAACACTGATGTTTCAGACTGTGTGTTATGCACATGCTAAAAATCTTTTTCATTATTAAAGAGAGCATTTTTTTTTTTTTGTTTATTTTCAAGGAAAAAGATGGAACACTGCGTAAAGAAATTTTTTTCTCTTATGAAATAAAATTATATTAGCAATTATTCAGCTAAGTATATTATTATTTAATTAGGTGCTTTAATGGCAGTGAATGCTGGACACTCTTCAAAGATGAAGAGACTTGAAGCAACAGAAATGTGGTTCTACAGGAAGATGCTGAGGATATCATAGACCGAACATGGGAACAACAATGAGGCTTTTAGAGAAAAATAGAAACAAGAAAAAAAAAACATAATTAACATCAGGAAGAGGCAGTTGAAATTTCTGAGGTAAGTAATGAGGAAGGAGAGTTTGGAAAATCTGATACTCACAGGACAGATTGAGGGACTAAGGAAAACAGCAAGTAACATATTTGATAGGCTTTAGTAAATGAATAGTAGAACAGGGTTTGGGAGAAATAGCAAAAAAACAAAACTTACCAAGAGCTACAAGGGACAAGAAGATGTGGCGGGTGATGATCACCTACATTGTGAAGGGACACGGTATATAAAGAATGATCGAATGACATTTACAGGAATATTTTTATTTTTAAGATGATAGTACCGAGCTTAAATTTGGTACCTCCAAAGATGTTATTAAAAAGGGAGTCATTCCAATAAAAGAGACATGTTAGTATGAACGTGGTTGGAGTGGGGTTCAACCTGATTTTTCTAATGTGTGAAAACATTTATAAATGATACCCTTTTATCGAAATAAGTTATCATTAAGAACCAGAGGAGGTAACACAGTCTCAGCAAGTAAGGCAGAACTGCAACCCCTGGTGCCACCAGCAGCTTTTGCCACTGGACAGGGTATTGTTTTTGGTGTAGACATGTTAGTTTCTGTGATTTTTATGCAACTGCAGGTCAGCCTTTGCTTTTGATTATTAAACAAAACACAACACGCTCATAGCAACCATTAACGATGACATAGAATGGAAGGTAAACAGATGTGTTTGAAATTAGAAGTAGTATTGTGTTGCGAGAAGAGTTTAAATTAACTTTGTTTATTTTGGATCTTTAACAGATTAACTCAATGATTGCTGAGCTATGGCCTGGAGATGATGTGAAGCATCCTCCAGGCACTGGCCAGTGATGGCCACCTTCAAAAGGAATGTAAATCAGCAAATGTATGTCAGTCAGAATATTAGAATTTAAGAAAGATAAGAAGGCCAATTTAACCTGCCAAATGGACGATTGACGTCAGCACATGTTATAAAAAAAATTTTGCCTGTTCCACTTGCAAGATCAGATGTTAAGATTCAAAAAGAATTTCAGGCAGAAAGAGTGAATTCAGAAAGGATATATATATATATATATATATATATACACTCAATCTCTGACAAAGCTTTAATGAAAATGAAACATGTTAGATTGATATATATTTCCTTTTGTTCTATATTTTATTTATATATATATATATATATATATATATATATATATATATATATATATATATATATAACACTAATCTACTATCAAGGCACCATACCTCTCTTATTTTATTCAAGACCATAAACAAGGTTTTGTTTTGATATATATTTTTTCCATTTTTAAAAGACTTTTGCAGGTTTTGTTTTTTTTAAAAAAAAAAAAAATTTTTTTAATTGGTTTCAAGCACTTTCAGCACTCAGAACAGAATATCTTATAGTTTTCAAATTTAAAATCAATGTATTGTTTTTTTTTTGGGGGGGGGTCCCCACCCCATCATAGTGCTGTTACTTCTTGAATCTGTAGATTCTCCAGTGAAGTACAGGGCAACAGCTAAACTACGCTAGATGGCACTGTCATGGTTTCAATAGCAAGTTGGGCAGGTCGGGTAAGGCTGAGATTCTAGCTCCACACCTAGAGGTGTCATTCACCAAGGCTGGCCTGCCTTGTTGTTTGACACATAGCTGAAGAGAGAGAGAGAGAGAGAGAGATGAATTCATACCTTTTCACAAGCACATTTGTGCCAAAGTGTAAGTATTTGGAAAAATAAAATAAAAAAAAAACAACTCTGCTGAAATTTGCTCACCAATGACGTTCAAAACATTATAGTTTTAAATCATGCTTTAACATGTATTAGAATCATCAGTGCCAACGTTGACATAAAATAGCTATTATAAAAAAAAAAAAATTTTGATGGTTGGGTCACAGCTAATTTCTGCCTCACATGATTTTAAGATTAACCCAGCAAAACAAAACATTGGCTTTGAATTCAAGTTATCAAGTTGAACATATAAAATTAATTACACTATTTTGGACTGTCGTCCTTATCTTTGTTGCCATATTCACAATGTTTCAGCCATTGTACACTCCAGCATTTCGAATTGAGGATTGGAATTTCAAAGTGAACTCTTTCACCAGGGTAGATTGTTCTAGTTCCACATGCCATGCCTTTTCTGGATGTCTCAGTTTTGGTTATTTCCCTTTAGTAACTCAAGTCTCCGAGTTTTTGTTCACCTCAGGCTGTAGCCAGGTATTGAACTTACAACTCTTTAGGTCAAGTCATTAGATTCAACCAATGCTTTTATGATAAATACAGCTTTTTTTATTTTCATATCTTCAGTGTAGACATGACTGAATCATGTGATATTGAAATTTTGTCTGGTAGCACAGATTTATGTTCAAAGTCTGTAAGGAAACTGGAGGAGTTGGATGCTAATGATAATTTATGTTTTTTTTTTGTTTTCATTTGTTTTTGCAATGCAAAAAAAAACATGGGTAGGTAATATGGGTAGAAGTATATGCAGTTCCAGAAGTTGGTGTTTATACTGACAATGGTGGAGATTCTTGGCAACAATCCCGGCACCACTTGCAGTTAAAACCAAATGATGATTACTGTGGACAATTCCGGTGGAAAAACCATAAGTTCATACAGATCTCAATGGGCAGAACCCATTTCAATTGCAGGTGGAACAGGTCAACTTATTAAAGCACAAGTTAGCATTAGCTGAAAGGCTATCAGTTCAATACTTGTGCTGGGTAGTAAATATACATTTGAGCTATTTAACAAATTAACACCAGGTGCTACAAATTCAGACTCGGTGGAAACAGGGTGAGAAATAACAGAACTAAGAAAAAAACATGACATTGCCAGACAGAAGGAAAAGAATCTAGCTGCTTAGATTAAATAAAGGGTTCAATTCAAAATTCCCTGAAGAGTACACAGATTGACAGACATTTTGTTATTTTTAATCACAATATATATTACAGCTACAGTGCATTTGTGCAAAAATGTACGATGTTAATTTTCAAGTACCATCAAAAGTTTGAAAGTTTGTTAAAATATGGTTCCCATATATATATATATATATATATATATATATATATATAAGGCAATAAGAATAAAGACAAAAGGGAAAACTATTCTTTATTGATATGTTTTATCTTTTAACAAACTTTATCAAGGCAAATGTAAAGATTTTATTTTGCAACATATATTTTTAAACAGAAGTAAAACAAAAAAATATAAGGTTTTCCAAATTTGTAAGTTTAAAAGCACTCAAAAGAATCTTCAGGATAACTGTGAAAGTTCATTTTTCTTTATTCATTAATTCATTAATTCATTTTCTATGGCTTATCAACCATTTGCAAAATATTTCTAGATTGTAAGAATCTTTGTTTTGGTGACAATGGTTTAGTGATACAAGTCTTACTAATTAATCCATAGCTGAGGGGAGGAGAGGTAGATTCATGCGTTCATACATTCAAGGGTATTTGCATATAAGTGAATATAATGAACACCTGTACAATCATTGAAGTTAAGCAATATCAAGTCTGGTCAGTACCTAGAAGGATTGGGTGACCACTTGGGAATACCATGAGCGGTAAGCTTGGATGTGCAAGTGGTGGAATGGATAATGGTTTGGAATTGTTAATTGGAGAAGCAAGTTTCAATTCCCATTAGACTAATTATATTCACTTATATTTTTTAATCAATTCACCCCAAGCAAGGTGTGAATGTCACTAGGACACAGGGGGGTTATAGGGAGTGAAAGAGAAGACTGAGAATAGGGAAGATTGAAGACAAACGGGATTAGAGAAGACAGAAAATGGCAATTGATGTTGCATTTAAATTTTTTAAGATTGTAGTTATCAGGGTAGCAAGTAAACAGAAAGGAATTTCACAGGTGGGAAGTTCAAGAAAAACTGTTGGAGTGCCAGTTAGATTTAGCTATCTCAACAGTAAAACGGTGGAACCGAGATGCCAATCTAGTAGCACACTTAAATTTATGTATTCGGGGAACCAGGAAAAAAAGTTTGTTGGAGCAGTTGCAATGAAAATATTTGTAGAAAAGACAAAGGGGAAACCACATCACATCAATGAGAAAGTGAATGAAGTCAAAATTGATTACATTACAGACCCTTCTTTGGATTTTCTCAAGAATCTCAAGATGTACAGCAGGAGCACTAGACCAAATATGGCATCAGTATTCAATGCACTGACAAATGGTAGATTTGTAAATGTGCAAGATAGATTCTGATGAGAAAGATTTTCTGGCATGACACAGTGACCAAACATTCCTTGGAGTAGATGCAACTATTGATTTGATGTAGTTGCTCCACTTCAAATCGGTTGAAAACATGAGGCAAGGCAGTACAGTGTATTGCTCTCCTGGGAGTTTGCATTGGTCATCCTGATGGAAGGCAAAAGGTGTTCTCTGTGATGGTTAAATGAAAGCAGTTTTGTTTTGGAAGCATTAAAATTTACAAGCCATTTCCTACCCCAGTTAACCACTGATTAGAGGTCCTTTCCAAGAGTAACTGCCAGGTTTACTTTGTCAGATTTGCTATTGAGACAGGAGTAAATGGTAGGGGTCATCTGCATAACTGGGAACTGATGACATCAGGGAGACCATTGAAGATCAGAAACAGTGTAGGACCCAGGATAGAGCCTTGGAGGACACCTGCATTCATGTGAAAGGATCTGGAAGTGAGCTTGTTCAAAACGACCTTCATTTTAGAATTTGATAGGAACAATTGGATTAAATCAAACAATCGTCCAGTAATACAGCAGTCCTGGAGCTTACATAGAAGGCCAGCAATCCAAACTCTGTCAAATGTCTAGAGCCACAGCTTGAGCTTCACTGTTCTTATCCAGAGCTTGATGTACAAATTCAGTGATGGTGGTTAATACATCAGTGGTAGACCTGTTGAAACAGAGGATGTTGGGAGAAGTAAAATGCTTCACCATATCAGCATTGATTACAACCTCAAATACTTGCCAAAAAGTGGTCAGAAACTAATAGGGCAATAATTTGAGGGGTCAGAGGGTTCTCCAGAATTCTTGAAAAAAGGAGCTACAGAGGAGGAGTTCCAACAAACTGGTAAGAAGGAAGCAGTAAACCAATTATTGTAGAGTTTGGAGAGAACTAGAGACAGATCAGGAGCACATTTATTTACGACAACGTCTGGGATCCAGTCACATCTGCTGGCCTTGTGGGAGTCTAATTTGGAAATTATGTCTGAAACCAGTGACAGGGTTATATTCATCGATGTTGTTAACTGCAGTGATTGTATGGGAACTGGCATTTCGTTATATCCACTTATGCACAAATACCTTTGGGAAAGGTATGAATCCACCTCTTCTTCCCCAGCTATGGGCTAATTAGTAAGATTTGTATCACTAAATCATTATATATATATATATATATATATTTATATATATATATATATATATATATTTTCTGGCTTAACCACTATATATAAACTGTATATAAAAAAAAAAAATCAATCAATTGGGAAAAGAGTATATATTTTGGGAAAGGAGAAATTTGAGGAAATCTAGGGCACAGATTTACATTTTGGCAAGATGTGATAGCAGCACTCTCAAGAACTTTGTTATTTTCTCTTAAGTGTAGCATTCTTCAGATCGAAGTTGTGGTTGAACTTATTTCTATATATGACTGATGCATTTGATAAATTTATGTATAAGATCCTTTTTGTATTAATAGATACACAGCAATATAAAGTCCTTACATTTGCCTTGATAAAGTCCATCAGAGGACATAATGCATATGTAAAGAATAGTGTGTGTGTGTGCATTTTAAATGTTATGTCCCTTCAGGATGAGGGCAACCATGGCTCTCCAGATCTCTTTATTCTCAATTAAATTGACATGATTTTTGAGAAAGTTAATAAATTAGTTTGGTGCATTTGAGATAATAGATCATTAGGCTTTAACAAGTCTATTAAAAGAGACTTTGTTGTTGCTTGCTGCAGCTCAATATCTGATAAATGAATAGGTCGAATCCTTTGCTATTTTGATTACAACTATTTCTTTTACAGCATTTACCAGAAATCAAAAAGCGTGTATGTTCATTGTATAAAGCAAGCAAAATTCACATTAGGTATGTTTGTGACTTTAAAATGCAATAAAAATTTACATTTTCAAAAAATTTATATTAAAAAGAAATTAAATTAACTTTATTTATTCTCTCAACCGTCTCGTTTTGAAAACTCTGCAATTCTTTGAAGGTAAAAATAATTCTAGTTATCTCCCCTTGATTTTTACACATTAAACTGCATTTAAATGTTGTACATTAAAATGCATTTTAATTTAATTTTATAATATATATATATATATATATATATATATATATATAAAAATATAAAATAAAAATAATTAGATTTCTCAACTTTGATTTCTTTTTAGCCTAAATACACAAATAATGATCCATTATTGTATTCAATTTTACAATTATTACAACAGATAATGATAAGAATAGACATAAAAACGTTAGGATGTTTATGAATTGGCTCAGATCCAAACAATAGAATGATTTTAAATAATCAGTCCCAATAAACAATGTGAAAAAGATGGCAAAGATTATTATTATTATTATTGCTTTTGATATGTCTTATGAGTGCCAAATTCTCCGAGCCCTCTTTTCTCATTATGTGTCCAAGAAATTTCAATTGTTTCTTTCTGATCCTAAGTGTCTTTTTTGCCTGTATTTTCCTTAAAACCTCATTGCTAAAATGTTCTATTTTCAGCATCTTTCTGTAGAACTGCATAGGATAGAAAGTTGTGGAGTCATAAACGACCACGTACTCAAGGGACATGACATATAAGAGAATAGATTTTCATAAAAAAAGAAAAAAAAAAAAAAAGATCTTTTACTTTTTACCAAATCGAATCACAGCATTTTTTTTGTGCTCTATGAGTAGTTTTCGGTTGAAGAGAGGTCAAAGATTGTAGAACAGTATTTTACAACTAAGTCATCTACACTTGTTCAGAGGCAATTTTGACATGAATATCCTGGAAGGAAAATTTCCTATCACCATACAAATCACACATTTGCTAGAAAACATTAGAAACACTAGAAGTGTGTTTAGCAATAACAAAGGCCATTGTTGCCCAAAGTTCCCAGTGACAATGCCAGCTCATGTTCAAGATTTCAGGGACGAGTTGGAACAGCCGCCTCGCAAATCCACCAGACGGTGGTCACAGCAATTGGTTATTTCCAGGAGATCTGCGTGCCAAATTATCCACAGTGATTTGAAGCCGTTTCCCTAAAAAGTGCAAATTCTTCAAGCGCAAACTCAAATCAACAAGACCGAGCACTTCAAGTTTGTTCAGACAATAAGCAAGCATATTGAGAATGACCCTCAACTTTCCGATTGTCTTCTCTTCAGTGATGAGGCATATTTCCATTTGAGTGTGCATGTGAATAAGCAAAATGTCAGGTTTTGGGGGGAGTGAACAACCTAACGAACATGTTGAAAAACTTCTGAGTGTAGAAAAAAAAAACGGCGGTATGGTGTGCACTTGGAAAGGATGGTATTTTTGGCCCATACTTTTTTTGAAGATGATGACAGTCATCAGAAACAATGAATGTGCACCAATACATCGAAATGCTTCAGAGACGCTTCATTCCAGCATTAAGGAGGCGATGAGGTTTGCACATGAACATAGTTGTGCTCAAACAGGATGATGCACCACCTGTCCTGATCACACTCATCAATCCATTGGGCAATACTTTCCAGGTGACCGATTAATCTTAAGGACTGACAATCCATGGTTGCCTTACTCTCCTGATTTAAGCCTGCCAGACTACTTTCTCTGGGGATGTGCCTGAAGAAGAGAGTGTATGAGGGCAACCCAGACACTATCGACAGACTGAAAGACAACATCAAGAGAGAAATCAGAAGAATTCCAAATGACATGTTAGAGAGAGTCATGAATGTCACCCAGCAGCGAGGCACCTGGATTGAACAGGTCATCAGTTACTGATCACAGCGACTAAACATTCATCAATTTAAAAATGCTTTTGAACAGTAAAACTTTAGAATATTTTCCACCTCTTGTAACAAAAATCTCAAAAAATCCCTACATTTGTAGAAACTGTAACAATTTTGTCCCTCTTTTTTGCCCTACCTATATATATATATATATATATATATATATATATATATATATAGAAAGACAGTATTCTAATAAATATAATAATATGTATATATATATATATATATATATATAAATATATATATATATAGGTTTACACATTACACACCTATGTTACGTGTTGATAATTGTAACAAAGGAAAAAAAAATTGATTTACCAAAACACAGAGCTAAATCATGAACAAACATTTAATTTACTAAAACACAACATAAATATATACAAGATAAACAATTGTGTCTTACAGAAAACACAGAATTTATGGGCGAAGTGTTAGGAGGGAGAAGGAAAGGGAGTCAAATCTTATTACCACTTTAGGGTTAGTGAAGTAATCTAAGTGCTATATTTGGAAATCCCCAAAGGTGTGTAAATAAATATTAATTTTTAGTTTGGTCAATGGAAATTAGTCAAAATTCTATTTACCAAATTTGTTCCATGAAATTCTCTTTTGGGTTTTTGTTGGTCGGCAAATTTTATAGAGATTCTTTCGGCTGGATATAATAATCCTCGAATCAAAAGCCGGAGTTGATAACAGCAAAAATTCCTTTCAACAACTGACAACCCTTTTCCAAAATCCCAAACTTCTATTTCCAATTTCTCTATTTTACAACTACTTCATGAATGAAAACTTTTTTGTAATAACAAGTAGGACTCAGTGGGATCACTTTTTATAGAAATGCATCCTCATAACTAATTATATATATATATATATATATATATATATATATATAAAGGGAACATTGAAGTCAATACTTAGAGGTGACAGGCTGTTTCATGCTAGACGCAATTGTCAGGCCACGATTGCGTCTAGCATGAAACAGCTGTTGTCTGAGTGTTGACTTCAATGTTCACTTTTATATTTACACACACTATCTCAATATTGAGCACTTTATCCCATAAATATAGCATATCTTAAGAGTATAGTTCTTCATTCATATATATATATATATATATATATATATATATGAGAGAGAGAGAAGTAGACAGATATGCTTGCAACTTACCTTCATTGCTTTTAGAATCAATGTAGTAAGCATCAGATAGGCCAATCTTGACAGGGTGCTTTTCAGATGAGATTTTATTGGGAAGTATTGGTAACTGAAGTAAAAAGCACAGGATATTTATAATTATTCATGCTTAATCTTTTATTGCTGAACAGAAATGCAAAATAATCTAATTTAACATGGGTCAATTAAAATCATTAAATTTTAAAATTTAGCTCTAACTACATTGAACACTTCTGTTTACACCTTAAATTAAATATTTATTCACTTATCTGTGTATGCACACTAACGCACATATATACAGTTGCTAATATCTAATTATTTGTTTTATATCTACATTTTGCCTCATATATATGTGTGTGCCTATTTAGGCAGCAAAATCTCTTTTAGGCATGTCTGATTAAATAAATTACAAACATTATGCCTGCTTATTTTTGCTTATGCCTGCAATGTAAAAGTGAAAATCACTTATTTCCTCAAGTACTTTCCATCTCTTTCTGAGATCATCATCAGGGGTGCAATTGGTAAGGCAAAAAACTATGTGTAGCTATCCATGACTGAATTTTTTCTTTTTGCATTTAAATGCTATGGCTGACAGTTATGCTTTAGCATTCATTAGAATGTGAAAAAAATTATCCATTATGGAATTTTTTCTTTTATGTTGGAATGTCATGGTCAACTGCATTAAAGCATGAAAACTCTTCTTTTTATAGACATTTTAGAACATTATTACATTATTCGTAGCTGATTCTATTGTGTGTTGGCTTCAATTTTTTAATGTAGATTGCTTCAAGGAGCTGTAGTTTTAATTTGTTATTTTCTTGGTGTAGAATAGTTGCGTTATCAATCAGTATTTTTCTATAATGTGAATATACAACTGCTACATTATCAATACATCTTACTCTACACATGCTTGACCATTCGTCCATTGCAAGACATTTACACCAATATTCCTGTTTACATATTCCCATGAATGCTAAAGGGTTAAATATGATATTTTTCCAGCATGCCCATTTTTTTAGTGTAGTATTCCCTGTTGCAGTGCCTGCTCAGGCACATTTGAGCTCCTTTAACACCCACAAAACTAATTTGTGATTTATACTGCAAGTATACTAAGCAGTTACAATTTCTAGGAGAGAGTGCATAATCTGGTGGAATCAGTTGTTTAACAAGACCAGCACACTCAAACCCTCGTTCATGATAACTTGTGACTTGTCAGCAGAACCAGTTAAAATTAAGAATTACAGTGATATTATATTTTAATACATGTGTGTAAATATACCTAAATAATGCCATCACAGGAGACTGTTGACAGGCAAAACAAGAACTTGCGAGTGATCTTCTGTTCTGGACACCTAGCCATGGAGCAAGACAGGTTGGGCACCCTGCAGCCATCTACACTGACCAGCTTTATTATGAGACAGAATGCCACCCTAGTGACCTTCAGACCTTTATGCAAGAATATGATGGTTGGTGTGATAGACTCATGAACGTTCAAACTTGCTTGACCAAATAATATAAATACCATCAGAAAAACCTTAGGTTATTTGAACCAGAACACCAGTTTTCTACTATGTAACACAATGACTTCAGCCAAATCAAGTGCAACTGAGGTCACTCAGTTGCCAACCCATTTTTTTTTTATTCTCTGGCCTTCAGCCAAACAGAAGTGGCAAGAGGTGATATCCCAGCAGTGGTAATGAGTAATGGCTGGCTACTCATAGTAAGTGTCTGCTGGGGTAGTTAGGTATTTAGTGTTGCAGACACCTGCACAGGTGCATTTGTGTTCCTTTGATACTCAGACTAAACCTTTTGTTTACACTGCAACTGTGTTGAGCAATCTTTTATTAGTTTCTGGCAGAGTTTGTATAATCTGGCATGATCAAGGTCAGAACACTGAAACCCTCAGTCACAATGGCTTGTAACTTTGTGCTAGCATAACCATTTATGTCTTCTGAATAATTTCATCTATCCAATTTTACTCACAGGGCTTGGGTCAACATATGGTATGGTTTTCAGGCATTTCCCAGTACACATGCTGTAATCATCTGCTCAGGCTGATGTTATCAAGAAGACACCCCCACAAACAATTTGACCAGGGTAAGATTAAAACATTAATGTTCTAACTACATGTTCATCTCTAAACAGATTTACAGAATACTTAAGTGCCAGAAGTTCAATCTAATTTACTGCATTTGATGGCATCCAAAACCACTTCTAAAATAGTTATAAAAAAATAAATAAATAAATAATAGATCTGTTGGGTTCTATGTGAAATTAAGTTACAAGATACTTGGATTTGCATGGACAATAACTCAGAATAAGAAATGGAGAGCCAAGTTTGAATTCCAGTAGAGTTTATGCATTCAATTACATGCAAATACCCTTGGGAAAGGTATGAATCCATCTCTTCTCTCCCCAGCTATGGGTAAAATATTAGTGCAGACTGAGTCAACACAATCTATACAATGTGTGCATATTTATTTGGGGTCTTGACTCCAGTCACTTTCTCACCAACATAATGTTGCCTCCCTCTGTCTTTTCTATAAATATTTTCATGGCAACTGCTCTGACAAGCTATTTTCACTGGTGCCCCAAATGCATGAATTTAAGTATGCTACTAGGTTGGCATATTGGTCCCAACCTTTCACTGTCAAAACAGTTAAATGTAACAGCCTCTTCTATTCCAACAGATTTTCTCTTGCACTTCCCAATAGTGGAACTCCCTTCCTCTTACTTACTTCCCTGATAAATATAATCTTCAAAAATTTAAATGTAATGTCAATCGACATCTTTTGTTACCTTGATCCTCGTTCTTTTTATCATTTCCTCATCCCCACCACCATACCCAGTCTTTTTCCCTTAATTACACTGTGTATGTATGTATGTGTCTCTAATATTTTTCTATTTGATGTCTAGCTATAAATAAATAATGAAATAAATGTTAAAGACCATTGCAGCCCTCATAAATATATCCTCAACAGATGTATATATAAAAAAAGTTGGCTTACAACAATATGTGGTAAACTCCTTAAAATATGCAATATAATATTATAGTTATAAACCTGTCTACATATGTCTGCAATTCAAACACCAAAACTGAAATGATACTAAATATAAAAGAAGTAATTTAAATCAAATTCATATTTCAGTTTTATTATTATTAAAATACTGAATTTACATTTTAGTACTGATATATACTTTAAACTACTCGAAATATGTTTGAATATTTTTAGATTATGTCTTGAAGGTTATTCTCTACTGACTTGTCTCATTTGAGTTATTGCTTGCTTTGTGATTCCTGGCCCTATGATGAGCAAATGACAATATTGTAATCGAATAGTACCAGAATTTCTAACTAATGAACACACTGCTTACTTGGAACAGTTACAAATCACCAGCAAGCTTAAAAAGTCTTCAACTGTTACCTACTGACAAATGATTAATAATATAAATCCTGTGATATGAAAATATAAATAAAAAAAAAAAAATATATATATATAATCATCATAAAAAAAACATAACTTACCTCTTTATACATGAATTTAATTTTACCACTTTTATCCAACAATGCTTGGAAATTGAATGGTGTTGCTTAAAAGAAAAAACAATCACAACTGGTTCAAGCAATTTAATTATGAAACAATTTAAATAATATTAAAATAAGGATTATAATTTAAAAAAAAAAAAAAAAAAAAATGAAAAATGTTATGTAGCAAATATTCTATATTCAGAAAAAGTTGTTTTTTTTTTAGGCATAATTTAAAACTCGCTTAAAAGACCAAATACAGCCGTTAGTCAAGTCACTTTCTAGACTTCATAAATAATTTACGAATAAAAAGTAAGGGGAGACTACTTTGTAAATACAAGTTAAATTTTATTTCCATTTAGGTGTCATTTTGTATCATTATTTTAAGCAGTAATTCATAAACTTTTCCTTTTTTTTCTCTCATGTTGATACGATTTTCTTTTCAGCTTTTGTAATAAACGCAGGAGTCGGACTATAATCAGGGCGAATGCAAATACAGACCCTCACACCATAATGTTGCATTATGCTACAGAGCATTTGAACAGGATTGTTCTCACAAAATCTTAGTATGATGTGAAATTTTTGTCATTGTAATAAATGAAATCAATAGAAATCAGTTCATTATCTAAAATTAAATGAAAATTAAAATTCTTTTGTTTTATGATGCATACTAAAATTTTAAATTAAAAAAAAAGAAAAAAAAAAATTATATATAATTTTAGATTTCTTTATTCACCAAAATTAAGATATTCCCCGAAATAATAGAAAAAAAAATACTTCTAAAGAAAGAAAAAAACATACATAAAAGAATAAAAATAAACAAAGAATGCTTACTGGCATTTTGATCTTTTAAATGAACATGATGCCACTGTACCACAAATTGTTGCCCTGAAAATAAACACAGCTAAAATATTAAAATTATCTGAAATTTCTTGGCATATTTTCAAACCTTTGAAGAAAAACAAAAGTTATCAATAATCAAAAACCTATTAAAGTCTTATTTTTATGAGAAAATACAAAATAAATTACAAAAGTGAACTTTTAGCAAATACAAAAAGAAAATAAAACATTGATTTTTAATTCAGCTCTTTCTACAGCAAATTACAAAACTAAAAATCCAAATAAAAAAAAATTTCCATTATTATCTCAATTTTATATTTGGTATTAAATTCATTTACTACATGCATATATTTAATGATAATGTAAAAAATGGTACAAAGCATTTAATGCTAGAGTTGACACTTCTTTAGTATATCTGATGATTTGCTCATTAGACTTATCAAAATTGATATTTCTGGTGATTTAAAAAACTTCTGAAGAGTGTACAAGAGTAGAAAGTCATGTAACAATGTGTCTTTATTACCATCAGCTTTAATTTTAATATTTTATTTCCAAGGGAAGTATCAAAATTTGCCATCATCGGAGCAATATATTGTGTTGCTGTTAACCACTGATGAAGGAAAGGCCCCATGTAGAGAAAACCTGAAAGAAAAGATAAACACAGCATTTAACAGGGAATGTACGAGTTGATTATATCCACACTGGCAAGACAAATGCTTTCATCAGTGATAGAGTCACATTTCTTTTTTTCAATTTTATAAGGCTTGAGCCTTTAGCATAGCACTTGGAGAATTGGATAAGTGATGTAATGGAATAACTTGTCACCCCCATGAGTGACTACACTATAGATAGTAACTAGCTATAAGTATCTGTAAGTCAACAGACTACAGAGTCTAGCTGGAATCTTTTCAGCTATACAGTCGAACTCTCTGCCTTCGGACAAAGAGGAACCCAGACGAAGCTATGCTGAAGGGCAGAGTCTCGTTTGAGGAGGTAGACCGACCTGATCCCATTTATGCAGGTTCTATGAGGAATTTTTGCCCAAGTCTATGGGCTCAGATACCTCACGTTAAATTCAGCTTTGTGCCACATCTGACCCCATGGGGTGGTTGGCAAATATCCTAGCTGGGATCTGTTGAGTACTACCAACCTTCCAATAGTAGCACTCACTACTGGATTGACTTGAATGACCTTATGCCTAACTGTTACCTTTATTCTTATTGTACCGGTTTTTTTACAATAAACCTTTACTTCTTTTATCCACTATATTTTCAAGTATATATTACCACGGAATATAACAATAAGTGTCAAGATATTCATTTTTATACCTATTTGAATAATAACGCATCAATCCACATTACAGAATTCATTAAATAATACTGTTTTTTTTGTCGTTTTTTTTTTAAAGAAAACACACACACACATCATCATCTTTGTTATTTGGTCAACAGGATTATAAATTCTTCCCAATGAAAATCCGGTATTTTGGGAATGCTAGATAACAATGTATGTCCAAGAACAAAAACTTTTTAATCCTGCTGGGGTTTCCAGGGTTGGATTAAAAGTAATGAACAGGGATACTTTTGAAAGCCTTGTATAATTTTTTTTTTTTTAATACACTAGGTTAACTTGGATAACTAACAAGAAAAATCATTGATTAATTATGATTTTATAATTTACCTCTTTGCAAATAGTGTAACAGTTATTGATTTGAAACATAGAATCAGTGAAACAAGTTCAAATTCCAGGTTAATCTGTTGCATTTGCTTTGTCCCTACTGTCCTTGGACAAGGTATGAATCCATCTCTTTTCCCCCTATAAGAAGGGTAGAATGAACTCTCTAGCCCTGGTTGGCAACCAGCCTAAAGGAAGGAAAACTGAAAGCATAGTAGGTAATCAAGAAATTACTCTTATATTTCCCAAGAAAGTATAGCAATTCTCAGATATTAAAGAAAGGACATCTATAGTGTTATGATTGCCTGTCCCCTGAAGAGAGATGGCATTTCATATCTACCTTTTTCCAATTTTTAGATACTTATTTTTAGGGAAGATGAAGAGGAGGCAGTTTCAATTTAAGAATTTTTTGAAAGAATTTTTTTCTTTTAAAATCACCAGTACATATTGTGAAATGCCAGCACCACCACAAGATACATTACATGTTGAAATTTATCTCCAGCCTCTTGTTTTTTATTTTGATTAAAGTACTAATACTTTTATTCCAACATGGAATATATATTGTGGTAGGACTGGAATTTCCTATATATATATATATATATATATATATATACACACATATATATAGGTATATATGTAGATGGACGTATATGTAGATGTGTATATATATGTGTGTGTATATGTTTTGGTATGTATGTACTCATATATATTTGTATATGGGTGTAGATATATGTGTATATATAGTTAGAGGGATACATTGTCTATTTGTTTAAATAATTGTAATAGACATGTAAGGTTTTCTTTATATATACGTTATATTTTCTGTATGCATATGTCCGTATGTATATATGTGGGTAAATGTGTATATATATGAAGGACTGGATGGGATGGATGTATGTGTGTATATATGTGTGTATGTATGTGTATGTATTTATATGTATATTTTATATATATATATATATATATATATATATATATATATATATATGTGTGTGTGTAAATATATAAAAAGCATATATATATATATATATATATATATACACAAACATATATATATATAAATATGTTGGCATATGTATGCATGTATATGTATGTGAAAAGTGTGTGTATATGGATATAGATGAATATGTGTATGTGTGGATATGTGAATATATTTTTATATGTGTGTACATGGGTATATGTATGTGTGTACACGCCTATGTGTATGTATATACATGTATATGTTATTGTGTGTATTCGTATGTGTTTTTGAACATAGAAATATAGGTCCTTGCTGGATTAGATAATCGTTATATTTATTTTTATATATTTATATTTGATTTGTAACCTGTAGTCGATATTAAATTTGTCAAATTTTCTCAATTACAAAGCAGCCCTTTAAGTAAACGCAATTTTATTTTCCTTCGTCCCATCTCTCTCCCCCATCTCGTCTTTTTTTTTCCCTCTTATTCTAACATTAGATTGTCTATGGTGTGTGTATGTCACCACGAAATGTATCTTTATGCATTAGACATCCGACAACATTCACTTTTCTCTTATTTAAACCCCTTCCACCCATCTCTCCTAATGTTCTCTCTGTTAAGGTTTAATCTCCCTCCTCCTCATACTTACACTCTCTCTAAATTCTGTTTTTATTTCCGGAGTTGTTATTTTCTGTTTTCTTTTTGTAAGTCTGATGAATTGGATCGTATTTACGATTCCAATGGAATAAATTATGACCATGGAATATTAGTGTTTAAGCCTTTTTATTATATCCTTACTCTCTCCTTGACATTGAGTTCTACCTGGATTCTTTCTCTTGGAATTTTTATTCTAAAAATATACATGTATGGGTATTTATATATTTTGCATATGTATGTATATTTTCCACTAAAATTATATATATATATATATATATATATATATATATATATATATATATATATATATATATATATCTTTTTCTCATAATAATTCATCAAATCTAAAAAAGAACCATCAACAGAATGCAGAAAATTTGGACAGCCATTTCTTCTTTTTTAAGACTCATCAGCACATGTATGTGTGTACATATATATATATATATATATATATATATATATATATATATGTGTGTATGTGAAACCTTCAGATAAGTATATACAAAAATATTTCATTTACAAAACTCTGGAGTCAAGTTGTGGAATATAACATCAGTTAAGTATTTTAAATTTTCTTTGCATTAATCATTGAAAATACAGTTTTAAGGTATATTATATTTATTGAGTTAAAAAAGCTTTCCATATCATATAATAGAGAGTATCAAATATAAAAAAGTTGTGAACATTGAGGTCAACAATTTTCAGTGACAGTCTGTTTAATGTTTAGACAATTGCATCTAAGCATGAAACATACTGCAGCCACTAGGTATGACCTCAATGCCCACTTTTTTATATACATAATAAACAAGTTTATATATATATATATATATATATATATATATATATATTATTATTTTTATGAAATACTTCAAGTGACAATATAAATAAAAAGCATTTTGTAAAGCATGAAGCCATATATTTTTTTGGTAGAAAAATTAAATAAACATTTAGCTACTTTCATTTCAAATTTACTACTTTACTTTTATTTCTTTTAGCTTACTACTTTCAACAATTCAAGTGTGACAATGCTGAATCCAACTGAACAAATTTAGGACAGTAAGGCTCAAGTCATCAAATCTTTGAGAAAAGGAAAGCAGGATCAGGTGTGAAAAAGGCATTATTAGAAACATTAAATAAGACATGACAAAGAGATACAAACTATACACTGTAATATTCAACCAATAATTTCAAGATGGAATCAAAGTAATAATAGCAGAAACTGTTTGATACTAAAAACCAGTTTTAAATTGTGCTTTCAATTAAAGCATAAAACAAAAAAAGTATTGACTAATAATGACTCACCTCCAGTGGCAACAGTGACATTAACAACAGTGTGCCCAAAAAACCTGAATTTGAATTTCATCTGTACTGACTGAAAAGAGGGAAAATACAAAAATTAATGAAAAAAAAAAAAAAAATAAATAAATCACTAAATTTAAAGCAAAAAATAGTTTATAAAATATTACAGCAATTACTGAATACAAAGTGTTTATAAATATTAAAACTGTCAATACACAAGTGCATTCCTCTGACTGGGGTATGGATTTGGATCATAAAAAATGTGGTAACGTCACGCCTTCAGTACAGGAGGACATCGCCACGGTAACATCGCGCCTACACTACAGGAGGACATCACCAAAGTAATATTGTGCCTTTATTATAGAACCTCATTGTCAAGGTAACATCATGATAAGGTGAATCAACTTGTTGAAATTTTCTGATTCTTTAGTATTCCTTCCTTTTCCTGAATTTTTTTTTTTTTTTAACCAAAAAACAAAAACTTAATACAAGGCCCAAGAGCCACACAAAGGTAGAGAGTAACCAAATGATACAGTTGTATGGATGTAGGAAGTATATGTGTATTATGAGGATAAATATGATAGGTAACAAGATACCCTAGACTTGAAGAGGTTAGGATTGTAGAGTTCAAAGAAGCATTCTCTCAGGTAACTGTTCCAGATTCTTGGGAAGAATTTGCTTTGTTGGAACTTCCTTCTTACTAATGGAATATGAAGGGAATGAGGATGATTCAACCTTGTATACATCAAGTCAGTTAAAAACATGAGGCAAAGAAAGTGCAGTGTGTTGCTCTCCATGACTCTAGCATCAGCCCTGCTGATGGTGGTTAGGAAAATTTCTCTACGGTGGTTCAATGAGAGCAGTTTCATTTTGGAGGCATTAAAATTTACAAACCATTTCCTGCCCCAGTTAACAGATTGGAGGTCCTCTTCAAGAGCAGCAGTCAGGTTAACTTTATCAGCTCTGATAAACTTGCTATTTAGACAGGAGTAAATGGTTGTGTCATTAGCATAAATGCCTATTTGGGAATTGATAACATCAGGAAGATCATTGATGAAGTTCAGAAACAGCATAGGACCCAGGATAGAGCCTTGGGACACACCAGTATTCATGTGAAAGGATTTGGAAGTGAGATGTTCATTTCATGATTTGACAGGAATGATTAGATTAAATCAAACAATTGTTCAGTAATGCCATAGCCCTGTAGCTTACATAGAAGACCAGCATGCCTAATCCTGTCAAATGCTTTCAAGATATCTAGAGCCACAGCTTGAACTTCACCGTTATTATCAAGAGCTTGATATACATATTCAGTAATGGCCGTTAGCAAATCAGTGGTAGACCTTGTAAAATTGAAACCATATTGTTTGTCAGAGAGTAGGTTGTGAGAGGTAAGATGCTTAACCACTTCAGCATCAATTAAAGCCTTGAATACTTTGCTGAAAAGCAATAGGAGACTAATAGAGCGATAGGTGGGTCAGAAGGTTCTCCAGAGTTCTTAAAAGCAGGAACTACAGACAAAGATATCAAACAAGCTGGAAAGCAGTAAACAGCTTTGTTCCATTGACATTATTCCTTCATTTGATCAAATGTCTCAAAATCACCTGGATGGATATTTTCATACAGATTCACACCTGATCCAAAGTCATTATCTGAAGAGGGTTCTTGATGAGAACTGTAATTAAGGATAAACTAAGGACCTTCCTTTTGAAAAAGGTTTCACAGATTCCAAATAGAACACACACATCTACAAAAAGTGAAATTCCACCATCAGGCAACAGATGCCAAGTATCTCTCAGTCAAACATATTCATAAGATGCCATCATCTCAAGTCAAATATTGTCAAGCAAACAATGCAAAAGAACTCTTTCAAAACACTAAACCAAGCAGTAAATTAAGAACAATTTATTCCAACAATTTTTTTTTTTAACTAAATTGTTCATCAAATACAAGGCCTAAGTGTCACTCAAGATAGAGGGATATTAGATGAGGTGGTTGTATGAACACAAGAGGAGGAAGTAAGTGCAGATTATGAGGATATGTAGGATAGACAACAGTTGACCATAGGCTTGAAGATGTCATCATAGTGATTGGAGAAGCATCCTATCAAGAATCTATTCCACAAAGTAATGGTTCTCAGGAACAAGCTGAATGGAAGGGAATATGAACAGAACGAGGATTTTACCCTGCATACATGGTATAGCAGGTCCTAGCAGTAAAGGTCTGAACTGGTGGAACAAAAGAATGTAGCACCTCTGAACATTTGCCATGGAAATAGCAATCAAATAAAGGGTTTGCTTTAAAAAGAGATAATTGATGTATAATAACAGTAAACCAAATCACTGTTTTATGATTTCGTGAATTATGATTTATGTGGTTAATTTCTTATAAAATTATTTTAGTAACAAACCAAAATAGTGTTTAAGAACTGGTACTAGTTATCAAATAATGAAGGGCTACTAGATGTAATTCTTTGTTAAATGTAAATGCATGAAGAATTTTTAACAGCATTTTTAATAAATGTATAAAACATTTTATAGAATTTCTACATAAAAAAAAAAAAAAAAAAAATACAAGAATTTAAAACCATTGTTTCTCAAGATACACAGTAATCAGAGAATGCGATTAAATTCAAGAAATATGGCTTCTGCCTATTGCCATTTACAGTAGGTCATGTAAAATTACAAATTGGCTAACTGCATGCCACGCCTGTGGATATGTTGAATCTGTTCCATGCTACAGAGAATTCAGAGAATTTCAATGAGGGCATTAATACTTGTTTTGGGATTTTTTAATTACATTCTCATTCTACAAGATATTCATTGTTGTTTTAGAATCTCATCAACACCAATGACCCAAGGGCAAAACAAAAGAATTGTCCCTATCCCATCATGAAATTAGAAATCAATAAAATTAATTATTAAACAATTTCTTTTTTTTCTTAAAGGGTTTTTGGAATATAATTCCAAACAGAAATTAAATAATGAAGATTTCTAAGCAGACTTACCGCAGCCATTCTGTGACTATCTGAAAGAACTTTGTGTGCATTGACACTGTCACCGAAATCCACCCAGTGTTCATCAACAGCATCTTGAATTATTGTTGATTTGTAATAAATATGATTATCCTGAAGAAAGAGAAAAAAAAAATGTTTAGAACTATACATTTAGAATTGTTATATAAAACATTCAAAATTACAACCAGATACTGAAAATTTATTGACCTGACCTATTTCCCAAAATCTGAACATATAGTTTTTTTTTTTGTTTTTTTTAATGGTTTCTTAGATAGACCCTAAGACCTCAGTTTCACTTTATATATAATCATCCCCTACCAAATTAATAAAATTAATTTTTATATAAATTTATTTAAAGCATTTCATGAGCTTATTAAGACTTAAATGTATTTGGTTATTTTTCTTGTTTAACAGCACATCAAGTCATCTTTGTGCTGAATACTTTATTCAGTATACTTATGACCGGCAAGAAAGTTTGAAGTTAAATTCTTTAGAGATGGGTTTTTGGTTAAAGCACTTCTAAAGAAACTCTTGTTTTTGAGTGAAGTCCTCATTACAGTTTCTCTTTACTCCAAAGATTCCTGGATAGAATTCAATCAATCCTGCCTTTCTCATGGCTACATATCCATAAAGCACATATTGGCTGATCTCCTTCCTCAACACAATTGTGGTTCTTAAAATCAACAGGAATGGTTCTAGTGCTGCTGGAACCTTATTAACAAATGTCATTGTATGATTGCTTCTTTTTTTTTTTTTTTTGTCTTCATTTGGAAAGGGCATCATATTTATACAGAACTCTGCTGCACTATACTGTGTTTCTATTCAAAGCCTATATCAGTTGATTGATGCAGATCTTCAAATCCCAATGTGGAAGAAAATGGAAGCAATCAAATAATCCAGGGGCTGTTTTGAACTTTTATCCATCATCTTTGAGAGCCCATGCAATGACAAAAGGACAATTCATCATTCAAATTAGCTCTGTAACTGAATACCTACCAATATGCTATATTGTTTATTTGTACTAGTAATATTAGATACAATAGATACAGTTCTGAGATGTCATAATTGTTTTTCAACTATTATATTTTTTTTTTATTAAAACTCCATAAGTAGTGGTAGACTGGCCAAAGTGTCAGATTGCCCAATAGCAAGTGGGTCCCATATATCAACTCAAAATGCAATCAAGAAACAAACATGTAAAACTATTTTAGTAATAAAAATGAATAAAAACATTTTAAAGTTATCTGCACACTATTTGTTACTCAAGTCCAATGTGAGGACTCTTTCATAAAGACAAGGTTAAAAAATCTGCTGAGGAGAATTTGGAATGATACAGATTGTTATCCATTGAAAAAGAATTGTTAAATAAAATGGATGCAGAAGCAATTATTGGCAAATTTGAACAATCATCAAGTGAACACAAATGATTGCTTTTAAATATAGCGGATTACTTTAATTTGCCTTTGAACTATCTGTTAAATGTGTAAATTGTGCAGTAAACTATTAAAAGATATCAACCAATTATTGAAAATTAAAAAATAAATAAAAAATCCAGCTATAAAATTCTGTATTCACATTTGATATCTACAGCCAGCAATATGTACACTGTAACTAAGAAATAGACTTTTTTTTTTCTTTTTCATAAAAATTTTAATTATACTCCTTTTTTCCATGTATAGTTTTTGAGAATTTTATTCATTATGAAAATTAAGCAAAAGCATTGTAATTATGGGTGGGTCCACTGGGAGATAATATTTTTTAATATTTTTTTAAACGTAGTCTGTCATTGTCCATAAGAACAATTTGAGATCTGTGATTAAAAAGCAACAAAATAAGGTGAAATAAAAATTAAAAATATAATAACTGATAATTATCATGTAATAATAGTGATAATAGTTCATATAAAAAAAAAACTACAAGAGTTTCACTGAATTCTTCATCTAACAATTTTAAACAAACAAAATGTTTCATATATTCAGCTTATTTTACCAGAAGACAATCCTTTCTAGTGTTATTTTTTTTTTTTTTTTTAAACAAACCAATTGCTGTTTGCTAGTGTTACCAGACATTGTAAAATATACAACATCTATTAGTATTATTCATTTCTCCTTCAGCAAGGCACAACTCCAGGGAAAACTCTAAATGGATTCAGCCATTATGAGCCATAACAATAGACTGTCAAAACCACCACAAAGTAGAAATAATGATGTTTATACGGATGGACATTTTCAAGTTACACAGCCAGTATTAATTAAAGATCAATCTTTTATAAATATCAACAGTCACCAAAGAAATAATTTTAAGTTTTATATCCAGGGAAGAGATATTTGGGAAACAAGGCAAATAATAAATTTGTTTTCTCACATTATTATTTTTGTTCAAAGCAAAACCTGTAAATTTATTCTGTTTGGACTCTGCTTGTATAATTACTCTTTTTTTTTTCTATCTTTGTATATTAAGTAAGTTAATACATGATCATCATCACGTCATTTTGTCTTCTGATATTGACAACTCTTGTTCATCTTCAGGTAAATTGCATTTCCCATCATCTTTACTTTGTCCAGAGAGAAAGTTTACATGATGATGCCTGGGCACATAAAAAAAAGGTTTACTATCATTACAAGTGGGGCAATAAGTAATTTAGTTTTCAAATAATTCCAAATTAAAATCAAGACTTACCTGAAAGAAACAAAGACTAAATGCATGATATATAACACTTTTACCAAAACAATATTTCAAGGACTCCTTATTAAAAAAATTTAATGCATTTACTTTTTAAGCACATAATACAAGGGAACAAATTTTATTTTTTTTTGTCTATTGAATTAGAATTCTGAGTTATTTCTATGTAATTTGGGTGCATTGAGCACAAATTTTTACTCAGTTTTTCTCTACTACAGTGCTTCTTAAATTTTTTCATTTATGACTCCATTTTTCATCACAAGATTTTTCATGACCCCAGGTATTAACCAACTACACTGAAAATGCATCTGTTGTCACTGCACTAGTCACAATGGCACTGCTGCATGTGCATTTTATTACAGCAGTGCTTGCACCTTAAATATTGGATGTTTGGGGAATAAACTGAAATTCAAAGGTTTAAATTTAATATTTGCAACTCACAGCATTTCACTTCACGACCTCAAATGGGGTCGCAACCCACAATTCAAGAAGCGTTGCTTTACGAGGTCCTAATTTTGCTCATCACCCCTTCTCTTTTGTTGCACTTATAAAAATTTTTTTCTCAATATTTGCTTAATCTTTTTGCAGTTACATTATGCAGCTAGGTTTTTATATATGTATTTGTAACCATAGTTATGGTATTGTTGTATTATGTATACTTTAACACCCTAAAAATATTTTTTAATTTTGTCATTTTTACCCATTTTAATATTAGTAAATTAAACTTAAAAATATAAAATCCTAGAATTTTCTCAAAGAATATTCTAGAAGGACAACTAAAGTATATAAAAGTAATTTGTTTCTCCAAGTTAATCAGACAAGTCAGCCAGTCAGTTAAGTTTGGGCATTAACATAATTTTGAATTGGCATATGATTTAGTGAGTAATTTTATCATCGTGATTTAATAGTTTATTTAATTAGACATAATTTATAACATACCTACTAATCTGTGTTTCTATTCTTATTGTAAATGCCTATTTTAGGAGTTCCTATTTAAACCAAATTTTGTGTTTATATTTAAGATTTTCTTAAATTTATGTGACTTAAGGGCTTTAAATACAAACTGGCAGTACAATCAAGCATTAGAAAGTTCAAATGCAAAAAAAAAAACAACCGATTTCTTTGGTTTTATGTGAAAACTTTACACTTTCACATTAATATACAAGTATAACTGATTTTACAAAAAGAGCTTACTTAGCTTATTTTGGCATAAAACTGGGAGAACCAAGATAAAACATAGGCTCCTCATGAAGCCTGCATTATATGCATTGAAAGACTACAATATTGGCCAAAGTGTTTACATTCAAAAATACCTTTGGAGTTCCCCTTTAAATTTATGATTTAATCACTAGTATACTGTAACCTAACTAAATGTAATTGTAACTTAGGTACATAAACAAAAATTCACAAAATTGTTTATAAGAATCTCAAATATTGTGTGACGTCCCTAAACACAGCCTTCGCTCGCTCTCTCCTCGCTGCTTCGTTCGGTGTCGCCGCTCAAACGTGATGTCCGCCTGTCGCGTCAGTCGTGTTGTCTCGTCCTGTGACGACCAACTGGCTTGGTATCGGTCGCGGCACCCAAATGTGATGTTCTAACCTTTTGGTGATTCGGATGGGAATCTGGTTAGATTCGATATCAGCCTCGTCGTTCCCAACTCGCTTCCAACGCCTGGTTACCAAAGTAACTGCGTTGATCTCCAGTCCGCCTACCCATGTTGTGAATCGATCTTAGGCAGACGAAATCAATCAGTCGTTGGGGCCGTAATGCAAATTGAGTTCAACGGGGTGGTATCGCACAAATGCGTATAAAAGAAATAAAATGATAACTCAAAAAAGTTCAAGGTATCAAAAAAAAAGGATAACAAACTTTATGTCTAGTTGTTGGATACATAGGACTGCGTCTATCTCCCGACCCGTTCTATGGATTGTGACACGTTGTTTTTTCCGTTAGGCGAGTTTTAACACTTCAAGTTGTTTGCTCTTTAAGAAATTGGTTTTTTTTTGTGTCTTCGGGCGAAAGTCGAAAAAAAAAAAAACTTATTTTGGTGGTCTGGATCTAAGTCGCTCTTCAAAATAATTGTTCTTGGATTGAAGATGAGTCCGGAATTTGCGCGAATCTTGGTCAGCCGATGCGAGGCTTGCTTCAACTGAGCACTGGAGACTGAACTGGGAACTGTCTCTCCAACTCAACTCTGGAACTCTCTGAACTGAACTGATTTTTGCCTCGCTGCGACTTCACTTATATGGACGCCGACAAAAACCAGGGTGGGTTTGTCGGCGCCGGGTTCCTCGATAATTCTAAATACCTATCCACTTCTTTTATTTTGGTTAGGAATTTTCCACTTTCCATTTCCATTTTTGGAGTCTTCTCTTGCTCCCACCTTCTCACCATGCTTCAGGGGGGTGTCGGCTGTCCTCCCCACTTCCTCGTGGCGACCTCTCATACCCATCCTCTAGGTGGGCGGCGACAGCTTCCTCCTTGCGTCATGTGATCACCACTCGGCCAATGATATCCAGCCGGGCATGTGCGATCCAGCGGGCTTTGTTTCAGGGAAAAAATATATCTTGCTTAAAAAAAAAAAAATCTTTTCTTTTCTTTTCTTTCTTTTAATCACAGTTCTCATTTTCTCTGGCTCAAATAGAACAATGCGATCGGTGGTGGTCATAACTCTTGTTCTCACCTGGACTTCGTCAGTCAGATTATCGCTAATTATCAGAATGGGTGGTCTATTTGACACAACACAATCATCCGTCGCCTCGAAAAAAAAAAAAAAACATTTCCATGGTTCTAGTCATTCTTTGGGCACATTTCTGATAACATAGTTTTATTATCACAGCTAAAAATGTCTTGTCAAAAGAAAACGGTCAGTCGCCACCTCGTGTGTGCTTTGACACAATTTTTTTCATATCTATCCAAAGCCCTGTAGTTCACCTGTTTTTGTCAATTATCAAAATAACATTTTCAATTGGATTTTTCTTTGGCTAGTTGGTCTGTGGTTTGCTTAATCAGATGTTTTCCCATATTATCGGTTTGTTTATGTATCCCGATAATACAGCTCGTCGCCAGAACACAATGATTCCTCCATCCACAAATTTCCCTGCCATTGTAATGACACTCTTCGCCATTTGTTACTTATCAAAATATCCTTTATCCATTGTCTCTTAGTCGTGGGTGTCCTACTTATCATCCACGTTTGGGTCTCTCCTCTCTTTTCCTTTCTTTTTTCCTCTCTTTCCTTTCTTTTCTTTTTTGCCTTGGTAAATGGTGCCACAGTTTACAATTGTAAGAAAGTTGAAACACAGAAACATTAAATCTTTAGGTGATGATTTCAGTCACCCCAACCATGAGGGTGTCAACGTCACTGCGATTTTTAATCTGGGCATTCATGTTTGCTAATGAAGATAAAATATGCCCATTTTGAACAATTAAACGGGGTTCAATGAAAGTTTGATCTTTAAGGAGACTTTTTGATCATTCAAGAAAAATGTCCCGTCCGTCAAAGAGAGTACAACCAAACAGTCGGTTCAACCTGAACGATTTTCAAATCTTTTAACGATAATTTTAGTACAATTAATAAAAATAAGTCTCATCCCTTCTGTAAACACTTTAAATTTTTTTCTATATCAGGTCATGGTTAAGAGCTTACTAACCATGAGACAGATTGCTACTTTTGCTTTGTCAAGTCATTGGGCTTCACTAAGAAAAATAAACATTGTACTGAGTACCCAAGTTTTGGCACCACAGTACAATCTGTGTTACATTCAAATGAGACCCCATTCAAAAATTTAAGAGTGTGCCAACTCAAAAATTAGTTGAAGATGTTCCTGAAAATATTGCTATGTTCTCTGAGAAGTCAGAGGTCGCAGCTTATTTGACCCCAACATATTTGAAAGCCAAAATGATCCACAAAAGTTTAACCAGGCCAAGTTGAATGATCTTGTAAGCGATATAAAATTGGCCAAAAAAGACTGCGGAAATCTTAGCATCCAGACTTAAGAGAAAAACTTGCTTATTTCAAACGCATACATTTCATTTTACAGAAAAAGAGAACAGAGGATAGCTTATTATATTGCTGTAACATACTGGGTTTGTTATAAAAAAAAAATAAATAAATAAAAGGAGTGGAGTGGGGAGGTGTGTCTTATGATGCAAATGATTGTTACTTGTTTTTAGACCATTTGAAAAGAAATCATAAGTGTGTGTTGTTGCATAATGGCAATCTATACAGCTCAACACTAATTGGGCACTCAACAAAATTAAAAGAAAAGTATCAATATATAGAAAAAGTTTTAAGTCTTGTAAAATATAGGGAGCACAAGTGCATCATGTGTGTTGACTTATTTTTAGGCAATTATAAAGCAGATAACTAGAAAGAAAATGGAAAAAAAAATTCTAGGGGACTACAAAGAGTTAGGTTGCAATATGAATGCATTTTTTGGATAGACATCTTGACCAATTTCTAAATAATTTAGGTGATATAAGTGACGAACAAGAGAGACTCCACCAAGATATCAATTATGGAGGAACAATACCAAGACCACTAGGATTCCCAGGTGATAGCTTAGCCATCATCTGGGAATCCCAGCAGCCTTGCTACTGTTCCTCCATAATTTTGAAAAAAGACCTGCCATCAACATGTATATATGCCAGAAAGTCTTATAAAAGAAATTTTTTGCCATAGTGAAAGATTCATAACTGTTTTTTTTTTTTAATTTTAAGTCATTTCTGTCAATATAATGTAATTTTAATGTAGTTTGAACTGCTTGTCTCCATGAAACTTGAAAAAAAAATTTAACACATTTTTCAAGTCCAGTAGCAGTCATTATTATATTCAGTCTTGTTGGTAATTTCTTTCCTAACCTTTTGTTTGAAGTAGTGTGGAATGTCAACATCTTGATTATGCCATTATTTTCTCTTCAAGTTACACGTGCTTTCCATTTGAGTTGTTGCTGCTGTTGGTAGTCCTCAAGTAATATAGTTACTGTTATTTGGTACAGTTCTGTGCTTGTGCTTCTGTAGTGCCATTCTACAAGGTTTGATAAAGGATGGTCTTATTTTAGAAGCAATTCTACATTTAAACATGTTTTACTGAATAGACTGGAAATGTCTCAAGCTTGTGGTGTTTGCAAAGGATAATCTCCATCAAGACCGACAGACTTCACTCACTCAAAGCCATTTTTAACCACTGATCTGAGAAAGCAGTTGTATACAGCAGACAGTTTTAAAGATCTTTTAGAATAAGACAACATAGTACACAAGTGATTATAATGCATTTAGAGTTTGCAAAAATATACATTTCTAAGGCTACTTATGCTAAAATATTTTATTGAAATTCCACAAAAAAAATATCATTGCAAATGCTTTTATCTTTTACTTAAAAATCAAAAATACTTTCTAAAGAAAAATTTATAACAATTAGTGAGCAATAAACAAAAATGGACAGCTTGAGATAAATATCCAATATGCAAAATGCAGCTTCATACCAACACATTTAAATACTGATGAAGTGATCTATACCTTTTGAAATGATTATATTATATATATATATATATATATATATATATAACACAAAGAATTAATATATTTATTTATTACTTCAAACATTATTATATTATATAGGGCACTGAATCAAATGGTAGATTCCCCCTACAAAGGTTGGGTGGGGTACAGGTTTGATCCCTGCCAGAGAGTGCATTTTCTTGACTAAGATTTCTTGAATGTGCAAACTAATAGATGTAATAATAAATAATGTTTAATAACTAAAAATGTGGGGTCTATTTCAAATATGAAGTACCCATTATAATAATGTTTGAAGTAATAAAAATGTATTAAAAATAAATCCATTAATTCTTTAGAAATTGTTTTGTTTACATTTCAGATACTTGGGGGTGCAGGTTCGATCCATTCCAGCAAATGCATTTTCTTTCTCAAATGTACAGATAGACATAATGCACATAGTTTGATAAATATAAATGGGACATCTATTTGAAATACAAAGAATCCACTATGACATTTGAAAATACACACACACATATACATATTGTCTGTGAATTATATATATATATATATATATATATATATATATATTACTGCTCAGACAAGTGGATTTAAGTGTCGATTTGTGAATTTGGCAACCTAGTGAAAAGAGAACAATGACCTCAATGTAAAAAATATAAGTAATAACTGCTCATCCAAGAAATTCGAACAGTTATTATGTATTTTAAACTTTTCTGATCATGTAAATAGATATAAAATTTATATTCTGAGTATTGTTCTCATCTTTGTCGTTACTGTCACAATGTTTTAACTTATTAGTCCAGATAATCTTCAGGAAATTTTGAACTGAACCCTTTATTTCATCAATGGTAATAGACTGTTCTAGTTCTATTGTCTATGACTATGGATATCTTGTCTTTTTCTGCTCAGCCTAGTGGATTAAAGTGTTGGTTCACAAATTTGGTGACATAGTAATTTTGAGTTCAATATCTGGGCCAGGTAGTGAAGACCCAGTGGAAGTAAGGTGAACAATAACGATGTAGTACTAAATAAGAACAGTAAATGGCTCAGTTTGAAATTTTGTGAAGTTTACCCAAATAGACAAGCACTAGGAGAAGGTCAGAGAGTACAATGGCTGAAATGCAATAACAAAGAGGAATTTAAATAATAATCACTGCTCATCCCAGAAATTCAAACAGAAATTATATATTTTTTTAAATTTTTTTTAAAGTTGATAAATAAAACACCATAATGATTATTTTAGCACAAAGATAAATGAATTCTTAAAAAGAAATGCTATCATTTTTTGATGGCATGATTGATTATTTATTTTGTCAAATTAACTGGGACATTCATGAGGCTATCACAGCAACCATTATGGTCCTGCATCAAGGCCAAAAGGTCAAAGGGAAGGCATTCTGTGTCATAACATAGCTGGTCAGTGTAGGTGGGTGACCAACTCACCTTGCTACATAGCCAGGTGTCCAGAACGGATCAATTTTTTGTTTTGCTCACCAGCAGTGTCCTGTAAAGCCCATTCATCATTCACATAAGATTGTAGAAATATCATGGATGGGTCCATAGAGATGTGATTTAGTTGGATCTTGTTTTCAGAAGATGTTAAGTACAGGTTCCAGCATCCGAATGTAGATTTCATCAAGCTTAGACTGTAGAGTTTAAGTTAATGTCCAGGCAGTAGTACTATAGATTAATACCACCTGTACAGTGGCTTAAAAGAATCCCCACTAGAGGTTGTCTGGTAGATCAGATTTCCAGATTATATCCATTTTATTCAAGGTGGCCCAGGCTTTAACTATGCAAATTCTAAACCAATTATAGGAGGAATAAGACACATGATTGTCAACACTTGGTATTGTATACAATAAACTCTATGATTAAAAAAAAAAAACTGTACCACACATATTAATGGCAGGTTTATTAGTTGCAACCAATAAGAAATAGAAGTAAAATGTTCTGTTTCAGTGAATGTAACCAGGTT
Source organism: Acanthosepion pharaonis (assembly GCA_903632075.3). Taxonomy (NCBI): domain Eukaryota; kingdom Metazoa; phylum Mollusca; class Cephalopoda; order Sepiida; family Sepiidae; genus Acanthosepion; species Acanthosepion pharaonis. The sequence goes on along the minus strand of CAHIKZ030001947.1, from coordinate 285,328 downwards.
TGAAGATCATCTCTTAAATTAACAGGCATGGTCTTCTTAAAAAATAACTGAATTCCAAAAAGAATGAACACTCAAGCATGGCAAACCAAGCTTAACAGGTTTGTGTCAAGTGAAATATAATTTACATATTTTCATTGTTATTTCACCATTATCTTTGTACACACACAAAAAAAAAAAAAAAAAAAAAAAAAAAAAAATCACAAATTTGCAGAAAGCAATATTTCTTAAACAATAAACAATGCAATTGGATTTCCTTTTGCTACAATTCTTTTTTCAGTTTCAAGTTATACATGTCATACAAGAAATAGAGGTCAGTTAATAGAAGATTGAGGACATTAATAGAAAACAACAACAAAAAAAAAAAAAAAAAAAAAACAAAGATACGAACAGTTTTAAAATTACAAAACATTCCTTTTAGCTTTCCAGGTAATTTAGTGGAGAGATTTTGCATGTTTTACTTGCAATGTCATTGTAAGGTACATTATTTTAGACACATTCATATTGTAAATGGATATTTCAGACACACAAAATTAACCATAAATGAAGCACAATGGACAAAAAAGTTTTGTAAAGTCCATACACAACTTAATTGTCCTCATTCATAAAACTTTTCTTTTTTTTTTTTGTTTTTGTTTTATTGGAAGTGAGGTGGGATTAAGCTAAGAAAATGGTCCCAAGACATACATTGGTGTTTATGATGGCAAGCAAAGTAACTGTTACACAAACAAACAAACATAGGACTAATTAAAGATGGAACGTGACTTGGGAGATTATATGGTGCAGATGATGGACCTGGCTTTGTTAATTCATTAGGCTGTCTGTCATCAAATGCCACACACAGATGACAGATTATTTAAGCCAGGCAATATCTTTATAGCTTTCATGAAATTACATTTGAAAGATCCTCTTCTAGACTGGAAGCAACAACTTTGCTACCGGCAACAATGCAAGCAAGTGTCTGCCTGATTTAAACTACGTCACTGAATTTTGCACAGTTGCCAAACAATTAAAAAATGAATGCATCAATAATATGCAAGATAGCAAAAAAATATTTAATCAGCATAAAAGAAAACAGATTGTGTATGCTTTACCCTCACTGAAAAATAATTATTTATATTTCACCTTCTTACAAAAAGTAAAAAGTTTAAAATAACTGCTTATAAATTAGTTTATAGCATCAAAAATATAGCAGCAGGTTGAAAACTAAAATTATTAAATTATGGCAAAACTTGCTACTCTATATTCATATCTAATGCTGCCAGAGTAAGCAATTCTAAACCTAGTCTTGCCTGCTATTGTTTGTGAACCTGACCATAACAATTTACTCAACTACTATCACCTTGTGTTAGACTAAGCAAAGTTTAGTGAAAATCTATTAGAGAATTCATCTTGGAAAATAATTTAAAATTGGAGCAAATAATTTATTTTTCTTTCTAGCTCAATTCAATACTCAACATTACTCAATAGCACAAAAGATAAAAAATTTTTTTTAAAAAATGAGTTCTCTAAATTCTTTATTTTCTAAATAAGGACATTTGAACTAAAAATCAAGAATTACAAAAAATAACTATTATTCAACAATGAAGACAACTGGCTAAAGAAAGAATGTTCGATATTACAATAAGAAGTTTTGATGGAGCTGAAACCACAAGCTTATATGCATACATATAGTACATGAAGTAAACAAAATAATTGACAGAAATGATATAAACCTTTACAGGAATGATGGTCACAATCTAAAACTGTAAGAGACAAAAATCAGAAAAATAATCACAAAGATTTTCAAAAAAGAGAGGATTTGGCACATATAAAAACTCACAAGCAAGAAGATTTCCTAGACATCACACTCAACCTAAGAAACAATATATCAAACCACTACAAAAACAGCAAATAAAAAAAAACAAAAAAAAAAAAAAACTTTTGGTTCCAATCCAGAAGTAACACTTTCCCTTCTGCAATTTATAAGCCGAACCACACAAATGCATGCTGGGATTTCTTCCTGGCCAATAAGATTGGCCATTTGATATGACTCAGTTTCAGTCTGTCTTGTCTTAAAGTCAGAAGACTATGTCCATTCATCCAAATTTGCTTGTTTTTCAACCCCAATTTCTAGTTTGTGAATGTTTTGCCTTATTACCATTAATTTGTCTTGCCTATATTATTTGCTTAATTTATATTATCTTTTGCCCTTTTCTTTTATTGTTTATAACAAACTTTGTTAATTCTGTTTGTTGGGCAGTTCTGCCATTTGCATTTAGCCATGGCCACTTACTCTACATATTTACAGGAGTAACTGAAGGATCCTAGAAACAGAAAAACTATGCCCACAAAACATCCTTTACCAATAGTTAATACACAAATAGCACAAACTTCTCTAAACATATATGGAAAATTAAAAAAAAAATAACACCAAAAATATGGAAAATAAGGAAAATGGCATCAGCCTACAACAATAAATCCAAAAACTTTAAACTCTGTCTGGAGGAGAAAATAGCTATAATCACCTACCAAAACCAACACAAATTACTAAATAAACAATCAGAATTTATATTAAAATGCAGACATGTAACCAAATATTTCCGACGCTACTTAAAAATCAAAGCCTAAAAACGAGTACCTTGTAAAAGATCAAGAAAAATATATGTACTATATACAATGCAGATACTGTAATAAACTTTAATTCAATATAATATTGGCTTTTGTCTAAACAGATAAGATAATCAACCACACAAAAGAAGAAAAATGAAAAAAAAAAAAAAATCAATTACAATATATGCTGGCATACAAGGTGACTGGGCATACAAGACAACCCTCAAATTTTCAAGTTAATAAGTGAGCATATACTTTTTCATTCAAATTCTAATGAAAATATGGTGGATATATACTGTTAATTAACTACCACAATCTACAATACCTCATGAGTAGGTGCTGTGTTTTTGGTAGACTATTATGGTAGCTTGAATGACTTTCAACCATTCATTCCACTGATCTGAAATGCAATCTTTAAATGGCTTGTTGAGACACTCATCCAGTTGTGTTTTTATTCAACATCATCGATAAAAGTAGGTTAGGCAGGGGGTTACCTTACTGTCAAAAATTTCCCATGTTAACAACTTACCATAAACCACAGGATTTAAGGTTCACATTTTATACCTGAAATACAAGACACCCCCCCTATTTTAGGAGGGGATCTTTTAAGGTGAAAAGGTCACCTTATACGCCAAAATATACAGTAAGTAAATAAATAATAAACTATAAAGTCATGTATAACCATGTCTAAATAAATTTAATAATAATCAACAGCAAATAACTAATGAATATATAGAAAATACCTTAAATAATCAATAATAAATAAAGAGTTAAAAACTTAAACATTATATAATAGCTACAAATGACCACATTCTGACACAGTTATTCCTACTCAATAGTCTCTAGAATAATTTCAAACATAACTGTTACCATCTACCCAATAACCATTAGGATAATACAATAGACCTTGCTACTCATAATGCACCATTAACAGCATATATAGTTAAGCCACCACACAACAGACATAGCCTGAAGATTACATTCAAGCTTGAAAAAGACTGTCGTCTCTAGGTGTTTACCAATTCCTATATATATATATATATATATATATATATATATATATATATATATATATATTATGTGAAATTGTGGGTTTTCTGATTTTTACCTTGATTCGTTCTTATCCACACAGTTCACTTGCAAGGTCCGCTGGCAAGAGAATGAAGTTATAGGTCAAAAAGGTAAAGGATATACATAACACCTTTGAAATTAGCCTTGGAGTGGGTAGAATGGAGATCAACATGTTTTAGTGGACTCATAATTTTCAATCTGCTTGTCTGAATCATCTTCAAGAAGTGAGAGCAAGATTTAAAATATAGGTCAGTCAATCTAACAGTGATCTCATCTACAATCCTCAAATTTTGTTCCATATTATACCTCCTTTGTAAATCACTAGCGGGTCTTAAATGCCACTTAAGATTATTGCACAAAATTTCATAACTGAATCAATTAAGTTGTCAGATCCTCATACATCGAAACCGACCGGAAAGTCCATTATTATTATTATGACTAAAATTTCAGATATAATTGCAAAAGGACAATTTGGATAAAAACAAAAGAAAAACTTAGCCGACGCATTTCATACTTCAATGAACTTTATCAAAGTATGACTATAAGAAAATGTTTAAATTCATAACATTCTATTATTTAAAATATGATACATAAATCAACCCCAAAATAAAATATAAATATTAATTACATTAAAAAAAAAACAAAAACAAAACATCTACTCACTTTTATTTACTACACATTAAATTATGTCACTTAGCATCCTTCATAATTTACCCAGACTTTTCAGTTAGCCCAGTGTCTATTCATGAACATTCATAAATGTACAAAATTTTAAAAACTATTTTGTTTTTCTTTTTATAAATACTTGATGCAAAATAAAAATCCTTACATTTACCTTGATAAAGCCCTGAGGACAAAATGTGTCAAAACCACAGTTTTTTTTTTGTCACACACACACCCACCCATATATATATATATATATATATATATATATATATATTATGTGTGTGTGTGTGTGTGATCCAAAGACAGACTGTTTCACAGCTCATCAATGTAGCTACACATGCAATTGCTTCAAGCCATGATCAAAACCCAACTGATATCAAATCACTCAGAGTCTCTCACCCTTAGGCTATCAGTGCACACAGCAGATAAAGTGAAATTTTAACATATATGAGAGATATAATTTTTAAATATTGTACCAGAGTGCTCAATTCTTAGCAAAGAGCTTTTAGCATTAATTAAGTAGCAGACGATAAATTACGTTTCTACCAAAGTGCTCAACCTCTGAGAGGGAGGCAGATAGATAGATACCACTTCAATATATAGTTTGAAATTGCTATGGTCTATAGGTAGCATTATAGTTACATCTGCTGAAATAGATTCATCCAATTATTATATTAAGGTCCATCACTTTTTTTCTCTCCAGATATATTCCCTAGAAGTTTTTTTTTTTTTTAATGGATTTTATGTCTACCTGATATGATCCACAGAATGGACCGACAGCATCAAGGATACAAAACAGAGGTTAAATAGTTTGATCAAAATTTGAAATTAAATCTTAACATTTGTCAAACTTCACAAATTGAAAAGTACACTATTATTAAATTATAATTATGAACCTATTTCATTACTATAGGGAAATTAAAATTAGTAATCAGGTTTGCCAGATTGGACTAATTTTAAAAAAACAAATAAAAAAATTTTGAAATCTACTAATATGACTTTTAAATTCAAAAACGTTCTTTAAAATAATCTGGGGCGACCTGGGTTACAGATGAGAAAAAAAAAAGAAAAAAAGTCATTTCAAATGTAGCCCAATTGCTCAAAATAAGCCTTTCCTAAACAGAAATTATGAACTGGAACTGGAATGAAAGCAATGACGACACATACCCTGAAGTCGTCATAAAAATTCTGAATGTACAATTAGTAAATACTAAACACTTCAGATACCACTGCATATGGATTCTTTTCTTTTTATGTGCTATGTCCTTTCAGGACGAAGGCAATCATGGTTCTCCATCTCACCCTCTCTATCCCTTGCAGCTCTCAACAGGTTCCTTCACTCTTTTTCCTCCTCCAGACCATGATCTGTCATCCACTTGCTTAAGTCTGCCAGGTATGTTATGCATTGCTTTCCTTTGTCTCTCTTTCAATCTATTCGACCCATGAGTATCAGATTCTCCAGGCACCCCCACTCCTTCCTTATGCATCCCAAAAACTTCAGCTGCCTCTTCCTGATATTAAGTATAAGCCTCCTCATTGTTTGCATCCTCTCTAAAACCTCATTGTTGCTCACATGCTCGGTCTATGATATCCTTAGCATACTTTGCCTCTAGTATCTTTTTCATCTTTGAGGAAATCGTCCAACATTCGCTGCCGTAAAGAAGGACAGATGTCATGTAACAGCTCAGTATCCTTTTCTTTGTTACCAAAGAAATCCTCCTGTCTTGCAATGCTCTGCCCAACTTTTGGAATGTGTCCTTGGCCATCCCAATACATCTACGGATCTCAGTGTTGCACTTACAGTCCTCTGACAAGACGCTTCCCAGATATTTAAACTTCCGCATCTGCTTGATTCTAATGTTCCTGCAAATCACATTTCAGGCTCATCCTCTTACTGATGACCATGCATTCTGTCTTCTTGTAGTTTATGTTTAGTCCTTTCTTCTCATTCTCCGTTGCTACCTTCTGTAGGAGATTTTGTAATTTCTTTTCTGTGTCTGCTATCAGTACTGTGTCATCTGTATATCTTATGTTGTTAAGATTGTGGCCACCAATGTTAAATCCTGGTAGGGTTTCCAATTCTCTTAGAATTGCCTCACTGTATAGGTTGAACAGGTCAGGTGAGAAGACACATCCCTGTCTTATGCCCCTTCCTATTTTTGTATATTCACTGAACTCGTTCCCTATGCATATGCATGCTGTTTGCTGCCAGTATAGGTTCTTGATTATTCTGATATCTTTCCCAAATATATCAAGGTTACTTGAGCAGTTTCATCAGGTCCTTGTGGTGTACTTTGTCAAAGGCCTTTGCATAGCCTATGAAACATAGTTACATGACATTCTGCATCTGTATTGCTCTTTCTAATAACATTCTGCACATGAATTTTGTGTTCCTTGTTCTGGTGTCTTTAATGAACCCACACTGTTCTCGTCCTATCTCTGGTCTGATTCGGCTGCATGCTCTATTCATCAGAATACAGATGATGAGTTTTGTCATATGACTCATTTGGCTTATTGTTTGGTGGAGTTCATTCGTTTGCACCTGGTTTCTTAGGCATAGCTATGAAGATAGATCTGCTGAGATCTTCCGGTATATCCCTGCTGTTGTAGATTTCATTTGTTACTTCTGTGATCTTGTCTATGCCAAAGTCATCTAAGGCTGTCAGCATTTCTGTTACAATTCCGTCTGACCCAGCTGCCGTCTTTCTGTTCAATTTGGCCAGTGCAGCTTTTACTTTGGTTTTCAGAATTCCAGGTCTGTCGGTAGTTCTGTGTATTGCCGGTTGTTCCTTTTCATCATGGAAGAGTTCTCCAATATACTCACTCCAGCATCAAATTTTTTTCCTTCTCTAATATGAGCATTCCATCCTTTGATTTTAGGCAGACTGTTGACGAGCACGTCTTCTGTCCTGTTAGTTGTCTTATTTCTTTGTGCATATCACTTTTGTTGGTAGTACTCAATCTTTCTATTTCTGCTCATTTTTTGTTTAGCCATTCTTCTTTAGCTTGCCTGCATTTGGTCCTTATTTCATTGTGTAATTTTCTGTACTCCTTTCTGTACCTTTGTAGAATTTTCCGTCCCCTTTCCATCATGTTGAGAATTTCATCAGTCATCCATTCGTTTTTCCTTCTTTGTCCTGTCTCCTTTGGCATGATATCGTTTGCTGATGTCACTAAAAATCTCTTAAAAATGTCCCATTTGGAGTTTCCATTATGTGCCTCGTATCTTCTTTTGACATTGTCCATAAATTTTTCTTTTAGGTTAGGATCGCTCAGGAGTTTGTTGGATGCTGCATTAGGATTTTTCAATTTCCACAGTTTCACTTTTAGTTTACATCTAAGAGGGCAATGATCACTTCCGCAGTTGGCACTTGGTTAGGTTTTGCAGTGAATCATTGCATTCCTGAATCTTTTGTTGATAGTTATATAATCAATTTGGTTTTTAGTTTCTCCTCCTGGACTCCTCCATGTCCATAGTCATCTCGGATGTTGGCTATTTCCTGATCATTAGCTGTGCACCATTGCATACATTTTTCTCCATGTTCGTTATGGGTTCCTAGTCCAAATCTTCTTGCTATATCCCCTGTCCTTTCCCTACTTTGGCATTTAGGTCTCCCATGATAATGATGACTTCCTGTGATTTGCATCGAGTCTTGACACTGTCCAGCATGGAGTAAAAAGATTTGATTTCCTCTTCCTTGCTTTGTGCCGTCAATACGTACACTACTATAATAGACACATTGAAAGGCTTCCATTTCCACTTCACTAGTAGAATACTTTCGGAAAGTTGGTGGTATCCTAGAATGCATTTCTTAAATGCACTATCTAGTATTAGTCCTACTCTTTTGTCATTCTTCTTATAGCCTGCATAAATTATCCTGTGTTTTTTTAATTTTAAAATCACCTTTTGTTTCAAATCTGGTTTCGCATAAACCTAAAATGTTTATGTTAAGTCTGTTCATGTCTTGTTTAACATTATCAAACTGGCTGTTGTTGTTCAATGTCTGGACAGTTATTTTGCGTTTGATGCAAGTAGTTGCAGTATAACAGCCTGGTGACATCTGTTGCTCATTTTAATTTTATATTTTTTTAATATGTTCTTAAAGGAATTTTATCCCTTTTATGACATTTATGCTACCAGTTGCTGATGATGGTCAGGTGACACATGTTGCGCATGTCGGTCTTTACTGAGCAAGGAGCTAATACCCATAGACTTAACCCCCATCGCACCGTTAGGTTTCACATAGTCAGAGTTGTTAGCCATGATTTATCTTGGGATTGGTAGTGGAGTGGTTTCCCGTTACTTTCTCCATGGTGGTTTATAGAGACACCACCTCTAGTTAGCTGGCCATTGACTCAGAGAAATTAAGTATAGAAGAAAAAGAAATTGAACATCTGTGCCAAAAGTAGTTTTGTCCAACACAGCAAACTGCTACAAAACATCAACCTGTAAACTCAAGTCATGTTCTTAGTCTTGATCTGATGACGCTTTCGTATGGATGTCATGAATGGTGCCAAACCCATTCAGAAATATCTAAACTGTCAGTTGTATACAACTGCTTCCTAAGATCAATGGTTAACAAAGGATACAAGCAAAGATTTAGAGTCTTGGCAAAGATCATCCTTCTTTGAATATTGTAGAATGACATTACAGAATCACAGACAAAGAACTTTGCCAAATAACAGAAACCACATCACTTGAGGATTATCAACAGCAGCAACTAAAATGGATAATACATATAACTCAAAGAGAAAATAATGACATAACCAAGATGTTAACATTCCACACCTCTTCAAATAAAAGGCTAGGAAGGAAAGAGTGATAACAGCTACTGTAATTGAGAAACCTATTTTCCTAAAAAATACCAAATGTTTCCTTATAGAGAAATGGCTAATATTACCATTACCAATATGACAACCAAGGTTGTAGATCATCAATATCTGATTAACAAATAAGCAAATATTATTTGTGGAATCCATTCCATTTTACAACCAATTCCAAAACAAATTTCACGCCACCATATTTCCCTACCCCATAACAGATTCCATGTATTTCTCTACACCAAGAAATATTTGTTGCCATATTGAAAGCCTAGTACTATTTTATTTTAAGCTACTTTTACTAACTTATGTTATTAGTGGGATGCCATAAGGAATCTATAGAAAAGGAGAGTTCATAATAATCTATATTAAAAAAAAAATAGAATCTAATCCAAACCAGAGGGTATCACAGCGAAAAGATTTAGTAAACAAAGCAAAGTACTAAGAAAGAGGAGAATTTTGTTAGAAACAAAAGAAAATAACAGAGAGCTGAACTGTGGAGGCAACAGGAAGGATGCTGAGAATACCATGGATGGAGCACTTAAGCAACAAAGAAGTCTTAAAGAAAATGGAAATAAAAAGGAAACTTAGAATTAGAGAGAAAGCTGAAATTTCTTGGCCCATAATGAGGAAGGAGGGCTTGGAAAATTTGATATTCACAGGATATATCAAATGGAAAAAGGACAGGAAAATTCAGTGAGCAACCTACCTGATGAGGTGTGAGAGACTTGGCAGAGGCACAAATGTTGCTAAAAGCTACAAGGAAAAGAAGGTTATACAGAATCATGATCACCCATGTCTTGAAGGGACATGACACATAGAAGAGTACTTGACAAACTACCTGTCACTTTTTGCCAACCATTATGTGAATAGTAGGGAAGAGGAACAAGTTATTCATACTTTTTTTTTTTTCTTAAGGCAAAAAATAAGAATTCCAAGATGTGTAAGAAAGGTGATAGGAAGAGGTCAAGGCTTAAATATTTTAACTGAATACTTGTTAGTTTTGTTTACCTTTGTGAGAAAAAGAAAACTAGGAGGATACGAAATAAAAAATTTCGTTTTATGAAAAGGAAAAGAAAAAAAAAAAAAAAAAAAAAAAAAAAAAAAGAAAAAAAAAAAAAAAAAAAGAAAAAAAAAGAGGAAAAAAAAAAAAGAGAAAAAAAAAAAAAAAAAAAAGAGGAAAAAAAAAATGAAAAAAAAAAAAGGAAAAAAAAAAAAAAAAAAGGAAAAAAAAAAAAAAAAAAAAAAAAAAAAAAAAAAAAAAAAAGGAAAAGAAAAAAAAAAAAAGAAAAAAAGGAAAAAAAAAAAAAAAAAAAAAAAAAAAAAAAAAAAAAAAAAAAAAAAGGAAAAGAAAAAAAAAAAAAAAAAAGGAAAAGAAAAAAAAAAAAGGAAAGAAAAAAAAAAAAAAAAAAAAAAAAAAAAAAAAAAAAAAAAAAAAAAAAAAAAAAAAAAAAAAAAAAAGGGAAAAGGAAAAAAAAAAAAAAAATATAAAAGGTATTTGAAACACCCTGAGTAGCAAGTTGTGTTCTTGTATGAGATCTAGAAACAATCTATAAAATGAATCAATGTTATACATTCATTTGGATTCTCACTATTCTATAAAAAGAGTGAATCATGAGAAAAAAATGTACCAAGCAAGAAAGGTGAGAATTGAGTGAACAGACAGGGACAAAAACAGACTAGAAGCATGAAAGAAAAAAAGTTTAACAGCAAAGAGACTTATTTACATGTTCTGCATGAAGACCCACGGTACCAACAAGCAGACTGCATACATATTTATACCGTGACCAAGGTATTCAGGACTCATTTTCTTCACAATACACTTGTCACCCGAAGGCATATTTTTTTTCCTTTACAAAAAGAGTAACAATTTCAGTGACTTAATACTACAGGCCTGAACTGTTTCTTTCGTTGAAGGGAGTGGGGTCATAATCATTAATAGCATCCCAAATTTCCAGGAACTGTTTCTATAAAGGCAGGTAATCTTTAGGAACCTATTCTGCTTATTTTCTTTTCAATCTGAGAATGGAAACAAATCACTTAATAGTATCCAAAAGAATTAAACAATTTTGATAATTTAATAGAAAACATTTATTTATTATTGATAGTCCTAAAGATCCAATGGAAGACCTATCAAAATTTATGTGTAGAAGATTTGCCACATTTTTAACTTCAAGACAATTTCTTTTGTCAAAAAATTATGTTCCTCACAAAAAAAAAAAAAAAAAAACCCTCTTTCAGGTTCCACAGAACTTACAGCAATGGCATTAATTATATTTTTAGCTATTATAAGATTATTTCAGATAATCCAACAACCAGTTTACTAAGCTTTTATAATTTTAAGAATCAGTTCATGTGAACCAGTAGGATGTCATCACTGGTCATAATCCTCTCAAGTGTTCTAGAATTTCCAAGAACATCTGCCAAATAGAAAAATGAACACCAAGAAAACCTGAAAATACTTACATACTGGAGAGAAAATACATGTCACTTCTTGCCAACCATTATGTAAATCATTTTGAAATGTGAATGGTGGGGATGAGAGGGACAAGTTATTAATCCTTCTTTCCCAAGACATTTCCAAAGGTGTTAGCTTTACTTTTGTGAGAAAAAGGCTGAAGGAAGTTACAAAAACAAAATTTGTCTATAAAATTACATGCATCTCCAAATGAGAGAAAAAACAAATGAAATAAAATACCAGTTTGTAGCATTTACTTTTAAAAAAGTGCTCAATATAAAGTAGAGCAATATATTTTCCACAATCATCAATGAAGGCTTGTCTATGTTCTGGTTTATCATGACATGAAAAAAAATAACTCACCAACCTCCACACTTACTGACCTTACTTTTCTATTTAGTGTAGATCTGACATTTAATTGCTTAATAAAAAAAAAAAAACCCACAAGTCTATTTTTAATTCTGACCTTATGTTCCCCTACCCTTTAACTCTCATAAAAGTTTTAACACTTTTTTAAATTTCCTTAAAAATCATTTAATCACCAGTTACTTACCATCATCTGAATACAAACATAGCATGAAAGCTTTTGTGTAACGATTTCAAAATGTTTTTATAATCACCCATAATAAAAAAATATCATATATATATATATATACACACACACACACACACACACAGAGAGTAGCAAGTTGTGAATTAGTATGACATCAAGAAACATTATGTGCAATTCTTGAGCTTTGTTTTGTTTTGGTTTTTACTGCAAATTTCCTGAGTAAACAATGGCACTCAGTGGTCAACTTTTGTCTCAACTGTTCCTGGATTTAGTCAGAGATGTGAGAGACAATTCATGGTTCATGTGCACTCACCAAGTTAGAACTACTAACTAAACTGACCAAATCAACCAAGTGTCTATTGTTGATTCAGTTAAGTGCATACATCTTTTGTTTATTAATTTTTTGTAGCTTGCAGACAGAATAAAGAGGGGAGTAGAGACTGTGATGCCAATTTTTAAATAGCTACTGTTAGCCCTACTAAATCACTAACTACACCTAAACTGATAGCCCTAGAGATTTCAAAGATGAAACTGACCTCAATTTAAAATACTTTTCCTCCCCAGCTTTTTTTTTTTTATTTGTAAAAGTGAATGTATAAGTCAAATGGTGTTGGTATTCATTTGTAAAAAGTGAATAAGAAGAATGAAGAAGAGGAGGAAAGAAGAAGAGGAAAAGACAGAAAGAAGAAGAGAAAGTTCTTGCTGGAAGAAAATGGAAGAAGAAGAGGAGAAAGTTGAAGAAGATGTCCTAATACTGAGGAGAAAGAAGAAGAAGAAGGAGAAAGAAGAAGAAGAAGAGGAGAAAGAAGAAGAAGAAGAGGAGAAAGAAGAAGAAGAAGAGGAGAAAGAAGAAGAAGAAGAAGAAGAAGAAGAAAAGAAGAAGAAGAAGAAGAGGAAAGAAGAAGAAGAAGAAGAGAATTGAAGAAAGAAGAAGAAAGAAAAAGAGAAGAAGAAGAAAAGAAGAAGAAGAACAGAAAAAGAAGAGAAGAGGAGAAAAGAAGAAGAAGAAGAGAAAGAAGAAGAAGAAGAAGAAGGAAAGAAGATAGAAGAAAAAAAAGAAGAAGAAGAGGAGAAAGAAGAAGAAGAGAAAAGAAGAAGAAGAGGAATTAGAAAAAAGAAGGAAGAGGAGAAAGAAGAGATTAATGGCTCAACCATGCATACCAGATTAATGGCTCAACCAAGAGGAATGAAATGAATGTTGTTTGAAAGTTAAAAATTATCCTTGCTGACAGACAAATTTTAGCCTAAAGAAAAAAAAAAGTCAGTTGGAAAATATTTTCATTTTCCTGTGTAATTAAGAGTTTACAGCAAATCAGCCAAGCCAAAAGGTCCATGGAAGGAAAAAAAAAAGAAAAAGAAACTTCTGTTGCTCTCAGTGGGAATATTAATTTTAAAATAGAATTTATTTAAATGAGATAACTCATAAATGCATAAACACTGTAGAAACCAAATATTTATGACTTACACACCCTCCTCCACTCCTATGATATTTGACCTGTTTGAACATTAATTTCAAATATTAACTAGTTGATAAGTTACAAAAATATGTTTTTCCCTAGTTCAGTAAATGAATTATACCCTTCATTGATGATGTCAAAGCTTTTCCATGACAATACAAAAGAAGAAGAAAAAATATCTGTAAGGTCTGTCCATAAAGTATCCAACTATTTTAAATATTTGAGGATCAGTTGTGCAGCATTGATGTAACTTAGAAACCAATCAGAGAGAACTTTACTGTACATGCATGAATAGACACTCTTATCTGCTATTACTCAATTCATAATGAGACATCATTTAGTGAATTTATGTATGGTGTGACTGTTGCACTGACCAAGCAAGTTGAGTCATCTACAGTATTTTTACTGCAAGAAACCTCACCCAAACCCATCAGCCCTTCTAATGCCAGATTTGGCCCCCCTGTTACATATGGATATCACCTTTAAAAGTGAAATGATAGCAAGTCAGATCAGTTTGATAAGGTCAAATTGGCAAATGATCTAAAAAAATGACCTATAGTCTGTTGCTAACTGGAGCAAAGAATGGCTTCAGTATCTGTCTATTTCTGAGATGAGGTATTATGTACACTATTTACATTATTCAGACTATCGTCCTCATCTTTGTTGCCATATTTATCACAATGTTTCGGCCATTGTACGCTCTGACCTTCTTCAAGTGGTTGGAATGTCAAACTGAACTCTTTATTTTGTTCACTGGAGTAGACTGTTCTAGTTCCACATGCCATGTCTAATGGATGTCAGTTATCAGTTATCTCCTTTTAATTCACCTCTCCAAGTTCTCCACTGACTTAACCAGGTATTAAACTCACAACTCTCTGGGTGCTGTCACTGGATCTAACCAACGCCTTTATCAACTGTGCCTTAAGACATGGTTATGATAAATATGGCAACAAAGCCGAAGAAAATAGTCTGAATAATGTAAATAGCATAAAGAATGGCTTGTTAATTTTAATGCCTCCAAAACAAAACAGTTGATGTTTAGTCCTTTCTTCTCGCTTTCCCTCAATACCTTCTGTAGGAGTTTTTATAACTTTTCTTTCAGGGTCTGCTATGATCTATATACCTTATGTTAAGATTCTGGTTGCTAATAATGAATCCTGGTAAGACTTCTAATTCTTTCAGAATTGTCTTTGCTGTATAGAGGTTGAATAAGTGAGAAGACACATCCTTGTCTTACACCTCTATTTTTGTATATCTGCTGAACTCATATTCTATCTGTCTGCAGCCAGTTTGCTGCTATTATAGGTTCTTGATTATTCTAAAATCCTTCCTAAATATGTCAAGATTGCTGAGCAGTTCCAACAGATCTTTGTGGTGTACTTTGGTGAACACCTTTGCATAATCTATAAAACACAGGTACACATCGTACTCCATTTGTATTTCTGATATCATTCTGGGCATAAATATCATGTTTTTTTGGTCCAGTGTCTTTGACAGACTCACACTGTTCCTGTCGTATTTCTGGTCTGATTCTGCTGTGCTTTCTATCCATAAGAATTCAGGTGATAAGTTTTGTTATATGGTTAATTAAACAGATTGTCTGATGAAGTTTGCATTTATTTGCACCTGGTTTCTTAGGCAGTGTTATAGATCTATTTAAGTCTTCCAGTATATCACTATGGTTGCAGATTTCGTTTTTTATTATTTCTGTAATCTTGTCTCTGCCAAAATCATCCAAGGCCTCCAGCATCTCTATTACAATTCTGTCTGGCCCTGCTACTCTGTTTCTGTTCAATTTGGCCAGTGCAGATCCCACTCCAGATTTTACTATTTCCACTCCATCAATATTTCTGTGTATTGCCAGTTGTTCTCTTTCATTGTGGAAGAAAATAAATAGTAGTTTATAATTAGCATTTAATAATTATATCCCTTGAAAAACAAAAGTAGTTTTTCTTCTGGCTGAATGCAAACTTACAATATTATTCAGTTTCAGGATTTAGACAGTGATGTCAGAATGAACAGAAATATATTTTTTTTTCTTTTGTATTTTTTAATTGCTCAAAAGAAAGCAATGTGTTTTTTTTTTAAAAGTGTTTATTTTAATTATCCACAAAGAAGATGTAATTTTTTTACTTGTAGGAAATGCATTTTGTTTGTAATGTTTATTTTGTTTATCTCCAACTATTGGTTCAGTATCATCGATTTCTATCTTATCATTCAAACATTTTAAATAACATTTTGGCAATAATTTTATTTTTTTAGCCTTTTTTTTTTTATTTATTGATTGCAGTAACATAACTTCTTTTTTTGTTGTTTTGGACAAAGACATATTTTCAAATTTTTAAGAAAAGTGTTTCAAGTTGTAACATTTTTTTTTTCTTTTGTTTACTTTAATGGAATGACTCTCCCCACCCCCACCAAACATGTCCCAGTATTTATTATAAAGAATACTTGTGATCCATCCATCATTAACAAACATGTATATGAAGATGGAAAACAATATTCAAGCAAAAAAAGAATCTCTAGGAAATAATAAAATCTGTAAGAAACATTAAAGCGAATATGGTAGAAAAGTTAAAATGATGTCTGATGATGGTTATAGAATATCAAAGAAGCCATAGAAATATATGAAGAAATTAAATTTATTCAGGAATATTGCATTTAACATGTATTTGTATGACCTATATCTTTTGGGATTTATTTATAAACAAAACTTAACATTGTAATTAGTTTGCATAATACACACTGATATCAAAAAAATTTCTCATATCCTCACATTCTCAAAATGTTACCAACACCAATCAGATTAACACAAGTTTTATTGTGAAAATATTGGGTGAAATAATAAAATTTGACAATGTCTTTCATGGCAAAAGCAATTTCAGAATTGAGGAAGGCAATTGATGAACAAATTAATATTGTAAGCTTTTCCCACTGTTCAGATAAACCAATTTCATTATAGCAAAACTCAACTTTATTACTGTTGGCTGCACAAATTTGATGCTGCCGTAAATAAATAAGCAAGTTGATTGCCATTAAAAAAAAAAAAAAAAAAAAAAATGAGCTACATATTAAAATTAATGGAGTCAAAAGATGCTGCCATCAATAACAGTTCACACCAAATGTCTCTGCACAAACCAATTTTTGGTAAATGGTAAGTAACTAATACACTAAACAGTACTTGAACATAGATGACCAACTCCAAAACAGAAAGCAAGTGTTAAAGACAACAGACTAAGGTTTATAAATAAAATGTTTGCCACAATAGAACTAAAAGGAAATCAAACTAACACAGAATTTTTAAATAACTTCGACAACCTTTCAATATAACAGTGAACTTATCTTTGCTCTGTTATACATTTATGTATTAGAATAAAGAAGCCATCAAGCCATTTTGAAATGGTTAAGTTTTGGGGTGGGGTAAAAATTTAGATAGAAAAAGTTTTAGAAGAAAAACACTGTACATCAATATTACTGTAAATTGTGGCATACAAGTCAAATTTTCAAGCCTAAAATTTTTTTCCAAAACCAAAATAAGAGGTCAGCTTATTTTGTGAGTATAAAATGAAAAACTTTACCACAGTAGTGTAAATAAGTGGTACATTACTCCTAACAATTACTGTACACCACTTACTGGACTTCCAGCAGGCTGCCACAAATATATCCCACTAAAACTTATATTTGGTGAACATATTTGACATATTAACACGGAAATTAATATAAAATAGTAACACAAATTTAGTATTCTATTAATGCTACAGCACCCATCATGTCCAACTATTGATACACTAAGTGTAAACACTGACCAAAGCACCATTTAATTCAGGCGGTCATTCAGACACATAGGTATGGTATGAATGTCATCTATTCAATTTCATGACAGTAATGTTTTATAGGAGTTGATGTTGACTTTAATGTGTTTATCACTAGACCTGATGAATTTTTATGATATATCGTACCTACCGGTGTATATTATAGGTTGTTTACTATACAATGCATATAGAAAGATATTATGTTTAGTGTATCAATATACAGGTGAGGGGTGTGACCTTATGTATTTTTGGTACAGGCTATCATATACTGTAGCCTAACTTCATTTACTGGTACGCCTTAGTTTTGGACCACTGCTAGTTTGGAGAAGGAGGGTTGACCTATATGATAGGTACAGGCTTAACTCAAAATTTTGAGCTAAAAATCTCGATTGACTTGTACACTGCAATTTACAGTAGTTGATGGTAGTAATTTTAATGTAAATTTACTGCTATAATAATGTATTTAATGTTAACCACATAGAAGATAAACATACAGATGAATAAAATTAACAAATAATTAACATATTAGTCATGAAGCAGAAAGAAGAAGAAAAGAAAAAAAAAAGGGAATGTTAGAAACTACATATATAAATATATAACTTGGAGTTATTTATTCTAATAAATAGTGTGTTATAAAAGTCAGGGTTGGTTGCTTTTAAAGTGATGTCAAGCCTGACTTGGGTTTCACTTGACAAGATTGCATCATGTTTTTAAGATGATTTTATGATTTGTATCACATTTCAAAATCAGTTTTAGTCTTGTTATTTCAAATGCCTTTGACAACTCAAATTTATAAACAATTCTCATTAACTGCAAAATATTCTACTATCAATACACATACAGAACAGCAAAGTGACAAAAATCACAATATGTACTGCAACATGGGGCTATAATTTTTCCCCCACTTTCAATGCCCAGTCCCTTCAGGACCAAAGCAATCATAGCTCTCCACAGATTCATATATTTCCAGGACTTCTCAGGAAATATAGTGGAGTGGTTTCCCTGGATACTTTGCCATGGTTTTAAATTCAAAGTCATCCTTAAAAAGCATTTTTCAGAATTCCTATGTCATTTATGTGATATATGTGATACATGCTTAGGTGATCATGTATCTTTCGACAATATGACAAGGCAGATTTTTTTTCCCGCAGTTGGTTGCCATTTCTTTCTGCAGTAGAGTAGTTGCCATCTGAAACTATAGAATCCAGTCTGTCCTGCTATTTACCCATTGCTGGGGGGAGGAGAAGAAGAGGATTCATACCTTTCTCAATGGTATTGGCACGTAAGTGAATGTAAAGGATTTGGCTGGAATTCTAAGTCAGCTCTCCGATTCCTCAATCGGAGCCACAATCCACTACTCCATTGTGCCTCCAAATTCCTATGTACATTTTTATTTATGTATTATGCTCTCTATCATCTGTTATGACACGACACATATTTTTCAAACCAGCTGAGATTTTAACATCCTGAAATCTATAAATTGCATCTTAGGTTCTTTCTTTTGCTAACAACTATACTTTGTCTTTATTGATTAAATCTTTTTGCTTTCATCAACTACCCTGCTTAATAATTCTTTGAGTTTTTCTTCTGAATCCATTGTTAAACATAGTGTCACATGTGTAGTGTAGGCTAGGAATTTTATAGCCACAAACAAATCCTGGTAGGTCAGTCAACTAGAATCATTTGATTGTATAAGTCAAATAATTCCAGTGAGAGAATATGTACTCCTCTTCAGGGCTGGTGCATACTATCCCTGAACTCACAGATAGCGGAGAAGCCCGATTGAGTGGTGACTCTTGCTATGTTATCAACATTTGCTATATTTATATATGTTACAAATGAGAATAAGCACAACTGACTATTAAAAGGATGAAAATTTTGTCTATTTTGAGGTCATTATGGTTATTATTTTTGTTTAAATCTTGTTTTGTTGATAACTCTTGGGGAAGGGGAACACTATATAAAATTCAGTATTAAAAAATTAAAATTATTCAACTTCTTAACAAGAGGAATCTCAAGTTAAGGTGTTAAAAATTGCCACATAACATTGATTTAAGATGGAATGATCTATTATGGTATGTCTAATTTGTATTTGGGATTCATTGAATTTATTTTCAATTATTCTCATTGAATTGTTCACCTATATTGCATATGATCCATTATTGTACAAAATTAGGTTACAATAAAATTTATATTTTGTATGAATACTACCTTATGAAAATTGAGATGTAGTGGGAGGTGGTGGGGGTGGCATGAGATCCTTGCATTGGCCCTGCTCCTCTTTCAATCTTCACATTCTCACTCAAATCCTCCTCTATTTGCACATAAGTTGTTTGTTCCCAACAAAGATAGTGGTTTATTTGCATATCCTTTCCATGTAGATGAAGCTTGTAGCTACAATTTCCAGGATCTAAGCTACTTTCAATGACAAATACAACCCAACTACCATTAACAAATTATTTAATATAAGTAAATAAAACTATTATTCAATAGCAAAATATCTTGTTGAAAAAGGTATTGTATTAGAAGACCCAGTAGAATATCAATACTTTAGCTCTTGGCTACACATCAAGATTTCATTTAATGAGATGCAATCAGATTATGTCAATTGAAAAACAATGAGCCAAACCTTTTTGCTTTTATTATTATTATTGCTAGTTTTAACCTGCGAAAATTTCATGGTTTCCAATTTTAATATTCTGATGACTTAACTCTTAAGTTAATGATAGAGTTTTATTATTGCAGACCTCACCATGAGCAAGCTCTACAATAAAATGTCTGTAGAAATTCCCGTAATGCATTGTTAAATATTTGAGCTTAATTTAACAAAATATTACAATAACAATCCTAAATATGAATGCTTGTCATTATTTTAAGAAGTGGATATAGATGAAAAGATTTGAAATTGACAACTTTTTCCATTTCACTGAAACAGCTGTTAAACACATCTAACTTCTCTTCCTTCCTTTCATTTTCTCACTGAAACCAAGTAGCATCTGATATGTCTTTTCCGTCTTTCCACACATCAAAGCAGAATAGTCCATTATTTACAAGGTATTGGCAGGACATAATAGTTGTGCAAACTAACAAAGGGAGGGACAAGCACAATTATAACAGGATTATTATTATTATTATTAACCTTTTTCAACTTTAAGGAGTTAAATTGAAAGAATCACTAGTTATTTCAAATTTTATTAAAATATTAAAAAAAAAAAAAAGCCTATAATATTAACAATAATAAACACCATTAATTATTATCTAATGCAAGGCTCAAGAGCCACTCAAGGCAGAGGGTTAAAATGGCAATGTTGAATGAGATGTGTGATAAAAATGGAAAAGAAGGTGATAAATGTAGATTACGAGGATAAGGAGGACCTTTGACTTGAAGATGTGAAAATTGTAAAATTGTAGGAGTTTATTCTACAAAGTGGCAGTTCCTTAGGAAAAATCTTTTTGAATGGAAATTTCTTCTTACATATGGAACACTGAAGAAATGAGGGCTGAATGACGGATTGATTGTTCTAACAGCATATCAACTGTCATTTATTTAATACAGAAAAGTGGTTTTTATTATTATTATTAAATATATGGTTTGAAACAATTCTTTGGGTTGTTGGTTCCATCTCATTCCAATTATGCCTTTGGAATGGTGTTTTTTTTTTTTTAATGCTCTAATTTATGGTATAGACCAACTGAAGAAACGAGGGCAATTTTTTTTTTTTTTAATATAAGTGTTATTAAATCAATTTAAGTGTCAGTCCAGCTTATTTTACTACTACAAATTGAAATGAAGATTTGCACAATGATTATTAATGCAAGCACAAACAGATGAATAACTCCAGTACCACATTACTTGTCAAAAACGTTTTGACAGCTTTTTCTCACATTAAACTTTCATCTCATAATCTCAATTAGTTTCGACAGGTAAAAATTATCACTTTCACCTTCACTTACCATTTTCTGTAAATCAATTGCTTCTTTAAATTTTTTGGTTTCTTATAAACAGAGCCATTTTTTTGATTTTTGATAGTCATTTTGTTTCAGCATCTTATTGCTTTCAGATTAATAAAAATGCTTTTACCATGCCCCACTTTTTTTAGACCAAGATCAGATAAAATATTTGGCAAAATTTTATCCTGTTTGTATAGATAAACTAATACTTTTACAAAAGAAATTGTACAAACACTTATCATATTGTATACATTTGAATTAGTGTAATGGAGAGTTAGAACAGCCGAAGTTTCTTAGACAATTTATTTTGTTGGAACTTTAAAAACATACAAAAATAGATAAAAATATATTTTCAAATTCCCTTTACAACTAGAATTTCATCAAGTCTAAAAATAGATAGACATGTAAAAGCAGACTTGGTGTTGCCTTGTGAATGAGGCAATAAGCACACCATGTGACCTTCTTCAACAAATGACAAAAATATTTTAAATTTTGTCCTTCATTTGGAACCTATTACCAGCTTATAAAAGAATGCGCCAGATACCCACAGTGCATTCACTTATACCATGTTGAAGAAAGCCTTCTTTGGGCACTCACACCATTCAGGGCGATCCTTTGAAGTGAGGAAAATACTTGCCCATACACCCAACTACATCGATTGCAGACAAAGGAACATCCTTAGTGAATTATTTCTATCCATAAATATATCCGCACACACTCCATCTACAAAACTTTGGCATCGAGATGCTAAAAGTAACACCAATCAGCTAAGTGACAAACTTTTTATTGCATTAATTCAGGGATTTTTTTCTTTGCCTATTTTCTCTTACTCCTGTGTAGGTGTGGTTATTCCCAAGTTTTTTTTTTTTTTTAATGAAAATATTTTTAGGCATTTTTTCTTTCTTTTTTCAGTATTGTTGTTTTTGTTCGAGACTTCATCAGGATAAGGATTTCAGGTTTTGGCAAGTTGTCCATTGGTTCCATCAATGGCTTTTGTAGTTCTTTAATATATCTTCACACCTGCATATATTACACACAAATTCTTTCTAACCATTTTAAGATCTTAATTGTTATCATTGTTGTTTTTAGGTTGTATTCAAAGTTGCCAGACGGTGTTTGATTCTTCATTTTGGACATGCAAAGGAACATTCATGCCTTCTTTCTCTTGTTTGTTGTTAGCCAAAACATTACCTTCCCTTTTCACCCTAATGGGATTAGTAGTAAACACCATCATTCAACCGCCAAAACAAGGCCAACAACAATCAGCAGTAGTCAGCATAACAATTTACAATACTAACTTTATTGAACAACATATTTGCCATTTTGGTCCACAATCTTCTTCCTTCTTTCAGATAAATTTAAAATTCCATACTCACAGAACTTTGCATCTTTCTAAACAAAAATTGCTCCATGTAACTTCCATAGTATTCCAGGAACTGAATTTAAAATGATAACCTTAAAGAGCAATCAATATCTGGCAAACACAGCAGACGATGCAGCCAAAAGAGTAGACAACTCCTGATGCTAAAGTAAGATGAAAGTTCTATTTTATCTCCCCTGGACCTCATTTGAGACTTAATTCAGCTCAAATAAGATTTACAGAAAATATATGAGTGAGATATGGTTAAGAATTTTTCCAAGTTCAAAATAAAATTTTGAAAGTTTACACAGAAATAATGTCAGCAAATGTTACCACTTTATGGACTCAAACAAGAATCATTTTTCAGAACAGTAAGGATTCAATGTCTTCTCTATCAGAAGTCTCAGATTAGAAGAACATTTTCACAATGCTTCCAAAAGAAATTGGAAGATATTCTTTAATAAAAAAAAAATAAAAAATAAAAAATAAAAAAAAAAAGCACAAAAAAGCAAAAGAAAAAAAAAAAAAAAAAAATCAAAACAAAAATAAAAGCAAAAAATAAAACAAAAAAAAATCTCAATGCAAGTTAGAAAAAGTAAACACCTTACCTTTATAACTTTTGTTATTGGTGTAGTAACTGTGGAGGTTGATGAAGATGAAACTATAATTCTCTTTGTTGTAGATACTGTTGTGGAAGTTGCATTTGGTGTAGTCACTGTAGTGGATGTCACAGTAGTTGTAGGAGGAATAGTAGTTGTTGGCGTTGTAATCGCAGGGGTAGTAGTAGTAGGAGGAGAAGTAGTAGTAGTAGTAGTGGTAGAAATAGGAACAGAAACTTTAGGAGGACTTGTAGTACTAGGTGATGTAGGAGAAATACTTGAAATTGTTGTGACATTTAAATTAGATGATGCTGGTGTGGAAACCACGGATAAATTATTATTTTGGACGGCATCATCCGATCGGCGAACTCTGTTGAGGATACCAAGATTGTTGTATATTATCACAGAAACCTGATTGGACGGTTTTGATAGCAGAGTGTATTCCACATCTGAAACAAAAGAAAAAAAATAAGCTCTTCATACACTGACATTTACATAGAATATTTGAGTTCAGATCTGCAGTTACTGCAACAGTTAGTGATTCAGAAAGAGAAAATGGCATGCAGAGTTCAAATTCTAGTGGAGTTTATTATGTTCACTTTGTAGAGCAAGTGGCCTTGGTTAAATGTAAATAAATGACAAGAATTGCTCAACAAATAGAATTGATAAAGTTTGCAATAAAAAACAAGAAAAGAAAACAGAAATAAAACAATATATGCAAAGGAACAGTAATAAGGTAAAAAGTTCACCAACTAAGAATCGGGGTTGGCACACAAGAGCAAGTTTGATTAAGAAAATGAAACATTCTGTCTTCAAGACAAGACAGACTGGGACAGAGACAAATGAAACCAAGAACCGGCCTTTCTTATTAGTGAGTAAGAAATTCCAGCATGCATTTGTGTGCTTTTGCATATAAATTAGGGAGGGGAAAGTGCTTTGCAGTCATTCCCTATTTGGGATTCTCTAGGCTGGCTTTCCTATGCCATGTGTTGACAAAACATTCACACTGGGCAAGGAGTCTTAGAGACGCCTTTCCTAGCCTTAGCATCATTCCTCCCATTTCTGGAAATGGTCAAAATTCTTCAACAAGTGACTATCGGTCTTGTGTATGATTCTTCAGTCCAGTAACCTTTCATGGCCTAGAA
Organism: Acanthosepion pharaonis; assembly: GCA_903632075.3. Lineage (NCBI taxonomy): Eukaryota > Metazoa > Mollusca > Cephalopoda > Sepiida > Sepiidae > Acanthosepion > Acanthosepion pharaonis. The sequence goes on along the minus strand of CAHIKZ030001947.1, from coordinate 260,846 downwards.
GGATCTTTTATCAGGTTCTAGTAGAGGGGGTCACATAAGATCCACTGTGAGTAGCTCTGCTTGTTGGCGACCAAGTTGCACTCTTTCTGGCCTTGGCAGCCCATGACAAATTACCTCAGCAACCCAGAGTTTTCGCTTACCTAGCCTTCTACTGTTGTCCTCAAGTGCACCTGTTCTGGGACTATGTCGGCAAGTTAATGGCTCATATTGATCTCAAAATCTCATCTCCATCAATCTTGCATATGTATGTGATAATGTGTTGCACCCATGTTCTGGGGTGAAACAAATGGTGTTTTTCATGTTGCTAGCTGTGGTAAGAATGATAGTGTGGACATCGCATTTAGAGGGAATCTTACAATATGAACATTATTCTCCTAAGGATCTGGTCAGATTCTTTGGGCATCAGGTCAACATAAGGATCAGATCTGATAGAAAGTGCTTGTTATCAGCAGATTTCAGCGAAAGGTGGGTAAAAGTGGCAAGCTTGGTCAGTTTGAGTGCGTCCAGCCTTGATTTTTTTTTTTTTTTTTAAGTCCTCTCCCTGGGTTAAGTTAGACTCTTGATTTACTTAATGCAAAGTAATTGTTCTTCCTGGCATTGACTTTTGTTGTGATCCATGTCAAGATTCCTATCCCTGCCAGTTTGTTTTTGTCCCCATTTTTAATCGCGACTGGGCCAGTGTGTGATTTTCCCACATTTATTTTGTCCTTCCCTCTCTGTTAGTGAGCAAGTTTGATTCTGCCTATAGGCAGAATGCAGCAACCGCTCTTATTTTTGTAGGTAGTCCTACTAACATATTTTATTTTAGCTTGAATATTTAGTTTATTTTAGTTTCATTTTTTGGGTTCATCTCCTCTCCACTCATTTCATGTATTTAAATATTTATATATTTTTGTAAGTAAATTGAGAAAAACTCAAAAAAAAAGGACATTTGTTACATTATGAAATTTTTATGTCATGGTTGTTTTTGTAGGATCTCTGTGAATATGTGGTATTGTGGTACATGTCAGATTGAATGGTCATGGATGTGTTCTTGTGGTGAATTAACAAATTGTAATCAGCATGTGGCCAAGTGGTTAGTACATTTGCATTCTGACCATGAGACCTGGGTTCAAATTTGTCAGGAAGGAGATTTCCTGATGTCATTGGACTGGAGGGGGTCAATCCCAGCATGAGACACCTCTGGAAAATGCCCGAAAACTATACCGCAGGTTGACCCAATATATGAGTGAAATTGGGTAGACAGAACCCTTGGGCCTGTCGACAGCTGTGCTAGCACAAAGTCACAAGTCATTGTGGCCGAGGGATTTATCATGCTGGCCTTGTTCAAATTGTTGATCACGCTAGATAACATTGTCTTTTCCAGAAATTGTAACTAAGGTATGCATAGTTGCAGTATAAACCACAAGTGGGCTCTGTGGGTGCTGAATGTGCCTGTTCAAGTGTCTGCAACAGGGAATGGCTAGCTGCCCTAGTAGACAGGTAAACTTGAATTCGAGTGGCCAGCTATACATATGTACATACATACATACATAAATAATGGATAAACGGGTTGTAATCCTGATTAGCTAGGTTTAGGATAGTTACAGTAGACCACATCTCCCTAGTCCCCATTGACCTTGTGCCACAATTGTTATTTTTTTCATAACAATAAATACAAATTACCATTTCAGACTGGAACCAACAGACTTGTACACAAATATCACTGGGGAAAGTATGAATCTATTCTCCACCCACAGCCTTTAGTTAAATAGCACAGCTAACTAAGCTCTCTTGCCTTGAAGTGGTAACTAGTCCAGGAGAATGGAAACTGATTTCAAAACCAGTCTGAAGAAAGATATGATCCAGCAAGGCTATCTTGCTTTAGATGCACCACTGCTGCTATGGCTGTGGTATATGCAGAGCTCTTACAACCCTAGTGACACAATCAGAGTTCAAATGTTCTGGTTTCTAACCCATTAAGAATGGGGGGAGTGAAAAATCTATTTTGAAAATTTCTTAATTATTATTTACAACTAATAACTTTAAATAATTTTAGAGCCCTCTAGGAATTTAAGAAATTAAAAATTGTCAATTATTAAATCCCTGCACCAAATTTGTATTTCTTTGTTTCTGTTAGTTTTTAACAATTCACAGGCTTCTTTGTAGTCTAATTGGTAAGATAGTTACTCCTCAGACAAGTGAACTTCCTAAGGAAAAAAAAAAGTTTACATTTTGACAAATCGTCATTCTATGATCATTAGTAAGCAGTATGAATGACAAGCTGAGATTTTACCACATCCCTTTTCCTCAGGAAGTCCATTTGCCTGAGGAGCAACTGCAATATGAATTTCTTGCAAGTCCTGTTCTCTTTTAAGAATGTCTAAGAATTTCTCTATTGCATGACACTTGCTGCAAAAAAGCCCTATGTCATCTTTCAAGGGTATTATTAGCTCTAGGTAAATCAGCATTGACTCTCATAGCAAGACCACATACGTATTTCAAATAATTATCATCTAGTATAATTGTCCTTTCTGTTAATTTTCATTGAAACAATTTACAATTCAAATAAATGTTTTTCAAATAATTGTTTTTTTGAACAAATTTCTTGATACATTTATTTCTGTGGAAGAATTAGACTACAAAAAGTTAGAGATTAAAAGAAATAAAAGGTGCTGCTGAAAAGTTGTTGGGCCAATTTCCCAAAATCAGAATTCAGATATTTGATCACTGAAATACTGATTTCAGCAAATATAATTGGCCAAGAACTTTTCAACATGTCGTTAAAAAAAATCCTAAGTGTTAACTAATTTAGTTATTTCCCCACCCCAAACTAAATGGATGGTTCCTAGCAGTAGCAGGCTTGTCTCCCTTCTTTCCAACTTGCATTTGCCCAATGAACCAAATATAAGCTGGTTGAAATTCCTCTTTCTCACTTTAACTTCTGATGCCTGGGGAACCTTTGCCACTTCAACATCTGGAGAGTTTATGATACTTCAACATCTGCAGATTGTAATTTCTACTGAACTTTCTGTTGATCAATAAGAATATTCAACAATTAAGTATTCCATCCATCAGTTGTTTCCCTGCCTGTACTTAATTCACTGTTGTACATCCATACATGTCAAGTATTTATTAGTTAGCAAACAGTAGGACTAAAATGAACCAGATGAGCTAATCTGGTTTCGGTCATAGAGAGAGAATTTATATCTATTTTCATTTGGTGGAGACAAAATTATTAGCACAAGCCTTGGGAAGTCCTCCTCCCAGTCAGTACCTTTCCTTCAGGGGGGAGCTGGGGTTACTTACCCGGTGTTCACAAAAGGGGTTTAAGCAATTTTTGCACAGCTGCTGAAATCCTACATTAAAGCTTGACCTTATGTCAAATCCTGCATGACTTGGGCACATGGATAAATTCCTTTATCAATTCAAAACTGAATTTGAAAAGTTTACATTCAGTTCCAAAACTTAAAATCCTAATGACTATACTGTTCATGAAAATCATATATTGGTAGCTTATTTTATTTGATTTACACTACCAATAGTAATTATGCTTACATGGGGATGTATGCTGCCAATCTACTACTGCACTTAAATTCATAGAGTCTAGGTACCAAAGAGGAAAGCTCATCAAAACAATTACCATGAAAATATTTATAGAAAAGGTGCAGAGAAGCTACATTACAACAGTAGGAAATTGACTGAAGCTGAAATGCCATGTCAGGACCAATGATATTGTGGATTCTTCTTTGTATTTTTATCAAGGATCTCTAAATGTATAGCAGGATCACCAGATCAGATGGGGCAGCAATATTCAAAGCATGGAAGAATGGTAGACTTATAAATATGTAAGATAGATTTTGGAAAAAAAAATTATCTAGCACAACAAAATGAAGCAGCAGTCCTAGCAATTGGTTCAATATAATCTTTCCACTAACAAAAAAAAAAAAAAAAAAAAAATTGTAAAGTTAAACTCATACAGAAAGTACAGACGAGGGTCATTAAAAAAATTGTTAAATAGGAAATGTGTTAAGAAAACATCATCCTTAGAAATTCAAATATCTCCATAGCTTTTTTATATGTAATGATTGTAGACTGATCACTTTTTCCCCCATCTCATACAATTTTCCATATACCAGTCTTCTACATCCCTATCTTTCTTCCTTTTTCCCTGGTGGCATAATTTGAAAGATTTTAAGGGATGATCTAATCAAAATTAATTTGGAATTTTAATGTCAATGCAATATAATATATAACTTGTTTGCCCATAATCTTTAAAATTTTCAAATCATGATAGAGTATAATCAAACTTTTCAAAATAACAAACTTCCAAGCAACAGTGCATTGGTGTATGCAAGTAGCATAATGGTTATTGGTGAAAAAACTGGAATCATCAGGACAAAGTCCAAATTCCAGCCAAGATGGTTACATTCAAGTTAATGTCCTTAAGAAAAGCAAGAATATATCTCTTCTCTTAGCTCTGGGTTCAAGTAGTCAGGCTGATTAGGCTATCTTTTGTAGATCAATCAGCCCAAAGAAACAGCTCTGAATTCAAAACCAGGGAAAGAAAAGTGATGGAATACAGATAGAAAAAAAAGGTAGGTCATTTGTAGAGAGCCATGATAACTTTCATCCTGAAAGAGCATGGTTAGGAAAAAAAAAATCAACTGTTAATTTCATTATGTCTTAATTAACAGAGGCCAGAGATGACAAAAGAAATCTGAGCATGAATGACAAGGATATGCCATTCTGGATTAACACTAATGTTTACTAAAATAAAAGTAAGGAAAATGTCCTCCATTACAACCAAGCAGTAAGAGAAGAATTTGGACAGAAGGTGGGTTAGGGACTTGTTTTATCAGTTAACATTTTTTTTTTAACAATGATGTTCACCTTGAACAAGGCCCAAGAGCCACTCAAGTTAAAGGGTTACAGAGTAAGAGAGACAGTTTATGGGAGATGTGAAGGGAAGATAACAGTTAATCCTAAACTTGAACAAGATTGTATTGATCAAAAAAGCATCCACTTTGTAGTCAGTTCCATAAAGCAGCAGTTCATGAGAAGCTGCTGCTTGAGTACAAAAGGGAATGAAGTCAGTTCCCTACAATGTGCGTGTCATGGCATGTCTTAACCATCCAAGATTGGAACTGATGGAATTAAGGAATGTAATTCACCAGAACACTTTCCATGGAAATAGCAATAGAGTATCAAGAGACTTGTAATATTTCGTCTGTGGCAAAGGGGTTGTAAGGTAAAAAATAATTCACCACCCACAAGGATGGGGAGATGCTTTACAAAAGTAATAGAAAACACTACTGCCTATTCTGAATATTTTTAACTACTTATTAATAGTGCAACAAACAAAATAGTTATGGCTTAATGTAATGGATTTAGTATTTATTAAATAGCAATGAAAGTATCCTCCCCACCCAAATATAAAATGTCAGTGTTTATCAAAGTTATGACAAGTTGTCACAAACAACAACTTACAAATATCAAGGTTATACTCTATAATAATAACAAATTGATAAGTTTTTGTTTTATTTTTTACAATGAGAACAAATTTTGCAAATATTTAAATTGGATAGATTTCAACAAGTGTTCCAGAACAGTTAAACAGCATAAATTTATTTACAATATTGACTTTAGTTCTACAACCTTCTGCCTTCTTTCAGGCAACTTTATAATTCCATTTCTCATAGAACATCATTTTTCTAAAACAAATGCACAAAATAAATTTTGCTGTATTCCAAGATAGAGCCCAGCCCAGGTTAATAAAGTCAGCATGAACATCCCAATCTTTTCATTAGCTGTATAGTATATTCTTCACTAGAGCTAAAGTTTTGAATTCAGAATTGTCATCTTTCTAGACTGATTGCCAACTGGGAATGACAAACTTGGTCTGCTCTACTATTTAAGCCATAGCTGGAGGGGAAAAGAAATGGATTCTTACCTTTCCCAAGGACATTTGCAGATAAGTGAATGTAAAGATCTTGATGAGAATTCAAATTTGGTTCTCAGATTTCTCATTCCAAGATGTTACCCCTTACACAACATATCAAAGAATTGAATTTAAAATGGTAATCTGAAAGTGCATTATCTGTCAAACAGAACTGAAAAATCCTCACCCAAATTATATATTTTTTATCTTGTTAAATAAAAACAAAAATTTTCTAATTCCTTATTGCTGCCTGTATTTGGTTCAATTGAAAGCAGTACTTGTTTGATTCAATCATTTGTTTTGACTATATGAACATAGTTTGAAAACAATTATTCCAAAATTAATCGAAATGACACATACTAAATGATAATTATTTGAAATGCAAAATTCTTTATTGCAATAAAAATGTAAAAATTAAAAGAGGAAATACATAAATTATAATAATTCGAAACACAAATATCGTTAATAAAACAATTTAGTAAGAAAAATCCTTATAAGCTTAAGTTATATGATACTGCATGCAAATAGTCAACTACTGAAGAGTACTTGTTAAAGGATGCAACTAATGTTTTTAAGTTTTCTATTTACGTCACAATATTTCTTGGTTCTCAATATTTTGGCAACCTGCTCTTACTTTTGCAATATGAATTTCTTGCAAGTTCTGTTCTCTTTTAAGAATGTCTAAGAATTTCTCTATTGCATGACACTTGTTGCAAAAAAGCCCTATGTCATCTTTCAAGGGTATTATTAGCTCTAGGTAAATCAGCATTGACTCTCTCAAAGCAAGACCACAAAAGTATTTCAAATAATTATCATCTAGTATAATTGTCCTTTCAGTTAATTTTCATTGAAACAATTTACAATTCAAATAAATGTTTTTCAAATAATTGTTTTTGAACAATTTTCTTGATACATTTATTTCTGTGGAAGGATTTTGATATGAGAGACTGCATCACCTTCTCTGGATGAAGATTTGGTTTATTTTCATTCACTGATTGATTTCTTACTTTCTACATTGTTATAAAGTAACCACTGTCACAATGTATTTCAAAAACAGAAAAAACAATATAGTCCAGTAAGTATTTTTTTTTTCTCAAAGCAACTAATATACTAAATGTTTTTCAGTGCTTCATCTGGATATCTTTAGTATTCTGGTTAACTCTCATATCGTATTAAAGATAATTACTCTAAAATAAGATCATGATTTTATACTTATCAACCTAAACTTCACGGATTGGAAAGCATCAGTCAAAAAGAAATTCCCACTTGACATCTTCAATCATTCACAATACTTTTGCCATGGAATGGATAAATTTTTTGGCACTCAAATCCCATCATTTTTATATAAAACAATTTAAAAATCCTAAAATTGTTTGTAACATTTAAAATGGAAAAAACTATCATTTGAAAAAATAATAAAAAAAAAAATAGAAAAAAATTGAAATGACCACTGATATACCAGCTGTCACAATCAAACCAAAAGCAATTTGAGTGAATTTGGTTAAAAGGTAAATGCTTTTAATGGCATCTGCAGCAATATACATATCGAGACAAAAGAGGAAGAAAGAAAACAAAAAAGAGGAAGAAAGAAAACAAAAAAGAGGAAGAAAGAAAACAAAAAAGAGGAAGAAAGAAAACAAAAAAGAGGAAGAAAGAAAACAGAAAAAAAAAAGAAAGAAAGAAAACAAAAAAAGGGAAGAAAGAAAACAAAAAAAGAAAGAAGAAAGAAAAAAAAAAAAAAAAGAAAGAAAAAAAAAAAAAGAGGAAGAAAGAAAAAAAAAAGAGGAAAAAAGAAAAACAAAAAGAGGAAGAAAAAAAACAAAAAAGAGGAAGAAAGAAAACAAAAAAGAGGAAGAAAGAAAACAAAAAAGAGGAAGAAAGAAAACAAAAAAGAGGAAGAAAGAAAACAAAAAAGAGGAAGAAAGAAAACAAAAAAGAGGAAGAAAGAAAACAAAAAAGAGGAAGAAAGAAAACAAAAAAAAAAGAGGAAAAAAAAAAACAAAAAGAAAGAAAGAAAAAAAAAAAGAAAAAAGAAAAAAAAAAGAGGAAGAAAGAAAAACAAAAAAAAGGAAGAAAACAAAAAAAAAAGAAAAAAGAAAAAAAAAAAAAAGGAAGAAAGAAAACAAAAAAGAGGAAGAAAGAAAACAAAAAAGAGGAAGAAAGAAAACAAAAAAGAGGAAGAAAGAAAAAAAAAAGGGAAGAAAGAAAAAAGAAAAAAAAAAAAAGAAGAAAAAAAGAAAAAGAAAAAAAGGCAGAAGAAAAAAAAAAAAAAATATTCATTTTTAACCTACAGATTAATGTATATCATCGAACACTTTAATAAGAGGCTAGCACAAAAATATTTCTGTACTTAATAACATCAACAATATTTTCTAATAAAATAGATTAGAGTAGGGTTTCTTTACATTAAAAACTTCAATCAGTATTGTAGAAAAAATATCCCTTTCTATTTTTGTCAGTGACTATAGCTGATTATTATATGTACATCTATAAAAACAATATGCATCATTGTTCAGTTTCCATTTTTATACTAGACAACTATAATCCCACCTTGTACAAGTTTTTTTTTTACAATCATCTTCAAAATTACAGTTTGAGATATATAACTATGCATAATTCTCTTTTTGCATATGGAACAGATGAACAAGTTAGTTCATTTGTCATCTTGAAAATCTACAGAAAATACTAAGAAAAAAAAATGTATTATTGCCTTCATCTTCATAAGATGACTAAGCCAAGAGTCAATACTTCACTACTACAGCCACAATGACTTGCAACAAATAATGGATGTTGCTATTTTCTAAGTCAAGGAGAAAATGCCACTGCTAGAAGATTTGATGCTGACAATGAAAACAGACTAGAAATACCATTTATCAGAACAGTGAAGTAGTGGGGGGGAGGAGAAGAAGCAACATGTCTAATCATTACTGTGTTGATTAACCATTGGAATTACGAGGTACTGAGTAAAATTTTTAAATTAAAACAAGTTTCTGTGACTTGTTATATTTAAATAGCTACATTAACCAGAAGAATAGATAGGATTTCACCACCCAAACATATTGATACTTTTAGGGATAACAAAATCATTTTTCCCCCCCTTTTGCTCTCCCTCTCTCTTCAGTATTCAATTCAGTAATACAAAAAAAAAAAAAAAAAAAAAAAAAAATTAATTTCTACAGTGATGTGATAGTTTCATGATTCATGGAAACATTTAGCCAATTTAATATTATCACAAATATAGTTAAATTAACATCTTGGTCCTATTTGAACATTTCCTCTGGGAGAATATGATATATAAATTTTTAAATATCAGAACAATGCTCCGCAAATCTTTTTGAACTTTGTCATTAATTTGCCGCCCATTCACCTCAATTTATTTAAAGTAATTAGATAAAAAAAAAAAGAAAAAAAATAGAAATATTCAGTTTCCAGATTGACAACAAAAGAATCTAGACTCAACATGTTTATTTTGAACTGCTTGAAGGCCACCATCAGCTCTTTATAATTAGAGAATTTATATAATAACTATTAGTATCATTAAGAATGACTGCAATATTTATGTAATTTTGCAATTGCATTTGTTAGATTTTTACCAGAAGATTTATCTATACAATGAATTGTTGGTGCATGTGTCTGTATCTCTCTCACTCATATATATATACACACACACACTTTGTTTAAAGCAATATCAACTCTTTATGGGTCATTTAATGCAGAAATTTAATATTTTGGGGAACTTTGGTAAGTTTTTTTTTTGGTAAATTTTCTCTTCCTTTTCCAATAATGTATTTCTAGTAATTTTTTTGATTTGTTTTAATATGAAAATATATTGCTAGTATTCTTACTACAAAAATGTATTTTTGTAATGTTTGGAGGTTCACTATCTGCCTATAACTGGGACCCTAACAGGTGCTACCACACTAGGTCAGTGTGGAGCTGGGAACAACAGCAATTAAGAGGTTGTTCCATGCTCCTCAAAACCTCCCAATCAGAGGCCTTACTGTCAGATGTAGCTTATCATACCCAGAAAAAAAAAAAGAATCAGGTTTTCAAGTCATCAAAAGTAAACATATCTAAAGAATTTTTTTTTTAAAATAATGTAAAAACATCTTGTTTTCATTGCAAGATCTAATTGGGGTAAAAGCCAGTATGTTATATTGACTTATTGGTATAAAGTAATGCTTCCTGTTACCATAACAATGGAATATCTGAAATAAGGGAAAGAGGGTTGTATAACAGATAAATACAAAATTACATTGTGTTTTCTATTATAGAATAGATTGATAAAATAAGTGAAATAACTCTAAATAACATTTAATACACCTGAAATTAACTTCCCTGGTAAGTCAAACTATTTGGGGTGCATACAAATGTCAGTCCCCACCCTCAACATTTGTTGTCGCAAATTGGACAGAAAATTGCTTCTTCAAGTTAGCATAAAATTGCACTAAACAAAAATCTGACAATGAGGTGCCATTTTCTGCTGTCATGCCAATGCCCCACTCTCCAAACAAGTCAGATCTTTATAATTGAGATTCAAATAATTACTCAAATGAATTTAGATAACAAAATTTACTTTCAATAGTAAAAATTTTGTTTTTAATGATCTTGCATGAGATTTTAAAGATGGAAGTAGAGGTTACTCTAAAATTACAACAGCAGCAAAGTGTTCTGTATCAAAGAATTTGAATAAGTATGTCAGTTTTAGGTCAATTTTTTTAATCTATTATGAACATTAAAGTTCTATCAGGGTAATAAACTTGCAAATCAATGTAGTATTAATAAACTTTACATAAAACACAGGATCAGATTAAATTCAAACATTCATGAAATTTAAATAAGCAGATTGATAATTAGCTTAAAAATAATGTACATTATTTTTAACAATCATTTTAGGGGCTTCTGAAGGAGTCTAATCAAGATGGAAAATTTTTATATTTATCTAAGGAAAATCATTTTCTGACATCAAAACAAAACAAAAATAATACACTAAAAAATTGTAACTAAAGAACACTTGAGAAATATTGATATAGTCTGATTTATCTCCCAATTTCAGTCAGTTAAGTGCTATACAGGATACACACTTCAACAATCACATCTTGATTCATGACTGACCAGGTAGATTTCCAACAATAGGTGGTTGTTTCTTTCTATGGTAGACTGGTTGCCAACCAAGGTTAGAGGACCCAGTCTATCCTGCTATTCAACACATAGCTGGGGAGGGCGAGAAAAGATGGATTCACACTTTTCCCCAACGGTATCTGTGTGTAAGTGAATGTAACGAACCTGACTGGAATTCAAACAAAGTCAATATTCATTACACCACATCTGTCAATATATCAACTGAATATAAACCACAAAAAAATTTCACTTCTTAGGTTTAACACTTTCAATGTAACACTTTTAAGAATTATTTTAGTATTATATATACAGGAGCTAATGAGATTTATCCCTCTTCAGATACAATGTATTTTTAAATAAAGAATTAAAAGAGTGGATAAAAGTGTCAATGGTATTATATAACAAACAATTGGAATTCTTTAAAAAATATTAACATTTTCTTGGGAGTATCCAATAAGGATGAAATGGTTAAAATGAAATTTGGTCTTTTAATTAAGGCCAACAGATTGTTTTTCTTATATATTTTATATAAAATATACTTGTTTTGTGTTTAGTAGTTAAAGAGAGAGAGGGTTGCTAATTGTAGTCCAGTTTTAAGTTTGAAAATTTCGTTACTTTGATTCCAGCAAAGCAGTATATCCAAATAAGCTCTCCCATGAATGTAATTCGCTTGTTTATTTAATAAACACGCTTTCTCCAAAGAAAAACATTATGGTAATTAAGTAGTTAAGAATTTGAAAATCGTCCAAGATAGATATGAGATAATGTTTCCATTGACAGAGAATCTACCCCGTGTTTTTTTTAAAGAAGAAGAAAAAAGAAAAAGTGAACTTTCCCCACTTGGGTTTCTTCTTTGGGAATCTGAAAAAGTGTTAAGTAAGTTAAATTAGCTTCTCACTTCATTTGAACTACTATGCGAATTATGATTTTTATCTAGTCCCCAAATTTTTAGATGAATGCAGTGTTCAGTCAATGACTAAGTATTTAACACTATTCTTTACCAAATAGTATTACAATGACAAAAACTGATTCATTCATTCATTCATTTTCTATGGCTTTTTTGGAGATAATAATTGTTTAAGAATACAAGTCTTATTAATTAACTCAGTTGGAGAGAAAAGTAAATTCATACCTTTCCCAAGGACGTTTGCATGTAAGTGAATATAATGAATCCAATGGAAATTAGAACTATTCTGATTAACAATTTTGAGACATTATCCATTACATCACCCACACATCCATGCTTAAAGGACCTGGTATTCCGAAGCTGTCACCCACTTAGGTACTGACGAGACTCAACGTTGCTTAACTTTGGTGATCATACAGGAAAAGGGGTTTCAACATAAAACACAAGGACAAAGATGAGGAAATTATGATAAAACACAAGGACAAAGATGAGGAAACTAATTTATATAAATTATCATGTCATAATTGTACCTCATCTCAGAAGTGATTTCAGTTCATTTCTGAGGAACATAAAGAAAGAAGACTTGGAGAATTTGAAACTTACAGGTATAAGTGAAGGCAAAAAGGACAGAGTGAGTTAGTTACTTAATGAGCTTGTGTAAAAGGATAGCAGAACAGAGAGTGAGAGAGATAGTAAACATTAAAGCTACAAATGATAGGAAGTTGTGGAGAGCCATAATTGCCAACTTCTTGAAGGGACACTGCACATAGAAGTGCAGTGTGTTCTCTTTTTTTAATCTTTTATTTGTAACTGCTAATGATTAAAGAAGCATCTTTCTTTCAATGAAGTGGAGGAGACATCATGTGTTTCACTATCAATTCTTTATGCTCAATAGAAAACAATTTCAAAAATCAAAGACCTTAAAATATCCAAATGCAGATAAAAAAAAAAACAAAAAAAAACTACATGGAAGAAAAAAGAAGTTTCAGCAGACACTACCTATTCTACATGAAAAACAAATCTGCAGACAGTAAATTACATTAGAATAGATTTTAAATTCAATAGCCAAAATTGCAAGATTTAGCAACCACAAAAAAAAAAAAAATGAAGAAACAAAACGTTTAGAGCATAGAATTTAGAATTAGAGAATGAAATGTCTACCATTAAATCTATGATGCTGAAAAAGTAAAATCGCATTGTATAGTTTCCATCATCCATGAGGGAGATGGTGTGATAGAGTATATGTGTGTGTGTGTATATATATATATATATATATATATATATATATATAATACACACACACACACTGAATGATTGATTGAACTGCTGTCCCCCATCTTTATTGTTACACTTATATTTTGGCCTTTGTATGTTCTAGCCTTTTTCAGGTGATATTTGTTTGAATTAAACCCAGAATAATCAATCTGTATATTGGCATTTGAACTTCTAGACAAATGTCATTGAACCAATCTTTAGAAACACCAACATACATACTAACTATTCTGGGCTCAGTTTGAAATTCAAACATATCACCTGGAGAAGGCCGGAGCATACAATGCCCAAAACATGATGAGTGTGACAAAGATGGGGGACAACAGACAAAATACTGTTAATAGTTACAATACCTCATCTCAGAAATACAGACAGAGATATATATATATATATAAAACACAAGAGGTGAGTAAAAAGAAACACCCAAATCACTCAAATGAGCCACATCAAACAAACTTATCCAAATTCTGATAAATAGAGTATACAGCAAAATTAGACGAGAAACAGGTGAAGAACAGCACAGTTTTGTTTAAGACAAGATGGAATGCAATATTTATGATGAGAATGATAACCAAAAAAGCAAAACAAATGCAAAAGGATGTCTACCTATGAATCATAGATTATGCAAAAGAATTTGAGAAGATACGTCACAAAAAGTTATTAGAACTGTGAGGTAAGCTTGATTTATTTAGGAAGGATATTAGAAGAATCTAGAACTTATACTTGAGAGCAGACCACCTGCATGCACATAGTAAATGACTTCAGTAAATATACAAAACAAGAAAGGGGTGTAAGACATGCAAGGGTCTTTGCCTAGACTTATTCACCATGTATAGTGAAGCAATACTGAGAGAATTAGACATCCTACCAGGATTCATTAGTAACAGCCACAAGCTTAACATTAGATATGCAGAAGACCAGGACTGATAGACACAGAAAATAAACTACTTGTACAGAAGGTAGTAAAGGAAAGCCAGAAGAAAGGACTCAACATCAATTGTAAGAAGATGGAATATATGATTGTTAGCAAAAAGAACAGCCCAACATGTAAATTACAAATTAGAGACACCAAAATTAAACAAGTACAACAATTTAAATATTTAAAGACATGTTTCACCAGGATGTAAAATGTGACACTGAAATTTTAAAGTGCATTGGGATATCAAATGATGCCTTCCAAAGTATTAAGAAAAACAAAAATTTTATTAGAAATAAAAAAAAAAAAAAAATTACTGAACTATTATGTAATACTGATTTTTGTATATGGCAGTGAATGCTGGACAATCTTCTCACAGATGAAGAGACTTGAAGCAATAGAAATGTGATTCTACAGAAGGATGCTGAGAATACCATGGAATGAATACCTGAGCAATGATGAAATTTTTAAAGAAAATGGAAACAAAAAGGACACATATATAGTTTCAGAAAGTTCAAATTTCTGGGATGCATAATGCGGAAAGAGGGCTTGGAAGATTTGACACTCACAAGAGAGTGAAAGAGAGACAGAGGAAAGCAACACATAACCTACTTAACTTGCATGTGCAAATGGTTGGCTGAACAAAGATTAAAAGATATAGCAAAAACATAAACCTTCTTGTATACTGTAATACAAAATTGAAAATAACCAACTAACAACGACAAAAACAAATCGAACCTTAGTTTTGACTCAGCCTCTGTGTTTGTATGTGTACATGAAAGTGTATCAGTATGTTTACAACTTGGAAGTTATTAGCTAAATTTTTATCTGAAATTTTCACTGTATAATGTTTGAAGTAAATGATTTACTGCTGGATTATGGGCATTGAAAAAGAAAATTGTGTTGAAAAATATTTGTGTAAAATAAATCCATTTTATTTTCATTCTCCTGGATTATGTGCCTTGACAAAATTGTGATTAAAGATTTCTTTTATCTTTAAGAATCAGTCATAATGATTCTTTCAGACACACACACATTATATATATATATATATATATATAGTAAAAATCAACACTGCAAGGTGAGTGGCAGTTTCATGCTTTAAATGATATATGTACATGTATGTGTACACAGCCATACATAAAAATGCCATCTTACTTTCTTGAAATGGTGAAAGAAACTAGCACCAATTTCGTATTAAATGTTCCATTATAATTTAATAACAGTATTTAAAGAATTATTACTACAATTTTTTTAGTATCATTTTCCTACCTATCCCCATGTCACCACAAACATTTGTCTTCTGTGTAAAAAACCAAAAAAAAAAAAAAAGACGACAACAACACTGTTCAATATTGATTACTATTAATCATATTTTAATCCAATTCATCAAATATATTCAATGATCTTTAACTTTGATAGTTATGAAATATTTTCAACTTTTTTTTTAAAATAATGTTGGTCTGTTTTATGAACAAGATATGTTCTCTTGTTATTAAATCCATTTTTCAACTTGGGAAAAAGAAAAAAAACGTTTCTTTATATCAATACTGCTTTCTACTGGAAATAAAATTAAAAATCGTCAAACTTGTTACATAATTTTTGTTTTGTCCACAAAAAATATACAATTTAGGAATATGCAAGATGAGAATCTTAATTAAAACCATGAGAGTCAATGTATTCATTGAAAATTAATATTTACTGAATTATAGCTGTGAGAAGAGAATTAGTTAATGAAGGACAAACTGAAAACCAAATTAGGTCAGCTCATAAGGATTTCTGCTATTCTAAAAATGCTCAAATGTTAACATGCTAACTTGCTAGTAGATGTTCATGCAGGCTTTTTTTTTTTGTTTTTTTACCAGTTACTAACTTGTTTCACCTAAACATCTTTGTGTCTATGAAGCAAAGGAGACAATTTGCTAGGAGTTTAAGAACAGCAATAATGCTGCAAGATCAACCAGAAATAATCAAGGTGTTTATGGAATAGGTTTAAATGAAAAATTGCTGAAGGTAGTTTAAAAGCTTGTGGGTGGGAAGTTGGCTTCAGCTTAAGAAATGTGCCACAAACATCTTATTTTGTGGAGTGGAATAATCTACTTTTAGCACCAGTTAATGTATTAGTCCTGGCTATGATGACAAACTACATCTGGCAACAAGGCCTCTGATCAAAAGATTGGATGTTTTGAGGGACATGGAACCATCTCTTAATTATTGTTGTTGCTGTTTCCAAGTCTACCCTGACCTGGAGTGGTAGCACCTGTTAGGGTCCCAGCTATAGGCAAATAGAGAAACCCCAAACAAAAATAAAACTATGAAAACAAAAATATATTTTTATATTAAAATTACATTTCATCTATGGCTGAAGGCATACAATTGATTTCAGAATATTTACATTTCGGCATTGCTCTAGTCATCTCACAATCATGAAAAATAAAAATTGTGTAGTAATCTCACAATCACAAGAAATAAAAGAAAAATAATTCCCCCATGATTCCCTAGTAAAAAAAAAAAAAGGAAATTTAGAATCTGGCTTTTTTTTTTTTTTTTTTTTTAATAAGCTCTCACCGTGACAGAACATAAAAATATACGATAAGTTTTACTCAAATATCAAATTTCTCATGTTGAATATAACTTTTTAATGATAGACTTATCACAAATCATTCATTCACCAAGAAAACACAAACATCAGAACATTAAACAACCACATTATGAGAACTTTCATACCAATCAACCAAAACCTTCTGATAATAAATCCTTCTATATATGTATAAAACACACATCTCACCACCTCTAGTAATTATGTCCACACAAATATGTATATGCATAAAAGCTGAGTATCATCTACCATGTATTCCATTATGAAAACAGAATAACATTTTATTTCTCCCCTGCAAAATTTAATTTTGGCATTAAATAATCCATAAGGAGTTGATATGCAAAAATAATAAACAATAAAAGAAAAATCAATCAATTAAAGAATTAGTTTAAAACTAAATTTCAATGTTACCTACAAGAACTTGGAAAATGAATTCCCATACATGATATTTTTGTTTGTTTATAAGCAACCGTACTAAAAAGGGGGCTAAAATCTTAAGCTACTCGACTACTAATGTCTGTGCAGCTTAAGCAACTGAAAAAAGAAAAACAGTAAAGTTAACCAAGAGTTCCTAAATATGTTATTTTAAACTGGATTCAAGAATTCTACAAGTTTAGTTACATTGAAATGTCCTTTTTTTTCTCTTCAACCCAAGCATAAAAAAAATCTAAGCAACCATAATTCTTGTGCAAAAGTTAAGCAATCTAATTACTGATTAAAATCCTAAGTTGTTTATAAAGAAAGAAGCGGGATGGGGAGAGACCTATAATTTTCCAGAAGCCAACCATAAAGCAAAAGTGACATCTGCATTTTTCTGCACTATCAAAAATCCACATTACCATCATTTTTAGCACAGAATGGTGATGAAAAGTAGATATTTTATAAGAATATGAAAAACAATGGCTTTGGGAAGGTGAGGCAGCTAAAACACAACCCTAAACAGATGTCTACACAAACAATGTTTTACTGTTTAAACCCTGCTTAGGCATGAAAAGGAGGTTATATTTTGATCAATCACAAAGGTATGGCTGTGTACCATCAACATAATGTAATCTAAGATTACATCTGAAAAGATTCAAAATCTTTACAAAATAATTCCATACCCTTATTCTTCAGATCTTGCTCCATTTGTTACCACCTATTTTGGAATTTAGAGAACCATCTTTTGTAGACTACAACTTAAAGCACACAAAAAGACAATCTACCAGACAGTTTTTCCTCTTTCAAGCAAGAAGCCAAAAATGAAGCCTGTAAATTATTGGTAAAAAAGTTATTGATAAGGATGGTGTCAATAATTTCTAATAAAACATGAATTTCATATTTTTCTGACTCTGAATTCAGACATTACTTATGGGGGTGACAGACATATATATTTAGTAACTTTTAACCATAAGTTAAAACAAAAGGAAAAACAGAAAGGATAAGAATTTCACAAACATCAAATTGTGCATACCTGAATTTTCCACTAAGTATATAAATGAATATAAAAAGTACCACCAGTACGACACACAGTTTTTCAGCACACTTCCATTTACAGTTAGTTATTCATCATTTCAGCTATAACTGAAAATCCGTCATACTTCTGCCAATGTCATTGTGACTAAAAATTGTACAATCTGGTTATAGATTGAAAACAATGCCATGGCAAAAGTTAGTAATAATATAGAATTATTAGTCATAGTTTCTAATCACCTTGACTACACTTTCACTCTGATGATATAATTACTGCATTGCTATTAAAATCTTAAATGTTTTGTCTTTAAAAAGCTAATGAGACAGAGGAAAAAAAAAAGCAACTGTTCCATAATGAATTGTTTCTTGGCCCATCCTTCTACAAAAATGTTGGTGGAATTCATCAAGAACTTTAAGAGATATTGTGTAGATAGACATGCCATGGTGAATACATGCCAAATATCATTTGGCAGAGATAAATGATTCATTGGTCCTCATAAATTTTAATGCATGTCAAACAAGTAGTCACTGCTCCAAGCCTGTATTATTCTAAGAAAAAAAAAAAATTCCTTTTTTCATATTTTAAACTTTATGGATTTAAAAAAATAAATAAAAAATGTTCTGCTGTACATCTCCCCTATCTTGTTGCATTTATATGCTTTTTTTATTCTCAATTTAACTACCAAAATCAACTAATATATATATATATATATATATATATATATATATATATATATATAGAGAGATAATATTAGTGAGATATATATATATATATATATATATATAAATAAATAAATTCCCAAGCGGATAAAATTCAGATAGAACTGTCCAATGTCCAGGACGTGTGTGTGTGTGTGTGTGTATATATATATATATATACACACACACAAAAAAACGAACTTGGTAATCAATACAAAAAACTAAAAAATTACTCCACAGCACACAGAATTGTTATAACGGAATTACATAATAAAGAAAAGCATTTATTTTAAAGAAATATTTTTCAATATAACTCAACACTTCCCCATTCATCAGATTGCAGCAAACATTATACAGTGATAATTTCAGATCACAATCCATCTATATGTTAAACTATGGATTATTAATTAGCTCTCACATAGTGATAGGAACATTATCTTTTTCCACACTTTGGAACGGCTATTCTTAAAGGCAAAGTTTTGTCTATGGTGCCTAGTATTTGTCAATTTGTCATTGTGTAATTTTGGTTAATACAATGAACTCCAGACAAAGACACCAAGAAAAGCATTTTTTTAATGTTCATTTGACTCAACAATGTAGAGGGTTAAAGAATAAGATGATAGTATTAGCATAAGATGAGGAATTTATGAGGTTATGTAGGAAAAATAATAGTTAAACCTAAACTTAAAGAGGTTAAAATTGTAGTTATTGGGAAAATATCCTCTTGGCAGTCTGTTCCACAGAGTAGCAATTCTGGGGGAAATGCTGTCCATGTGGAACTTCCTTCTTACTAATGGAATACAAAGGAAATGGGAATGATTTATTCCAATGTACATAGCATGGCCAGTCTTAGCAGTTATGGTCAGAATTGGTAGAATTAAGGAATGTTGCCCATCAGAACATTTTCTCTGGAAATATTAGATTAGTAAGAGGCTTGCAATGTTTTGTCTGTGGGAAAGGAGTTGTAAGGTGGAAAATAATTCATCACCCACAAAGATGCATAGAAATATTTGAACTCTGTCAAGGCTGGAAGTTGAGAAATGGGCAGCAGTACTCCATTTTTTTTTTTTTAATGTTTAATATTTCAGTTAAGCATCATTGATTTCTAGTTAGCTTTTACAAGCAAGTTATTCTATAGTGTAAAGGCCAAACTGACATTTACAAACTTATTATTCAACCATTAAGTGGTATAAAGAAAGAAAAAATGACAAGCAATGTCGAGTAGAGAGAAAAGTTCACTTATGACAAACAATGACGCTATATACAACTAAGTATATACTCCTCCACAAACAATGCAGTATTCTCTCAACTGTAGCTGAAATCTAAGTTAAGCTTGAAAATAGATAAGTCTGAACAAATTTGGGATTAAGAATTAGTATATAAGCGGATGATGCAAAAGATTATAGAAAGTTAAAATTGAAAAAGGAAAAAAATAAAGAAAAAACAATTACACTGAATAGAAAGAGGATTTAAACGAACAAAGTTCATTGAAAAAAAAAAAAAAAAAAAAAATCATTTGATACTGAAATAAATATCAAGACAAAACATAATTGTAACTACAAGGTATTTATTTCATTTTATTTTTTAAAAAAATGGCTGTGAGTAGTCGATTTTTTACTTTGAGACAAATATATATGAATTTTCATCTGGCACATCTACAGTAGTGAGGGGCACCAATTGACGATTAAAGTCACTACTCAAAAGAATTTGCCTGTGAGTGTATAATTTTGGTGTCGGGAACATTGTTAGGATCAGTAGTCTCATGAAAACTCACCAATTCATTAATCATGCCAATTTTGGGGAAAAGGTTCCAGTTAAGAACAGCTTCACTTTCCCCACACAATACAGTGAAGTTATAGTCAAATATAGTTGAATACAGTGAAATAAATTGTTAAACGAACCAATATAATCTAACAGGTACAAATGATGCCCATTCCACATACCAAATGTTTCATTTGAAAATTTTAAAAGACAGAGTTTCCATTGTTTCTTGGATTTACTCTAATCTTTTGACTTCTGTTTTTTTTTTTTTTTGGACATTTACTTCTATGTGCTGTGTTTCTTCAGGACATTGGCAATCATGGGTCTCCACAATTTCCTGTCCTTTGTAGCACTTAATTTATTAAGTCTTTTTCTTATCTCTCCTAAACCTTGTTTCACCATCCATTCGCTCAAACTTGCTAGGTAGTTTATGCATGGTTTTCTTCTTTCCCTCTTACCTTCAATATGTCCTGTGACTCTACAGAAGGATACTGAGAATTCCATGGATCAAATATGTGAGTAACAATAAAATTTTAGAGACAATAGAAACAAAAAAGACACTTATACTTAGCATCAGGAAGAGAGTTGAAATTTATAGAACATAATGAGGAAAAAGGGGTTGGAAAATTTGATATTCACAGGACAGATTGAAAGCCATAGGGACAGAGGAAAACAATATTTACTACAGTCCCTAAAAAATAAAACCTAATCAAAACAGTTGATAAATTTATTAGGATTTTTTTTATATATTCAAAGAAATTGTTAAAAAAACCTTTCCACTGATTTAGAGAATACATGTTTAGAAATATACAAGAACAGCTTTAAAAATCCTCAGTCAAAAATGTACAACAGAAATTATGAAGAAAAGTCTCCAAGCAATATGTTATTTATATTGATAGTATCTTTTAGATTTTGACTAAAAGCTCCTTCAGTCATAAACGGGTACCATATTAAGAGTTTTCAGGTATCTAATAATTAGGTTTTCATCATTCTGTTAATAATTACTCAATGAGTGTAACATACCCACAAAACACAATCATCTAATTTCATTCAAATCTTTATTTATCATGACTGACTAGCAAAAACCATAAACTTTAATCATTACATCAAATAAGGCCCCAGAATAAAATGCTACTTCTCTCTGCAACAATCATTTCATGCAGTCTATCATGTCCAAAATACAAAAAATATATTGAGAAAGTTATTAACAGCATATGAAATAAGACAGTAGCAAACAATAATTCATATTAGTCTACAATTTCATATTTCTTACATGTTTAAAATCCACCAACAATGTGAGCTATGATATGAAATTATTGTAACAGCCAGTTTGTGACCATTTCTCTAAATAGTGTGCAAAATCTTGAACTTTTGGCTATAATTATTTCTTGTTCCAAGTTAGGATACAGCATATATGATATAAGCCTGAATCATGGAAAATGCAACCCCTCCCCATTACATTAATGAGGAGAATTCAAGGGTACACTTTAACTTCTGGCCAGAACTGGGGAGACTGGTCAATTTTTGATTTTACCCATACATCTACATGCAGGATCTTACATTAAACCTAATCTTGTGTCCTTATTTACCACTTGGGGAGAAGTAAATAAAAGTCATTACTGACTGAGATTTATCTAATGGATTGATCTTTTTCTCTCTCACACAGGAAGATGAATAATTCATACGATGTAATATTTGAATAGAAACTATTACACACTGGTGGATAATCTTCATAGTATGAAAATAGCTCAAGAAATAGGTCAACAAGATTTGCTCAGTTTGCAGAAAAAGATATTAAGCAAAGCAATGGCAATAATCCATTCTCTCAAAAAGAAAGATAAGCAGAGGGGAAAAAAAAGCTGCTCAGAGCTTATGACTTCTGGCAGCAATTGTCAATTCCTTAAAATTCTTGCTATGTACTGACTTGGAGAGAAAAAAAAATACTGCAACTTGTTCTCAAAAAAAAAAAAAAAAATCTTTGATTGCTGTCCTAACAAAGAAAAAAGGATTTGACAAGCTTCATTGTCAAGCAACAACTTCAAAAACAATCTTCAAAGCTCCAATAATAAATATAAAAAAAAAAAAAAAAAAAAACAATCTTGGCTTTCAAAATAGCATGGAGCACTGAATCAACTTTGGGCAGTTTCATCACAATGTACTAAGTAACATTTGCAAAGTTGCAAATTATAAAGAAATTGCAACTGCCCTCCATTTTACATCAACTGAAAGAATGGACAAGAGTAATGATGGCTTAAATCAGATAAAGCATTAAATACATTCATCTTAAAGTGAACAGGTACAGAATCACTTTGGTTGTGCCTCAAATATACCTCAACTATAATTAAGTAGTTATATTCAAACATTTAAAAATTTTTGTTTTTGACATAAGAGTTTTTACTTTTTTTTTTTTTTTCAATAGATTTTTATTAAAAGAAAATTTACATAAAACCAGATCTGTAAGAAAGACTGCAAGAATCAAAATCTTACATACCAAATATACTTGTGTATAATCTGACTTCATGTATAGTGCGACCCCAGAATTCTTTGGCATGAAATTTAACCTCTCCAAAAAAAAAAAAAAAATTTAACTGTTTCTAGTGTAATTGGTCACAGATAATGTATGATTTTAACCTATTCAAAAATAAATTACCTGTGTATAGTGCGTCCTCCCCGCTATTTTTTGCACAAAAAACTGATCATAAAAACATGCATTATACTCAAATATATATATATATATATATATATAGAAAGTCAATTAATGGCTAATAAAAAAGGTAGTGAGTATAGTTGAAATTAATTTTTTTTTTTAATGAAGATACATTTTGACTGCAAGCAAATGGAAAGAAAAAAGAAAAAAAAGACTGAAGTAGGTAATGTCAACAGGTTAGAAATCAAGCAATTTAACCTAATTTTAACATTAACCAGTTGAGCTAATGAATTGGAATAGTTACTAGTACTACTAATGCTCTTCAAGAAAATGACACTATCTGCATGTAGTATCTAGTAGTAATAATAAAATAATAATGATGATATAAAAATGATAATAAACATAAATGATGACGGCTGCGACTGCTTGTTTTCAAGTATGCAAGTCTGCTTCAGTGGCTGGCATATACCTACTCAGGCACATTAATGTTTCCTCAATATCCATATAGTCAACCTATGCTTTATGTTAAAACTCTGCTGAGCAGACCTTCCAGTTCCTGGGAGAGAGAGGACATAATCTCACATGATCAACAGTTGAACAAGGCCAATACACTCTTGGTACTTAACACTTGACTATACTATCACTGATCGCTTCCAGACAGTTTTATCTATCCAATTTTACTAACAAGCTTTGAGTCAACTCATGGTATAGTTTTCAGGCACTTCCCAAGTGGTGCTGCAAGCTGAGACGATCTCCCTGTGTCAATCTTATCAAGTCACCTTGACAAATCACCTATAGTGATGATGTTGAAATGCCTTGGACACCCAAATTACTTCCCCCACCCCCCTCAAAAAGCTCATCAATGACAGAAATATGAAAAATTATATAATAAAAGTAAGGATTTCAGTAAATATCAGCTGAAAAATTACAGATGTTATACTCAGAAAGGTCACCTATACAAATAAATATACAAGGAGGTGCTGAAAAGTTTTCAGCATGACAAAAAAGAAGAAAAAGTCAAACAAAAAAAATTAGGGAGGGAGGGACTTCTTGATCATGCAATGAAGGTCTTAGCACTCTCATGCAAAACATTAAAGCAGAACATGAAATTCATCTCTAAGGATTATTGCATATGATGCACATGTAATTAAAAGCATTCTTCATTGTAATTATCATTTTTTTTTTTTTTTTTTATAAACAATATATTGTAAAGCATTTGACCTTTGTTGGGTATTAGTCTGAATTATCTGTTGCATATTGACACAGTCCAAATCTCTGTTTATGCAATAACAGCTTTCATCTTAGTAAAATTTCAACAAGTACTTTATCTGACAGAAGCACAGAAACTGCTACACCCTTTCACTACCCACATATTATAATTGATGATTTATGTATTCCGTCTACCACTTAAAATATATGCTTATTAATATTTTGACAGTTTTAATTAGTCACTAATTTTCATTACACCTTATGTTAATTAAGAATATTAACTCCTCTAATTACAAAGTTGTTAGCTTTTACAGAAGGGAACTTGCCTATTTTCTCAAGTTTAGGAACAATTCCAATTTTCTTGTTTGTTTAAGTGAAAAAAGAAAAAATAAGGAAAAAATAAAAGGGAGGCTATTGCATTGTCATTAAATAGGAGGAATGTATCTCTACCTCTTCCATACACATACAAATAGGATCAGCCAAATTGCTTTAAGATAAATATTACTTGGTTAGAGAAACTCAAAACTGAAACAAATAGAAAAAAAAAAGATTCCATTTCGTTTTCAACACCCATGTATAACACGATTTTTTTTTTTTTCCTGAAATAAATTTGTAATCAAAACTAAAAGAATGGTAACTGTCAATATTTACTCTACAGAATCTGTTTACAGAAAAAAATGAATATCTGCAGATTTCTTCCTTAAAATACAAGGTCAAAGTTCAGTACGTTCATTATTACTACCTACTTTTATCTTAGAAAGACCTTTTTGATGTCACCGCCTGTGTCTATCCATTATAAACGAGATTTGCCATTCCACTGGTCTCTTCATGGCATTTGAAGTCACCTGGTGTCATTAGTCAGAATTTAGATTTAGACACTTTTCTAACTTGGTAATAGATTAAAAATTTTATAAGTCTCCCACCTGCTCTTACATACAAAGGCAAGAAAATTACATCTTCATTTGAACCAAAGAAGCAGTTTTATTTTAACAATTGAAAGCAAAATTTGAACAGTTACAAAAAAAAAAAAAAAAAAAAAAGAATGAAAGATGTATATTCTATTTATTTTAATTTTGACATTAGATATTTTAAATTGTCATAGACAATAACCTATGCCAATCTAAATTTTCCATGAAAATTTAAATCTTCAATAGGTTATTTTCTAACCAATACTTAAGATCAAACAACCTACAGAGCCTCAAGCAGTAAAAACATTTTCATATTGATTGCGATTTGATTTTTCAAGTACTTTTATTATATAGTGAATTAGTCATTGAAATACTTATGTAAGCTAGACTATTATTTAGTAAATAAAGAATATAAAGACTGAAATAATTATCAAAGTAGTAGTTTTTTTCCCTGCATTTGATATTTAGAAGCAACAATTTTATTGGATATAAAATGAAATTAATTTCCTGTGTTTCCTTTAGTGAATTCCATTAAATTTTTTTTTTTTTCAAGGTTTGGTTGTCTTCAATAACAGAAAGCTTACAGTGAATAAAGAAGAGTCATTTTATTAACAATTATGTATATATGAAAGAAAAAAAGAATCTTGTCTGGCTTTGCAGAGAACAATAACTATTTCAATCAATAATTCCAAATCAATTCCAAAAAAATACACTCCTAAGCTGAAGCATTCAAATGGTCAATATTATGGATAATTTTCTTTACATTTTTAATTTTAAGAGATTATCAAAATGATTAAAAAATCTATCATATGAAATGGTTTACTTTTCCAGTAATTCTCAGTAACAAGCATTTTCTTGTTTTGTTTTACATCAGAATTTTTTCCCAAAGAAAAGAATATTCTGTATAAAGAATAACTGTTTTGCACATGTAATTTTCTAATCTCTTTGCAATATTTTTCCAGTTCTTCATAGATTATAATTAAATTATTCACAGATCAAGAATAAGAAAATGTACTTCAATACATAATTCATTTTCTAGCATGCCAACATATATTTCCTTGTTATTTATGTTTTCATGAAATAATATTCAGTGAGTGAATATGTTTTTTTTTCTTCCCTTCTTAAAAATAAATAAGCAGATTTTTGCACTACAGTGTTTTAACAAATCTTAATTCAAAGAAGATCCATTGTATTGCCAATTTGAATGGCATCACTCTTCTGGTAAATATGTGGATAATAAAACTTCTCTATTCTCTGACTTTATTCTAAGGTTAAACAACAAAAAGATTTTAATTTTTAGGAACATTCTCAAATTATAACCAATCCAAAATGAAATTATCTATTAAAATTATGAGTGCAAATAAAATTCAATATCATATTTCTTGTATGCTAAGATGCTACAAATGGTAAGACTCACACATACTATAATTAGCTAGGTATTTTTTTGGAAAAAAATATTTGAGTATTTAATATACTAATAAGTCCAAGTTGCTGACTATGGTGTCCTTTTTCTATCTGTGACAAAAAATTATCACATTTTGGACCGATTATTAAATATTTGTGGTTATTAGATTTTCAATAGCTTAGCACACTTCACATCAGAAACAACTATTTTCCATTATAAGCCATCTCAACATATGGAATGTTTACATCAAACTCCCAGCTGATGTTTCAGACATTTTTTCAGTATTTATTACAAATGAGTGATAATTGTAAGTTTATATTATATGTCTGGTTTATGATTGCTTGTACCTTGTGACTAGGGTTCACGGGGGTCAGCAGACTCCTTTCTACAAATTGACCTTTCTGTGCTAAGATGCAGGGTGATTTTTGACAGCATTTTTTCAGGAAAAAAAAACAAAACAATGCATCTTAAATAATATGAGGAAATAAGTAGTTACTTTTAATATGAATGAATTTTGAGATTTAACTGAATTATTTAAAATGAAAATGACAGAATAACATTTTATTTTTTATTTTTACATCAAGTTCCTGAAGATGAAATTTTTTTTCCCCTCCTATTGAAGAGTTCGTCATTTTATAAAAAAAAATTTTTTTTTCATTTTTCTTTTTTAAAGTTTGATTTATTTTTCTACTTAAAATAATATTACAGACAAGCCTTTTTGGTGTATGGTAATATTAAAACACATGTGTGTGTGTGGGGGGGTGAGTGAGTGCAATATAAAATATTTGTGCAAAAAGAAAAAAGATAAGAAAAAATAGTAAAATACTAAGCTTTGAATAGTAAATATTTCTGTTCTCTTACCCCACTACAATGTTAACATAAACACAGGTCTTTCCTTTACCACATGAAGACTGAGAAAAAAAAATGACAGTTGTAGAGTGTGTGTGCATATATATATATATACATATATATATATATGAGAGAGCATACAGACTGCTGGTATTAATAAAACAGTGCTCAATGTAATATAATAACTATTAAGAATATATTAATAAATATACATATTATCCTTCACCTTTAACAAAAATTTTATAAAAAACAAAATTTAAAAAACCAGTAATCTTCTTTTATGCTTAGTATAAAATAATATTCATGACTTCAAATAAAAATTAATATTTAAAAAATTTTTTATAATATATATATTATATATATATATATATATACACACACACACACACACACACACACACACAATCTATTTTAAATGCAACATATATTAAAAAAAAACAAAAAAAACCTGTAATCCATGTATAATATATGCACTGTGCCAGCATTATGTTAATCAGATATTTTTTTTTATTATTACTATTTAAATTATATAACAGTCAGTCTTTACCCAGCACCAGAAGATTGAGTTGTACCCGAAATTCTAAGTCATGCATTTCAACAGAAATCTTCTAAATATATTATTAAAAGTAATTGCCACTTTTCAACAATGACATTTGAGCATTCACTTTAACTCTTGATCCTAATGTCAAAAGACTTCCATTTTCTTTAGCCATGAGAGAGAGAGAGAGAGAGAGAGAGATCCAACAAGGTTTCTTTTCCATATAATCAACAATCAGACCCAGCCAAACCGCTTCTTACATTACTGAATTACGAGTGATTTTCAGATAATCTAGTCCCAAGGTTTGCCAAAGTCAGATAATTAGTTTTTATATTGATAAATGTGTGTAGCCTAAAGATAAAACAATTACTCTTGTCTATTTAACAGAGTTAAAAATAAATTAAAAGAAATATTAAAAGTTGGCAAATTCTTGCCAACAGAATATTCAAGGTTTAGAATTTGGAGAACTTTAAGACAGGTTTTTTGTTTTTTCTTTCTCTTGAAATTGATTCAAGAGCATTAATTACAAAAATCTAAGCTAAGTAATAAGGTTATTGACATTAACAGTCAATTCATGCATGCTATTTATATAAAAAAAGATAACCAATTATAGGATTTAAATTGTGTTTCTAAAAAGGCCTTCTTCAACCCTGTAGACTCCCTGTGGAATATAAGATTATTATTGTTCAGAATGATGATCATACTTCATCATTCTAAAAATAACCTTGTCATCAGTGATGATAGAAAAGAAGGATGGTCAGTCTCATTATAGTGAGCAACCAATGCATTTAGTGTGTTGTTTGGTAAAAGATTCCTTTTATGTTCTTAATGTATTACACAAAAACTTTCTCTATTTTGTCATAGATTTTTCCCTTAAACAGTATGCATAAAATGAGATCATTTCAAAATCGGCAGATAAAAAATATTGTACAAAATGATGAAGAGTTTTTCTTGAAATTATAAAACTTATACTGCATGGTAGTTCATGCTACAGTTTTGCTGGCGGTAAAAATGGTTAAATATCAGTGGCAGACCGAGTTTAGAAATATTGTCTGCCAGGAGACAAAGGAGGCCCCACTAACAACTACAATGCTATCATTTAATTTTCATAACAAATAAATAAAATTTAAAAAATATTTATGGCAAAAAGAGTGAAGGAAAAAAAATGAGTATTTCTTAGTAATTACAGTCTACCTTTACTGTACTTATTACTGGCAGTAAATAGCAAATGTAAATACAGAATGTTATGATTGAATTTTTTAATTTCAAGTAATTGGCTGATATTTCTAAATAATTTACTGCAAAATTTACACATTAATAGATAGTTCAAAAGCAAAATAGAACATTGGTTGCTGTCTATTAAGAGCAATCATTTGTGTTCACTAGATAATTGTGCAACATGTTGAAACATCATTCCCCCCCCCATGATCACTAAATCTAACCAATATTGAGCCTCGTCAATAACTAGATAGGTGACCACTTCAGAATACCAGATGCTGTAAGCTTAGATGTGCAGGTGGTGTAATAAATAATGGCTCAGAATTATTTATCTGAGAGCAGAGTTCCAATTCTACTTGGGTTTGTTATATTCACTTAGTGCAAATGCCCTTGGGAAAGGTATGAATCCAACTCGTTTCCCCCTAGCTATGGGTTAATTAGTAAGGCTTGTATCACTAAAATTATTATCTCAGGAAAAAAAAAATCTTATAATATAAAAATATTTTCTGGCTTTAAATAACCTGAAAAGGGTTGATAAGATATGGAAAATGAATCAAATGTGATTGTATGAATCTGGCATAATTGTTTTTGCATCCAATTCATCTAACAATTCCTTTTCAATGGATAGCAACATTTAGGATTCCAAATTCCCCTCAGACAGCAAATTACGTAACCTTGTCTTTATGATCTTTAGCTTTAAAAATGTCCTCTCTTGAATAACTGATAGTGTGTAAAGTCCTTATTCCTTTTTATTACTAAAACAGCTGTGTGTTTATTTATTGAATTTTATAGGAGGCCTATTTCATTAGGGGCCTACTTACCATTGGGCAAGCTGACACCACAGCCAGTCCAACCCACTTTGACATGTGATCCAGGATTACTACAACTAAGGCAAAATGAAGGACAGCATTTATTCAGAAATTTTCTCTTTGAATATACAGTAATAATGAATATTAGAGTAACTCACCAACTGCTTTAAAAATGTCAAAGTATTAAAATTCTTTGAACTGTTTCTAAAAGATCAATTATAAAAATAATCTTTAAAACTGAAATTCATGATTGTCTGATGCTTTGTTGGCTCAAATATTTTCCATGAAATGAATATAAATAAGAGATAGTAAAATAGAATTAAAAATTAATTTTAGAGCAAACTGAATTCCCCTTTCATATCCTATCTCCTTTCAGAACATGCAAAATTATGGCTCTCCACAATTTCCTGTTTTTGTTGCCCTCAGTAACTCTTACTTTACCATACATCTTTGTCATTTGTGATCTTTGTTCTACCATCCAAAGTAGGCTACAGTGTCTCTTCATTGCTTTCAGTACACTGTGTGAGTTAAATTCTCCAAGCCTTCTTTCTTCATTATGGGTCTCAAAAATTTCAGCTGCTTCTTTCTGAATTCTAGCAGTATTTTTCCTTAAAAAAAAAAAAAAAATATATACTCATTGCTTACATTTTCTGTTTGTAATATACTAAACATCCATCAGTAGAAGTACATGTATCACTCGATGTCTGCACCTTTGAGAAGATTGTACAACTCTCACTGCCATTTAGGAGATGAACTCCTATTTCCAAGCAATTTTAGTTTCTAAAAGGCATCTTCTGCTATATTTATACATCTTTGGATTCCCTTCATTTATTATATTACCCAGATAAAATCAAGCTGCAGATATCTGACATCCTCAATATTTAGTTCATAATTTGGACTGTTTCTTTTGCTGACAACTATGTATTCTATCTTCTTACATGGTTAGCCCTCCTTGTCTTAACTATTTTGTCTAATAATTATTTCAGTTTTCTTTTGGAGTCTGCCATCAACACAGAGACATTTGCATATTGCATGTTAGTGAGATTATGTCGGCTGATAAGTCCTGGCATATTTTCCAGTCCTTTTAGGATCATCTCACTGTACAGATTAAATAAATCCATTGAGGAAACACATACTCTCTATTTCTGCATAGTCACAAAATACATTCTCTACATACAGGCTGTTTGTTCTCAGAAGAACATCTATATCTTGTTTCCAAACCTTAAAAAGGTTGAAAGGGAGGAAATTCTTTACTAATTCAGAAGTGACAGCAGCCGACCAGTATTTCAATGACAAACTTTTTTTTTTTTTTTTAAGTCTAAGCCTGGTGATACATATACTAGGCCCTTCAGGGAGGACTTTTTAAAAGGAACTTGTGAAATTATATGGCAAATTTCTGCTTAATATGTGGAATAGCATGTACTTCATTCCTTGCTTTGTTAGCTGAGAACTCTTCAGAACAACAAATTTATAAGTTTGGACCACTACCTAAGTTTCACACTGCTGTGATCATCAGGGAACCTTTTCATCACCTAACAATCACTGTAGCATAAAACTCAAGGGTCCAAACTTTGTTTCTGACTCATAATGCTGGGAAGTGAAACTGGTCTGTCTTGGTAACCTAGGCATAGAGCACTGTTTGTTACCATTTAGGTAAGTATGTCTTGTTTTTATTCCATTTTCATTTTTTTTTCTTTATTTTTATTTTATTGGTTGTCAGTTTTTCTTAAGTTGTCTATTGTCCACCTAGCAAGCTTTCTGTGGGTTTTATCAATATTTTCTTTCTCCATGCATATATATATATATATACACACACATGTATGTGTGCAAATTTCATTAAAATGACTGACAAGGTACTGTAGGTAAACATTTTATTTCATTTTTCATGCATTCTCATCTTTTTTTTGTAAATTATATAAAAATTGTCCAAATGTTTTGTATATCAGAGTGCATTCAGCTATACTTTTAGCGATCATCAAGGATGAATTTTATTTTCGCTTTTAACTGAATGTATGCGTTGTTTTCTGCATGTATCTATAGATATAGGAATGTTTTATTTTCCAAACACAGTCAGCACATTGTGGCTATGTCCACAGTTAATAACATTGAGTGTTGGCTTTTTCTTTTCTATTAACACATGAAAAATTAATTAAAAAATTTAACCACAGTATCTTTTCAGTCATTTTTAATGAAGCTTACATAAAAGAGGGATTGCCGCCCACATATACAATATTATACACACACACACACACACAGAAGGTGCGATGAGTAAATTGTCATCATTTTATATTTTTAATTTCATGCAGGTGCGTTGTTTGTTTTTGATTTCATTGACTGCACAGTATATTACGCTCAGTTGGACACCATCTGTGAGAAAAAGAGCACAACAATTATGAAGTTACAGCAGCTCAGAAAACTCCCTGATTGTCCTGATAAGAAAAGAATTCCTGAATTTGTTTTTGAGGGTCTCAGACTCAACACAGAGGCCTACATCAAATGCCTTGGGGAGGTAGTGTTGCTCTGGGTCAAGAGGGTAGCTACTGGAAGACCCTATGTCTGGCAACAGGACTCTGCACCATACCACACAAGCAGGAGAACCCAGTCATGGCTGTCAGGTAATTTCTGTGACTACATCATCCCTTACATCTGGCCACTTAATTCTCCAGACTGCAACTCCCTTGATTGTTATGTGTGGGGTATAGTTGAGAGAGAGAGAGAGAGAGACCAACAAAACTCCTTGTAGCATCAAAGATGAAGTCAAAGAATTATGGCAGGATTCACTACCTTAAACAAGGAGACTGACCGAGTTGAAGGAGGTCGTGTTTGAAGCTAATGCCGATTTTATAGAATAAATTTATTCTTTAGTATTTCAAGATATTTTTGTGAAATTTTGGTAAATATATCTGTTAAAATGAGATGTCAATGTTATTTTCATGTTTGCATAATTTAGACAACAATTTATCCATCTCACCCTGTGTGTATGAATTATATATAACCTTCCTCATTTTCCTAGTTATGCTCTTATTTTTTCTTTTATATTCAGTTCATGTACAAAATTCCTGTTTATCTATTCACACAGCAAGGAAAATAACCAACATATGAATTTATTGGATAATACCAATTTTAGCACAAAGCCAAAATAGCAAGAAAACCTCCTGAAACAATAAGGATATTTGGATCATAATTTTAGACAGACTGAAGTGGGTAATGTTTTCTAAAATAGTTGAACAGAGTTTCAATCTTATTCCACATATTTGAGTCTGTGCACTTATAAGTTTATTTGAAGGTGTATAATTCCTCACCATCTACATTTAATATTACAGAGTTCGGCAAAGTACAAATACTGATAGTCTACAGTACCTGCCAGCTAAGATCTTTCAACTTCACACATAAGACCTAAAGAAGATTTTTGGATTAGCCAGAGAAAGTCCTCTGCTACCAAATAGCTATTACAATTTCTAATTGATGAACAAAATACAGGTTTTCATCTAGGGACAAGATAAAATCAACATGAAAACGTAGGAATGTAAAAATTCATTCAACCATGTAACCTTTGGTTAATAGCTTGAACTTTTGAAATCAACTGAAAAACAAACATCCAGCATGCACCAAGCCAAGTAGAGAATGACACTGCATATTACAATAAAGATTTTAAGGTGAGAAACTGAATTCATTAGATAGAATTTGAATTCTTCAATGCATGCAATAGAATAGCACAAATTCATAATTCCTTATAAATTTGATTAGAGAGTATATCCTTTGTTTGCTATTTTTTGTTGACCCAAAGTTTTTGTGGCTAGTTAAGCAAAAAAAAAAAAAAAAATAAAAACACTTATTATAGAGAGAGCTGTAGCCATACTTCAAAATGTTGATAGTTCTAACTTATCAGGGTCAGTGGGGATCAAACAAGCTATCACTAAATGCAAGTATAGAGGGAGAGTGAAAGTTAAAGATAAGAAAACATAAAAGACTATAAAAAATACATTAAAAAGGAGACATGTATAAATTCATGTAAGTAAACAAAGACTCAGCATCTCTACCATGTCAACTATAAGAATATTTCTTCCAAAGTAGCAACAGACTTTTATAGCCAATGTAGCCATACAGAAGAATCACAAAAAAAGAACTGAAGCCATATCGTTTGAGGACAATAACTAAAATGGATAGCAAATGTAACTAAGAGAAAATAACAATCAAGATGTTAACATTACACCTAACTTCAAATAAATGTTAGGAAAGAACCCCCACCCCCAAATCAACACTGGAAAGAGCAATAACACCTACAGGACTTGAAAATTATTTACCCCAAAAATTATTTCAAGAGAGATTTTATAAATTTCAACTGACAGTAGTATTGGCTGCTTGATCAATAAATGCTAATTGTTTCCTTGTAGGTAAACGGCTAATATTACTATATCTAAGAGGAAAAAAAATATCTGCAATCTTGGACCTTATTGCCAGTGTCTCACCTCACTGAAATAAGATATGTAAATTTCTGACCCAAAGGTTGAAATTAATCACTGGACACCACCCCATTGTAAATCCTCAGGAGTGCTGGCATATGAACCAATATATTTCCTGCAACTAATGTGACAGAGCATGCTACAGTTGTAGAAAGGAAAGAAAAAAAATAGTCCAAGTATTTGTTTGCTTTTTGGGTTTTTTTTTGTCACATTGTCAGCCACTAAACCAGTTCCTCTACTCTAGATACACATGGTGTATCAACCAGGTAAGAAAAAGTCTGAAACCATTGGCAGGTAGAACAACATGAATCAACAGAGGGGAGTGTCCCAATAAAACTCACTATGAAAAAGGCAACAGGTAAGCCACTTCACTATCCCAACAAAGAACAATTACAGCAATTGACAACTCAGAAATATAAGATGGCATGAAGGGAGTCAGCTTATTTGAAACAAACTACTGACTCAGTAAAGAGAAACATGCAAGAGGTGTTGTCTGATCATCATCCAATTTCAGACTGATCAGATTACTATCAAGGTATGAAGTGTTAGAACACACTACCAATACAGAAAATTACAAAATGTAAACCAGAAAATAGCAAGGCAGAATATTAACACTTTGAGAGTATAGGAAACAAGATGAGAAGAAAAAAAAAAACGTGAAAACAGGAGTGAAAAATGAAGGAGTTTTACTATTACAGGTTGAGTATCCTTTATCCAAAAGTTTTTCAGGTGCTAACATGACTTGCCACAAATGGAAATTTTTAGAGAGCACTGAGAAGGTTCCTAGGTGTTGTGTAGCTATTGTTAGTGGCTTCATCTGCTCTAGCTGGAGGTTCCCTAGCCCAGCTATGTAGCCTACATTGGTGCCAGTTTTTTGTTAGCAATAGTCACAGCAAATCTTAGTTTGTGGATTACTTAAAAAGGTGTTTCATGCTCAGTAAAGATATTATTCAAAATATCAAAAAGTCCTGCTTTTATATATATTTTTAAATAGTGATAATGTTTTTTTTTTTTATGTACACATACAGAAAGTACAAAACATTATTTTTACATGAAATCTTAATTTCACTGTTAAAATCCATCTGAGCATTACATGATTAGTGTCATTACCTGTATCTGTATGTACACAAAATTTATTAAATCTTATATAAAACTACCTCCAGGATACGTATAAGTGTTGTTATGAAATGTAAAAGAATATTGGGTTTATGCTAGAGTTCCATTCCCAAACTGACCCCATTTCATAGAGGCTATATACAAATGAAACGGGCTGTATTTCAAAATATCAGAAAACCAAAGCACTTCCAGTCCCCAAAATTTGGGATAAAGGATTCTCAAACTGTATTAGATAAACAAAAAGGAAAAGGTTGTTTGGTAGTAGTACTATCAACTGTCAGGGTATTTTTTTTTTTTTTGTTTGTGAAACTGAAAAGTATGACAATCAGTGATAAAAGCAGAGATAAAGACAGGTTTTACAAGAGACAAGAAAATGCAAAATATCTGAGCAAGTCAAAAGAAATTATCATCATAGGATAAAGGCCTAAATACAAAAGTGAAAAGGGAAAGTGATAGTAAAATGGTAAGTAAGTAAGAGATTTGGATCATATAAGAAGTGCAGAGAAAAATGGGTTTATTGATGCACAGTGAATGGTCAAGTAATAACCAATAGTTAATTTGAAGAACACCAAAGACAGTTATGGACTTAAAAAAGTCCAGCAAGAGATATTTTAAAACCAGATAAACTGCCTAACCATCAATAAACAATTTAGAAATCCCGTTTTGCACTCTAAAACCTACCAAAGCACCGATTGTGGGCGTAATCACTTCCCAGTCATAAGCAAACACAGGATAAAATTACATAAATTAAAGAAGCCTAAAGCAGTGTCTAAACTATGTGATAAACTACAGCAACTCCATTTGCAAACAAACATATTCACAGTTAAAATCAAATAAGAAACTTTGGAAAAGGTTAGAGTTTCAAATTTGACCAATTAAAGTAAGCATTAGTGACAACGGCAAAGTTATGAAGAAAGAAATAAAAAGAAAAAAGTTAATGATAGGTGAAATTATCAACTTCACTGTGGGAGCAGATCATACCAAAAACTGTACTGAATAAATGAGATTAAACAAAACCATCAGAAATAGATGCAAGCAAGCACAATAGGAATGACTCAGTGAGATATGTGAAGAGATCAAAAACTAAAGAACACTGATCTGGCAAGTACTGTGACATGGCCCCCAATATTTAAATTAAAATCAGTCTATCAAGAGACATGTTTTCTGTGCATTTCCTCTTTCTTTCTTCTCTTTACTTACTGTCTAGACTGAGAGGTGGCAGAATAGAATCTGGGTTGCTTAACAACCGGACAGCTTGAAGTTAAATAAAAATTGGTCACCTAAGCCCATGTGCCATTAAGTATGATTTTTTAAAACATATTTTCAGTTTCCAGAAAATCTCCAAGTCATGAATAAATTGACTTATCGTGCACTCATTAGAAATGTTTCTATGGACTTATTCAATAACTAGATGTGTACCGAATAAGATTATTCCTGAAGAAATGTTCCCAGTCTGACCATGGATTTATTTTGCTTACTAGATGTAGAACAAAAAAGAAGTATCATTCAGTCATCTCCCAGTTTATGAAATTAGTCACTGGATACCAACCCAGTTTATATTGCAGAAGGAATAATTACCAATTTTCATTCAAACATTCTAAAAGAACTGTTTATTGTCATGAACACATCAACTTATGAACTCATGATTCATGTATAATCAGAATGATATCCAGTATCAGATATGTGCCTCTTTGTTGATCTTATATCTGCTATCTTACAGTCTCTCCCTATTCAATTGTTTTGTTATATAAAATTGTTTTTAAACTTTCATCCTGTGTTTGTTTTTTGTTGACGCCTGTGTTATGTATTTCTAGCTGAGTGGATCTTTTTTCTTTTTAAACCTGCTGCATGTTGCCAGTTCATAACAGTAAATACAAAAAAAATAAATAAAATAAAATTAGGACAAAACAATGCTCTTTGGCAAAATCTAAAGAGAAGAATTCATAAAAAAAAAAAAAAAAAAAAAAAAACGAAACTGTATAATAGAGGCAGAATGAATACTTTGGCAAATTCATCTATGACAACAGAAGAGAAAAACCTACAAAAGGGCTATCTATGGGCATTGAAGGAGTCATAATATTAAAATGTGAGTTTTCTTTGTTTTTTTACAGTAAGATCCACTCGAGGTAGAGGGTTACATTAAGAGGCAGTTTATATAGACAGTAGAAGATAACAATTAACCCTAGAATTGAACAGGTTAAGATTGTAGTGATCAGGGAAACATCCTCTTGGGAGTGTGTTTCATAGAGTAGTGTTTCACAAGAACATGTTGGAGCCGAACTTACTTCTCACCAATAGAATTCTATGGAGTCCTATTTAACCCATAATCAAAACTGATAATTCAGAGAATTTCACCAGCAAACATGTTCATTATATATGTTGTTTTTTTTTTTTTGCAATGTTGCATACAATTTTAATCATGTATATGTGCAACCTATAAAAATCATTTCAAAAGAATTTACAACAAATTGCTTAGTTGTTTTCATCAAGAAATAAAAGTCTATTTTATTCATTTTTTATATTTATTTTATCAATACTTTCTTAAATTTTAAGATTTTCAAATTCAAAAACACTTTATACCAATTATTTAAAAAATAAATAAATAAACTTATTTACATTTAGCTATTTTTTTTCTTTTCAGTCAAAAGTGGGCCTAATAAATCAATAATGATTGATAATTCAGAAAATAGCCATGATTTGCTACACTAGAAAAAGTGATCTTAATAATCATATAGTATCCAATGTACTGACATTATGTATAGGAGTAAAAGTTTCAAAAGTTCAAACTAAATAGGCAAGTAGGTATGTTAAGAAAACGAGTATCAAAATAAAGTTTATAGAAAAAATGACAACCCATCGAGGGTAAAACTGTAGACAAAAATCTGTAGAACACTTTATTGCCACAGATTTACAGTAATTTCATTTTCATGTTAAAATGCAAAAGTACAATGCAGAGTTGTAATGGACACAAATTCAAAATTCTCAGAAACAGGGTGGATGTAACATTTTATAAAAACTATTTTTACATTCAAGAATTTTGAATTATTTCTAAGAATATTTTTTTTCTTTTGTGAATGAATATTGCATTGACATTTTTTTTGAGAATAATGATTTTCCAGATACAAGTTCTGCTATTTAACCCATAGCTGGAGGAGGAATTTGATTCATACCTTTCACAAGGTTATTTGTGCCTAAGTGAATGTAACAAACCTGGTATTGTACTCTTGTAATTGAACTTAAAAATTAAATCAATGTAAATCTTTGGCTGAGGAAGCAAATAGAAATCCCAAAATCTGTAGCAACATTCAAGAAAAAAAAAAAATCATTCTTTTCAATTATTTCACAAGACAATTTTTATTGATGATTAAAATCAATCTATAAAATGACAACAAAGTCAATAAATCAAAAATACAGTTAAGAGAAGAAACTGATGCATTTAAGCTGTTCAATTCAGACTGACATCAGGCATGTTGCTTGTTCAGCACAGTCAATATCAAGTGGTTATTATGTTATTTAAGCCTTAATTCAGCTGAGGAAATTTGAATAGACACAAGATTGGTAAGAGGTCTACCTATTCAAGTCAAGGACAATATACAGAGTTTTGTATCAAACATTTTTTTTTGAGATTAGGAATTATATACTGATTTGCTCAGTGTTTCCTCATGGTTGTCATCACAACCATTGAAACAGTGTGATGATAGCAACCAGAATGAAGACAAGATCAAGCAAAACAGATTTTTTTTTTATGTTGACTTTTCTTTCTTTAAAAAAGTTGGGCATAGTACTTGATATATATATATATATATATATATATATATATATATCGATCTGTATTAACATTCATTTAGCAAGATATTAAAAATCTAAGAAAAAAAACTACTATTTTAGGGAAAATCTATATATTACCCACACCATACCTATGAACACTAATGGGTATGTCCCAATATTCATAAATATGCTGGACACTATTATAAGTTTATAATATATGTTAAAGTCCACTAGTAATGACTAG
This sequence comes from Acanthosepion pharaonis, assembly GCA_903632075.3. Taxonomy (NCBI): domain Eukaryota; kingdom Metazoa; phylum Mollusca; class Cephalopoda; order Sepiida; family Sepiidae; genus Acanthosepion; species Acanthosepion pharaonis. The sequence goes on along the minus strand of CAHIKZ030001947.1, from coordinate 221,025 downwards.
CAGTGGTTTAGCTACTACATGCCACCGGCGAGTATTTTGTTGATGTTATAAAAGACACCATCATTTCATTTATTCCTCATTCAGTAACCCACTAAATTTATAAATTATATATATAATATATATATATATATATATATATATATATATATATATATATATATATATATATAAATATATATAAATATATAAATATATTATTGTTTCAACAATATATATATATATATATATATATAATATATATATAAAATATATTGCACAATATCTTATAAAATATTTATTTTTTATTTTTGGATATAAAATATATTTCTAATATATATATATTTAATGCATAAATAAAATGTTATTTTTCATTTTTAAAATAAAGGTAAGCATTACTTTTAGAAAATCCAGTTAATATAAATTTAAATAAAACCTCATATAAATGCTTTCCTCTCATTCATTTCTATAAAATATATTAATAAATAAATTATAATATTTTTTTAAATGGGGGAATTACTTTTCAATATCTGTATTTTAATACTTTAAGAAGTCAACATGTATATAAAAGGTATGACTTTTTATGGTCCATAAAACTTTTTGTATTATTTTTTCTTTTAAATTATTATAAATTTATTTTCTTAACTGCTTGGAAGAAACAATTCTGATAAAATAAAATTCCCATAAAGGAAGATCTTTTAAACAATTAATACAAAAGTGTAATGAGCACATGCAGAGTGTTTTTCATTTTAGATATTTAAAATCAATAAGACTGATACTCCTGCTAACAGGGCTAGCTAAAGGTACTGGTGACTTGGGGGAGTTGCCTGGGGTGCTATCATGCTGCCATGACGTTTTGGGATCTTACAAAACTAAAGCTTATAAAAATACTTGTGGCATCCATGACTTAAGACAGATTAAATTCTTTGGTTTATTTTGTCAATAGAAAATGATCTGCGTAAGAAGATAGGTGTAGAAAGTGCCAAGAAAAAGATTTGCAAATCTAAAGGCTAGAAAAAAATTGTTTTAGGTAGGATAATGAATGTTTTCTTTTAGCTTGTATTGTTGTATATTGCAATAAACTTATTCTAAATTTTCAGTTTTCTTGTGAAAATTAAAAAAAAAAAAAAAACTATACTTGTAAGGGTGCTGCCAGCAACCTTAGGCCTGTGACTGTCTATGATAAATTTCATGAAGTTTACATTGATTGTTTCTATAGTTTATAAACCCTTTGCAGGTTATTTAAAGGAGAAAATATTTTTAGATTGTAAGCATTTTTGACCATAATAGTTTAGTGATACAAGCCATACTAATTTACTGATAGCTTTGGAAAGGAGAACAGCAGGAATCATACCTAATCAAAAATTTGATAATTATGTAAATATAAAGTGTGGGGATCATTTCTATATTACAATCAATATATTCACTTTGTCCACTGGACATACATTTATATTCTAGAGAATGTAAATAAATCTAAAACATGACTGTGTAGTTAATCAGTAGTTAATTGATTGTTTCATTCATTTTCTATGGTTTATCAACCCTTTTCTGATTATTTAAAGTCAGAAAATATTTTTTAAATAGTTTGCAAGTTTTTTGAGATGACAAATTTTTTAATGATAAAAAATTTACTAATATAAGGGGCACAAATATGTTCATATTGCTTCGGCCATGAGATACAAGTTAAAATCTTATACAGAGTTTTTATCTTTTTGCTCTATTTTCCAATTCTGATTATCCATTACAACTGCCACAAATTCATGATTATAAGCAATATATTTCAATAGCAAAACATAACAGCAGATTTGATAAAAAATCTGAAAAGTTATAATTCAGCCTTATCTATTTGAATAATTGTACTTTCAAAAAAGGTTTTCAATGTGACATGGCCATAAATCTTTGTCTCTAGTGCAGGAAAAATCAATTGCCTTAGAACAAACCAAATTTTTACAAAAAGTTCACTGACCTGTACCATGGTATACTCCCTTTTTTATATACAAGATTTAAGATTTACAACCTTACCAATTTCAATAGAGAGATTTTTTTTTAAATCTAAGAATACGAGCTAAGTACAAATTTTGGAAATTAGAAATTTTCCTGCCTTGAAAAATTCACTATCTGGAGCATGTGATAAAAGATTTCAACACTATCATTCAGAAAAGGGTCAAAAGTCTCGAAGAGAGAAAATCAAATTTTCTTATGTAAAAAGAGACATTGAAGAATCAACCTATGGCTGTAATTAATTTTTAGTTCTCAACTATTTTTTCTTTCTTTTGCATTCCATTTCGTGGTAGAATTAGCGTGATATCTTTTTTCCTTTTTTTCAAGTGTTGGAAAAAAAAAAACTTCATGGTTAAAAAGGTTTTCTCATTGACTGGTAGGCCTGTTCCATAGAATGGAGTTGAAAAACAGACCAGCGTGATTTTAGTAATCTTAAAAACTGAATACATCCCTGGTGATTTCAAAATGGAATACATTAACCTGTTGGTTACATGAGGTGTTTTGTTTCCAAAATTTTTAAAGTATCAAGTAATTCCAAATTTGAGTTGGCACAAGTGTTTCTTTTTGGGAGACTACTCTCCCGATTCAGTGATACTGAAACTGGACAATTGGTGCCAGTTGACTGGGAGTATCATGGAAGGTTGATGCCTGAGGGACTATCCATTTTCAGAAATCAGGTGAAGAGAGCAGCAGTAAAAAAAAACAGAATAAAAAAAAACATTTTAAACTTATTGGTTTTCATTTGTCTATATTTCTGAGATGAGGTATTGTAACTATTTACATTGTCATCATATTCAGGTTTCAACCATTGTACACTCAGCCTTCTTCAGGTGATATATGTTGGAATTTAAAAGAAAAAAAAAAAAAAAGGTTCAGTTATCTGCCTTCCATGGCATTCACCTGTAGGAAAAGCATACAATGGGCAAAACATCATGAATATGACAATAAAGACAAGGACAATAGTCCGAAAAACATAAATAGTGTAAAGCACCAGTTTTCATAATTTCCAGAGCTAATTGCTCTGTGTCTGCTAATATTCTTAAATATGTCTGAAATTATTGCAAACGTAATCAAGTTTGCAGTATTTACATGGTTTGGATTATTGTCCACATCATTGTCATATTCACATTTCAGCCATTTTAAAATTTGGCCTTCTTCATCCTATTTGGCAAGGAATTTTAGACCAAACCCTTTATTTTGTCCATAGGGTAGATTGTTCTAATTCCATGTACCATGCCTTTTATCTCTATTTTCAAGTTCTCCCTTTGAGGCCAGGGATGAGTTAAGTCATTTTGGATCAATCAATCAAGACTTATCCACTGGGGCAATCTATCCTTGAAATGATCTTTTGGACTTATAAACCTATTGTCTCAGTAATCATTTTTTTGTTTTACAGAGCTTGTATTACAAATGAATACAATAACATATAGTAATACAACAAAGTTGAAAGGCAACAATAACAAATGAGATGAAAAATACTGTAAGAGCTCTGGTAAAAAAAAAACAAAAACAAAAAAAAAAAAGTACACACACAACAATTATAGGCTATAATTATATGTCCTAAAATAGCAATTTAAACTATTGTGGGTTCAATTACTGGCTTCGTCTCATTGTCATACAAAAACTTGGAGGAGGCTAGTTGTACAACTCTAGCCTTCCTCAGATGATATACTTTGGAAATTCAAACCAAACCCTTTATTTCATTGAAATTCCAGCATATATCACCTGAAGAAGATCATGGCATACAACAGTCAAAATGTAACGAATATGACAAAGATGAGGACAACAGTTCAAACAATGTAAATAGTGTCAATAATTACAATACGTCATCTCAGAAATATAGACAGATAATCAAGTTTAGCTGAATCCGTAGAGTGAAATTTGCACATCAGAAATACAGTAAACCAAACAGAAAAAATTGCAGGCAATAACATTTTAATCTCATCCAGCTGAATAGTCACAATGAGGTATATTTCAATCCTGTGGCCGTCCATAAATGAAATCCTATAATAATAGGTCATTTGTTATATTTACTTCTAAGTCAAGATTAGAAAAGATCATGAAACAAGGTAACCAGATTTTGTTTTAAAGATTATTCCTTAAATCTTTCAGCTTCAGCATTCACAAATGATGCCATTCAAAATATACTAAGCAGATATTTTTAGGATATTAAAACAGGTTTGGTCATGAATTCTCAGCAACTAACTGATCCAATTAATTTCATACAAAGTATTTTTATGGTTTTAAAGAGAAACTGAAGTAATGATGTTGTTGTTAGTTATGCAACTTTAATTGCACTCATTATTGCAGGACTGACTTAAACAGAAAGACTTTCACTGTTTTAAATTTAAATTTTTTTTCTTTATCTAAAGAAAACTCCATTTTCATAAACAAGTTCATGTTTAAGAGGTTTACAAAAGATTTTTTTTTAAACTACAAATATAAAGAACATATTGATTCTCCTGAAAGGACAAGAGCATAGAAGAATTTTAAAAAGTTTTTACTAATTTTAATTCTAAAAAAAAAAAAAAAAAAAACACCACCACACACTTTCTAATAAAGTCATTCTCTGCTCAACAACTGACTTGGAAAAGAAAAGTCTGATCATCAAGTTTTATATTTCATGAGATTAGGTTTTAAAGGTCCAGTTGGATGCTGCCGTTATATATTTAGAGGTTCTTGATAAAACACAAAGAAGAATCTGCAATTTTATTGGCCTTGACCTGGCTACTTAGCTTCATTTACTTTGCCACCACCATAACAGCTTCCCTGTGCCTTTTCTACAAATACTTTCATGGTAATTGTTTCGATGAATTTTCCTCTATGGTACCTAGAATTTATGAATTTGAGTGTAGTACTAGATTGGCAGCTAGGTCTCATCATTTTACAGTTGAAATGGCTAGATGTAACTTTAAATTCTATGCTGACAGTTTCTTTTCTGGCACTTCTCACTTGTGGAAGTCTCTTCTGGCTTCTTACTTCCCAATCAACTATCGTCATCTTAATTCTTGTTCTCTCTCCTTAATAGTATATTTTTCTCATATTTTCTAACACTCAGTAACTACCTTGTGTCTTGGTAATTTCATTGCCTTGCTTGGGTGAAATGATTAAAAAAAAAAAAAAAAGTTTTTTTCAAATATTTTTTTTTCTTAGGATATTACTTAACATCTCAAAAGTTTTTATTTTTATTTTATTTTTTTTTTACACTACAATCCTTGAGAAGGGCATTAACTCTTCTCTTTGGCGACAATTAAATCAGTAAAGTGAAACTGGGCTCTTTAGACTTTGCTGGCAACCAGTCTAAGAGAAGGACATCTATGAATGCAAAACTATAGAAAAAGCAACAGAAAACCACACTACTATTTCACCAAGAACAATCAGCAATTTGAATTAAAAAATTTTTTTAAATCTGTGAAGAGCCATGACCACCTAAAGCCTGAAAGGATAATTATTATTGAGTGTGTGTGTGTTTGGGAGTGATCTGCCCCATCAAAAAGTAATTTATCTTTAATTTAAAAATCAAAAAGTACAAGAACAGTCTACTCCCATAGAGTAAATAAAGGGTTCTGGAATTCCCTGTAGGTTACTCAGATGAACATATGTTTGATGAAGACCAGAGGGAACAAATGGCCAAAACACTGTGATGATAACAACAGAAATGAGGACAATCATTTTCTTGTAAATAGTGCAAAAAATGATAGCTCCTTATCACAGAAATTCACAGAAGGCAACCAGGTGATAGTAACAACAAAGATGAGGACATTAGTTCATTTGTAGATAATGTAAATAATGATAGCTCCTCATCCCAGAAATTTAGATAAAAAATCACAAAACACAAATTAAAATTATTCAAATTTTGAGAAACCAAATTTTCATAGATATTATCCTGCTTAATTAGCATTTTTAAGCAATTTTCACATCCAATGAGTTCATTAAATAAAAAGGCAGAAATCATAAGTAGTTCTTTTCATTGCTGCTAGTTCAACACTTTTCTGTTTGCCTCTTTACATTGAAAGTCATCTTTAACAATTTAACCTCAATACATCTTCATTCATTTCCATCAACTGAAGAGCTTACTTTAAAGGGAATTAAATGATTATCTCACAAACATAGCCAAACCAAATCAGACAAATGAGTGCTAGTGAACCCATCAGTTTCATTCTGGAGCCAAGGATCTTCTCAACCTGATAAAAGTAAGGCTTTCAAGAAAGAATTTCAAAACAAATATCACATTATTCAACTTTCCAACCTTTCTAAAAGGTGTGAACTTGTACCAAAATTTCCATGTCAAGAATTTCAGCACTGCTGTCTCTTATGGTTTCAATTACTAAAATATTGCTGTAATTCTTCTACCTCCAAGACATATTCAATTTACAAAGAACATTTACTGCATATACTCAAGTATAGAGCAAGTTTTCATGATCGATTTTTATGCAAAAAAAATAAGCAGGTAAGTTTTTGAAGAGGTTAAAAATCATGTATTTTCAGTGATCAGCTGCATGATACACAGGTAAATATTTTTATGGAGGATTTAAAATTCATGGAAAAATTTCAGGGGTCACACTAGACATGAAGTCAGCTAATACACAAGTACATATGATTTTTTTTTTAAATTTTATTTAGGAGAGAATAAACTGTAATTAAACTTTCATTTTAAATTGGAAAATTACAGTTATATTTTGGGTGGGGGATAAGTATTGTGGTGGGGGTGGGGAGGCATCAAAATCCAGCAGTTATATAAATTTAATTACCTGGTTAGATTAAAGGCACATAAAAATAGTGAAAGATGACTTTTTGAAACAAAGCAAAGTATTAAAAAGGCAGGAATATATTCTGAAAAATAAAGACAAGAGGAAAAAAAAAGGGGGTGTTGAACTGCTTTATAGCATCTAATCTCTTACATAGCAGTGAATTATTGGACAATCAGCTCACAGATAACGTGACAGATATGGTTCTACTGACAACTGCTAAGATTACTGAAGGACAAAATTTGTGAGCAAGGATGAAATTGAAGAAAATAGATAGTAATAAACACAGGTGATATTTCGAGGACACATGAAGAGAGAGAGCCTGAAAATTTTAACACTCACAAAACATACCGAAAGCAAGAGAAGCAGAGGGAAATTGCAAGTAGCCTACTTAACCTTGCTTTAGTCCAGTGATTCACAAACTTTCTCTCTGGGCCACATTTTTGGAATTAAAATTTGCTTGCACCCCCACCAAATTTTATGTGAAAAAAAGTACATTTGAAAATGGAAAACGGAGAGAGGGTTAAAAGGAGAACTGTGGATTCAAATTCATAGCATTATCATTGATAACTATCTCCTTCAATTTGCTGACCCTAGTTACTATATTCGTAATAATTGATATAATTAAAAAATATCACAATGAGAAAATCGGTTAATAATTATTTATACCGAGACTCATGCATGTAATTACAAGTAATCGATAATATTTTAAATTTTGAAATCATTTATTTTTGGCATATTAATTTTTTGAAACTGATTCTAAATCTTAGATTGTCTTTCAATCAATCATTCTGCCTCCTGCTATCCTCTTCCACTGCACCTATGAGGCATGCCACACCATTTTGGAACCACTGCTTTAGTCACTTCAGATTACTGAAAATAGATAATCCCCTGACATCTACCTCCCACAGCAACCAAGCTACAACTGCATGCTAAACACCCTTACAGAGTAAGAATAGTAGTGTGAAGAAGCAAAATAAACAAGTTGCCAACTAGGAATTATGAGTATTTTAAAGATTTGAGGGTAACAAAACACCCCATGTGACTAAGACAAAGTTAAGTTTGTATGAATGGGTGATAAAACAAGGACAAAGAGGGATAGTAAAGGGACAAAAGTGACCAAGCAACAAAACACAGGAAACTGATGACAGCCATGACTGCAAATGTCCTTTCAGGATATGGCATATAAAAGAATCTATATTTGCATAGCCTCCAAAAAAGTTCTTTTAATAATAAACTTATAACATTATTAAACATGATCAGAATTGTAAAAACTGATAATTTATGCTTTGTTGTATGAGTGCACACACCTACAAAATAATTCCCACATAAAGATGAAACAAAGGAGAACAGAAGGTGTCATTTGCCTGCTGCGAAGAGAATTTGCATGGCAACATGTATTGTTTGCAGATGTAAGCAGAACTGATTTCAGTGCGATTCGAACCTAAACCTCGCATTAACCAGCTGAGGTTGATTTATCAGAGTTGAATGAATGCACAATCAATAAGCCAGGATGTTGGGAGAGTGATGCGATTTGCATATCCATATGAAAATTTAATCCAAACACCTGGATTGAGTACTTTGTGAGACAATAAAAGAATTAACGAGATTGACACTGGAGAGTGAGGAGAAAGTTGTTCCTAATGGCGTTTCTAAGGACAACCAAGGTAGGCAAGAAACTGAGACAAGTGATTTACTTTGCAGTGTGCTTAACTTCACTAATATAAGTGATAATACAGTAACTAAATACAAAGTTCTACATCTCTTCCAGAAAGAGATGTGGAACTCCCTTTTTTTTTAGGGTATTTTTTTTTTTTTAAATCATCTTTTGGGTAAGGCAAAAACACAAAAAGCAGAGAGTAAATATAGAATTACTCAATATACATTTTTTTTTTTTTTTATTTCAAACTATTGTTCTCATCTTGATTATTGTAGACATTAACATTTCAGACAAGTACTTTTTGTCCATCTTCAGGTATCCATTGTTTGGCTGACACGGGATACCTGTTGATTATGGTGTTATTTTGTCCTAGTAATGCCAGTTATTGTTGGTTTGTTCCTGCTGAACTAGTTACTCACTACCTGACTCTGGGATTGAACTCATAACCACTAAATGACAGTAACATGTATAACCAACTCCTATATTCACCATGACACTTTTTTTTTTTAAAGGACATCAGTGCTATATTTTTGGAGCCTTTTACCTGCAATGTCAGATGGCTTCAACAGTTGGTTATTACGACAGGTTTGGACCACTTTTTATAATTTAGTATTTCATTTTTGAGATGAGTAATTGTCAATAGACTTTTATTATTTTGAACTATTTTCACTTTGGTTGATATAGATGTTATTATGGACATGTTTTAGTCAAGTACCCTCTGGCCATTATCGTGTGCCCATTGTTTGACTCATATAGGATACATGCTGATTGTATTGTTTACCTCTATGATGCCATGTTCATACCTGTTGATTAGAATTACTTCAGAAATCAATGAGCACATCCCTGATTAGCAATTGGTGTAATTGTTTTGTGGCATCAAAAATGCAATCCTGGCTATTTCTGTACATTTTGTACTATTACCTTCAGGAAAGGTACAAATTCATATATTTTCTCCCTAGCTACCAAATTGTGAACTGGCACTACAGAATCACAAACAAAGAACTGTACCAAAATACAGAAACCACATCACTTGAGGACTTTCAACAGCAGCAACAACTAAAATGGATATTACATTTAACTCAAAGAGAAAATAATGGCATAATCAAGATGATGACATGATGACTACTTTAAACCAAAGGTTAGGAAGGTAACCACCATCAATACTGGAAAGAGGAAAACAGTGGACATGAGATACCTATGAGAAATATATTATAAATTTCAATCGATAACAGTACTGGGTGCTCACTTAATGACCTTGTAGAGAAACGGCTAATATTACCATTACAGGTGAAATAGGATATACCAGTCCCTTCAGTTTGGGTAAGACAATTGAAATCAAAACCAGACTGAAGAGGTGTGGGTTCCATCAAGGTATTTTGCCCTAGCTACAGGCATTACTACTCCTGCAGCACATGGTGCAGAGAATGGATTTCAGGATGCATGTATATTTAGAAAAATATTTTTTTTAGCAACATGGGAGTTATCCCATTCTATAACTGTTGCTAGTAAAATATGAATAAATCAGCTGAAAACAGACGTTATTTGATTGAAAATAGAGTTACATTAAAACAGACAAGTAGCTGAAGTAGAAAGATCAAATATTAGATGGTTACATTGAAGGAATAAACAAAATAAAAAAAAAAGTAAGAAGCTTTTGTGTATATGATGATTTTTTTTTAAAAGTTTAATATGCTTAGCTAACCTCAAAGAGATTCAAAATTAGCATCTCTTCAGTACAATGACAAGTCAATAGTCATCATCAGTCAAAGAGCTTTTATTTTTTACTTTGATGCTCACTGGGGGTGGGAGTGTCTCCCTAGTATGATTCACTATGGATTTTGGGCAACAACCATGAGGTAGATCATTCAAGTTAAAGAAATGTTATGATTTTATGGCCTGACAAGTGTTATCCTCTTTAACAAGTGCACTCAAACTGTGCCGAGCAAAGCCATTTAACTCCTGAAAATATTGCCCAGAGCAAGCAGCTCAATTTATTACTGTCAGTGTTCATTGATGGAAGTTATCTCCCTTAAAGTTACTTTGAGGTTTGTGAGTCACATTTTTTTTTTTTTTTTATTGCTGAGTGAAGATCTGCTAAAACCTGCATAGAGCAGCTGATATATAAAAAAAAAAAAGGGGGATTTTATGAGCAGTTACAGTTTTAATAAAGTGTCATGTGCTGGAATCCACTTATTGATAGAGTGAAAAGGTAAACAAGTAGAATTTTAAAAAAATAAATAAATAAATTGTAGCATTTAAATTTATCAAGAGATGAGATTTAGTTTTCAACTTCATTCACATAATTTCTTGCAAAGATCTGCAAGAATCTTTGCAATTCATGGATCAGGGAGACACACGGAGAGAGAGAGAGAGAGAGAGAGCTGGCAAAATTGCGAATAAAAATATTCCAAACATGAATAAGAATTTTTCTTTTAAAGTAATGACAGATGAAAATGACAAATTTATAGCCTCACCATTTTTACCTAAATAGCAGTAATAGTTTCTCCATAAGACACTTCAAAAACTGGCATTTTAAAGCTTTTCACAATTATACATTCAAAATTAATGACCAATTATGCTTTCAGTAAAATATATATATATATATTTTTTTTTTTTCCAGTAGATTATGTCACTATTAATTAACACCTTTATCTTCATAAGCAATCATGAGAAAATGTTTTTGCCTACTGGTTTTTGTGTTAAACTATAGCACTATTAAAAATAACAAAAAAAATCTAGAAGAATATTTGCACTGTTCTACCTGAGAAGCATCATAGTGATTTACATAGTGTAGCATAGATGTGGCATAAGGCTGCAATTATGGAGAACCCAGTGAGTACTGAACTCACTCCTCAGTAATAATTGATGTAGCAAGACACGCCTCCAAATCATTACACCACATCAAAGTACCCAAGCAAGTATATAAGTTATATGAACTACTACTTCAAATGAGCAGCTTATATAAATTTTTCTTTTAGGAGAAACTTAAAAACAGCATAGAATTTTTTTTAGGGATGTAACAGTAGTAATTATACTACCATCACATCTCTAAAAAAAAATTTCAGCAAATTAGCAGATTGGAACAAGAATTCAGCAAAAGCCAAAGTTCAAATTCAAATAAAGTTTGTTATATTCACTTTCATACAAATACTCTTATGAAAGGTATGAATTCAGCTCTTTCTGCTCCCACTACCAGCTATGGGTTAAATTGCAAGGTAGATCGAGCTCTCCAGTCAAGGTTGGCAACCAGGCTAGGAGAAAGAGAATTCTAAATTCAAAACAGTATGCAGCCATGGAAAAGATTTTACAATTCACAATTAATTGCTGCACAGCTATGTGGACTATGACCTTGACTGCAGTCAATGGAGTAGTTGGTACCTCAAAATAAATGAACCATTCAACAAACTGACCAACTGATAGAGATAAAACATTGTGTCAAACATGCAGATGTTAACAAAGGTTAATGTACTGGTTGAATGACCATTATTTTTCTAGACCCTGTATGTAAACATTCTTTAAGCTTTTCCAAAATGAAAAAAAAATATGACTGAGAACTAAAATTTACAAAACATTAATGGCCACATATTATCTGAGCTTTTGTCAATGAAATATCCAGTTTTATTTGGAGGCATATAAACAGTGCAATAAATGCTGACATATCTATATACATGCACAAGGATCATACATACTTAGAATGACGTCAATTTAACCAGTTATAATTGCTCAAGCAACAATAGCCTTAAATCAAAAACATAAAAAGAAAACGGCACAGTTTATGACAAATGAGATTCATGATGGCTATCTCCACTTTTACTGTAATAAAAAGGTGCTCAGCCTTATTTTCCAGATAGAGTAAATTAATAAAAATAAAACAAGTTATTTTGAAAATAAAAAGAAACACATAATGTCACGAGATTTGTTTTAAATAAAATTTACAAAGTTATCAACATTTAAGTTCACAATTTAAGAAATACTTTTATTTTAGAACTGATGAACCAGTACCTAAGTCAAATCTAGGTCAACCGGAGTTGAGATCACAGTAATTTTGAAGTCCATGATCCATTCCTTAGATGCATAGATACATACAGTTTTTGAATTCAAAGATCTTCTCCTAGACTAGTTGCCAACCAGGGCTAAAAAGAAAAATCAAGGTGGTGGTACTTAAAGGGTTAAAAAATTTAAATTTATAGTTCAGTTAACTTTGTGGGAAGGTGTTAAGGATTTTCTTTACTAGAAACTTTGGAATAAAAACTGATCTACACAATCAAACACTGAAAATAGAAGCCCACAATAAAAATGTTGCCTCAAAAGTCACTTTCAATGAAACTTGTATCTATTCAGCCTATGAAAGGAAAGTAGGTTTCCTATCTGTAAAATGATACCCTGTATTCCTGGACAGTGAGATCCTCTATGAGCTCTCACCAGTGATGGAGGAATTATACATATTTTTCACAGAAAGTGTAAGCTGCATGTCAGTGCTCCTTACATTTCTGGCGTTGATTATGTCTACTTCATAGAATGTAACACTCTGCTGCCCTCCCAACATGAACACATTATCCACAACTTCAAAACAATATTTTCTGCATTTCTTTGGGTGCACAGACAAGTTCCTAATACTCTAAAAACAATTTTAACTATGTGAAGAGAAAAAAAAAATTTAGGTGGTTAACACATAAAATAGAGATGCCATAGAACATTGGATTTATATGTGTGGTGTCCCAAATCACCTGATCTGAAACTGTTAGCCAAACACAACTTACTGCTAGGTAATTCTATCAAGGTGACCTGCTTGTTTAGAAAGAAGACAGCAACCACTCAAGCTTCAGATGAACAAGTTTGGACAAGTATTAATGGTTAGATTCAAATAGCTACATCATACTAAAGAGAACAACATACACAACATGTAAGCAGAGATACACAAGTCATACAAGACAGAAAGCTTATTGAACAGGTTAGTGGAGCCTGACAACTAGAATGTAAATTAAAGAACAAATATATTTTCCATTAAATACACTAAATAATACAAAGTAGTAACCAATAAATCATGTTAATGAGGTTTCATTTAATATAAAAATATAGACAACAAACATCATGCAATTTATAAATCTGATGTCAGTTATTATAATGCCATTTCACTATTAGATAATATAACCCACACAAGTAGTTTTTCCCCACCAGCCTGAATTTTTTTAACCAAAGCATTATACAGTAATTGGAACAAGAGGGAGGGGGTATATAGAGAGAAATGGAGCATAAAAAAGGAGTCTGATGATAGTTAAAGCTTGAGTAGGTTGTCATCATATATATATATATATATATATATATATATATATATATATATATATATATATATATATATATATATAAAAGAAACCCAAAAGGACTTCCTACTAGTATAAACAATCTTGAACAAAGAACCTGAAGTCAAGAGATTGTGAGAGTTTGGTCCTATAGTTTAGTAGATTTTACATGTCAATCTTTGTCAGGTTATTTCAATTGGCCATACAGAGAGACTATTGTGTACAAAGTATGTTTAAAAAGGTCAAAGGAACACAAGACAAATGAAGACTGTGTAGAATCAGAAGCTGAACAAAAGAAGTGTAGTAAAGGACTCAGAAGAGAAATTTATAATTGTTACATCGAGAACAAATATTCAACGAGGATGTTGAATTCTGTTTATGTAACTGGAGGATTACAGCCACATGTTCAAACATTGGTTCCCATATGATCATCAAAGTTAAACAATATTTAATTTGGTCATTACCATTTATAGGTGATCGCTTGGGAATACAAAGTGCTGAAAGCTTGAATGTGTGGGTGTTGGATAATGGTTCAGAATTGTTAATAAAGCAGAGTTCCAATACCTGTTGTGTTCGTTATATTTATTTACTTATGCATAAAATACTCTTGGGAAAGGTATGGATGCTGCTCATCCACACTCTCCTCCAGTTATGTTTTAATTAGTAAGACTTATTGCTAAATAATTATTATCTCAACAATAAAATAAAATAAAATAATCCTTACAATCTGAAAATATTTTCTGGCTTTAAATAACCTGCAAAGAGCTGATAAACTAAAAAAAAAAAAATATGCATCAATCAATTTATATAGTTTTTTTTTTTTTTTACTTTGATGAATTATAGGACAATTTTATGCAACTTTCAATACTTGAGCTTCAATATACTTATCAAATATAAATCTGAATCAGTCACTTATGTGCCATGTGTGATACACGCTTAAGCAATCATGTATCTTCTGATACATGACTAACTAGACAGATTTTTTCCCCATAGTAGGTTGCCATTTCTTTCTGTGGTAGACCAGTTGCCATCCCAGCTATAAAACCCAGTTTCTCCTATTTACCCATAGCTGAAGGGAGAAGAGGATTCATACCTTTTCCAAGGGTTTTAGCACGTAAGTGAATGTAATGGATTCAACTGAAATTCACACTTGTCTCTCCGATTCCTCAATCGGAGCTGCTAGTTAAAAATTTGTTTTCAGGCCTGTATTCACATTGAATATGAAAGTGAATCCAGTCATTGTTCAGCCAGAATAATAATAAAAAACAGAAGTAACTCTTGCTCTTAAATCCTCAAGGAAATATTGACCATACATAGATGGCAAAACAAGTAGGGAATCAAAAATAAATCAATCATTGTCAATCCTGGTTGCAGAATATAACATTCCTTTGTCCAACTGCTCATGGGGAAAGGAAAGAGAAAAAACAAAAAAGAAAGAAGACAGAAAGAGAGAACTGTCCTCAAAATTTGAAACTATGAAGTATACCATAAATTTCTGAAACATGAACGAGAGAAAATTATCATACTTGTGGACATTCTGCTGCAGTTGTCTTTTGGCAAACAAAGCTAAATTCAGTAAATATTTACTGCTACTACTACTACTATGCATTTACAAGATCAGACTCCCATAAAAAAAAAATGCTTGATTGTCTATAAAGGTTTTTTCTAAAAAGGATTTATAAACATTATTAAAGTCTCTTCCACTGCAAACAATCTATTTGTGTTGATTGTGGAGAATGTCCAATTGAAAGATTGGAGGGGTTATAGCTAAATTCATTCAAGCTTGATTATCCCACATTTAGCAAGTAGCCAAACTCATATTTGGGCATAAGCTGCCCAACCCTCACTTTCCTTGATAGAGTTTGAAAGCATCTCTATGTACTTGTGGTTGACAAATTATTTTCTACCCTGCAGCCAGTCTCGCACAGACAGGATATGGCAAGCCTCTTGCTGGTCTATTGCTACTTCCATGGAAAGTACTCAGATGAACTACCTTAGTTCCACTAGTTCTAACATTTACATCTAGGATCTGCCATGCCCATTGTAGTGAACCACCCTCAATGCCTCCAGATTTTATTGGTAATGAGAAGTCAGTTCCACTTGAGCAGCTTCTTCCTGCAAACCACTGCTTTGTGGAACCAACTCCCAAGAGGATGTTTTCCCAATCACTACAATCCTAACTTGTTCAAGTCTAGAGTTAACCATTATCTTCCCCACATAAACTGTATCACCAACTCTGTAGCCCTCTACTTCAAGGGGCTCCCGGGACTTGTACAGGATAAACGTCACTGTAAAAAAAAAAATTAAAAATAAAATAAAAATAAATAATTTATGACGAAATGATATAGTGGTTTGTTCATAAGTAATTTACTTTGTATACTAGTAAGATATTTATTCCTCTTCTGCAAAGAGGAAGTCAAAGATTTTTCTTGTATCTGGTGCAGGGACAAAAAGATTTCTCTATTATGAAATATTGTATGGTTTATTTACAAAATAAAAAAAAAAGAAATTACATAAATTCATTTCAAAACAGTTTTGTGGAATCAGAAAATATAAATCTATGGTGTTTATCCCTGACTGGATGACTCAAAAACAAACCAAGTAGATCTAAAAGACTCCACTCACAAAATCATTCAGAAGTCAGATAGGAATTTAATCTTTTTTCATATGTAATATCAGTCCTCCTATATGGCAGTGAATGTGATGAAGATGAAGAAACAAGTTGAAGCAAAAGAAATGTAGTTCTACAAGTGGATACCAAGACTACCATGGACATGTGAACAACAACAAAGTTTTTGAGAAAATAGACACTAAAAAGGTAGGTTAAGATTTCTAGGGCACATAACGAGGAAAAAGGGCTAGGAAAATTTGATACTCAGAGAACAGATTGATGGTAAGAGGGACAGAGGTAAACAATCTACCTAGCAAACTTGAGTAAAGGCAGAACAAGGTGAGATAACAAAAAGACAAAATTTATAAAGAGCTACAAAGGACCGGAAATTGTGGAGAGCCATGATCATACACATCCTGAAGAGATAAGGAACATAGAAGAATAATGAGCTTGAGTAAATGGTTGACAGAACAAAGATTAGGAGAGATAATAAAAAGACAAAATTTATTAAGAGCTACAAAAGAAAAGAAAAGAAATTGTGGAGAGCCATTAAGGCTTGCATTCCATATGCATGAAATGTTGTATTTTCCCTTTTAGTAATGCATTATGAAAGTGAACCTCTTCTTGGAATTTAGCTTCTTTTTTGTCAAAAGCTAGTCTTACTATGAGAAAATTTTCTTAAATGTTTACTGCTTAGATTTTAATCAAAGAAATTACTTGTTTGGGAAAATTTCCTATGTTTCAATCCCCATGTCAAAAAAAAAAAAAAAAAAAAAAAAAAATTACCTCTTCCTCCCCGTCACAACAAATATTAAATTACAAAGCTGAACTTAATTGTCTTTAGTAGTCAGATTAACCTGCTGGAACAGTTAAATCATAGAATAAATTGGAGGTAACGGAATGTACTCTCAAAAATGTAAAGTCATCTTCCTTTTTACTAGTTTTCAAAATTGACATAGATTTTCTTGCAAGAAGTACTCTTGAAATTGTATAGAAGACATGCAGAAGGTGGACTATAAATAGGTGACTATAGAACAATCTAGCTATAGGCTGTCCAAATGAAGAGGGCAAGACATCAATAAAAAGTTACTGAAAACAGTACTGGAATAATTCAATTAAACAAGATACATACAAAGATTAGGAAAGTAGCAAAACAAAGGGATATGGTTTCACCTAATCTATTTACACCTGAAAGTCTCTTCTGGAAAATGAACTCAGTAGGCATGAAAGTAAACAAAAGATTTAAACCAACTATAACTTGCTGATTACAGGTTACTAAAATATTACAAGAAATATTGAATGATCTATGGAAAGTTTCAATGTAGGTAGGTTTGAAAATGAACAAAACTAAAAATTGTTCACTTGCAAGATTCAGAAAAATATAAAACAGATATCCAAAAATAGATATACTTAGGGCATAAAAAATAATATTAAAGAAATACAACAGAAATAAAGTGAAATACGACAGAAATAAAGTGAAATACGACAGAAATAAAGTGAAATACGACAGAAATAAAGTGAAATACGACAATGGAAAGCACTTGCATGATGCTATTGAAGTGATGAAATGTCAAAAATAGATATGGGATGGACACGTGACAAGAAGAAAGGATAACAGATGGAGTAAAAGGTTGCTTGATTGGTAACAAATTAACTGCAAATGCAGTAAAGGATAGATGATGAAATAGATTTGCTGGTAAGAGAAAAGGAGTCATAGGAGTCATGGAAGGATTTAGGAAAGGCGTTCATTCTACAGTGGATAAGTAATGGCAGATTATTAGTATATACAACTTTTTACAGCATCCTTGGAATAACTTAAAATCATATTTATTTTGAAAGTATAAGCTTAAATATAAAAAAAAAAAAAAACAACCAACATCACCCGCCATTTTTTTAACCTATTTAGGAAAAGTCGGTTTCTATACAACCTCATCACTTTCTTATATTCAGTAAGTTTTTAATAATAGATGAGAATAAAAAACAAATGACTTTAAACATTGTATAAATGCAAAACATATGCACAATGTTTATCCGTTAAGTCATTTGAGAAGGCAAATACAATCCTTGAAAAAGTAGGCATGTCTCCAGTTTTGAACTCATGTTTTTGAATATATCAACATTTCTACTAATACAAAATGCCATTTCTCACTACATCAACAATAGAAGAAAAAAAATTCTGTAACATTAGCTTTTTAACTTAGAGAAAAAAAATCTTGACAAACTACCTGTCCCATAACAGTTACATTTACTATATAAAATCTATCCTGAAATTGTTATGCAACTATATACACATATATCTCTGTAAGAAATAATAAAATACAACCTATTTCATTTTCACCGAGTTTATTAATTCAATGCTGGAAATTTAATTTTGAGAAACATTTAAACTCTTATTTTTGCATGTAAAAAAAGCATCAGGTTTACACATAATGCTGTCAGGAAACCATTACCAAAGTTGTTTGGTTTTTTTTTCTTTATTCATATTCCTATGGAATTTGGAGTATCATTTATTATTTCAGGTTTTGTTGTACAGGTCTCGATATTCCTACCTACCTACATGCATGCACACACACATATATATATATATATAAAAAACCAAAAGAAAAACTAGGCAAATGTAACAGATATAGTACATGGATTGATTTGTTTTTAAAGGCTTATTCTTTTGAAGGTTATTTAAAACCAGCAAATACTTTAGTATTGTCAGAATTTTGTTTCAGAGAATATGATTTTCTAATACAAGTTCTACTATTTAACTCATAGCTGGGGCAAGGATTCCTACCTCTGATTTCCCATTCTGAGTGGTTATCCATTACACAACCTGCAGATTCAAGCTTACAGCACCTGGTATTCCCAAGTGGCCACCCATCCAAGAATCAGCCAGACCTGATGTTTCTTAATTTTAGTGATCAGACGAGAACTGGTGTTTTGTCATGATATGGCTGTAGGCAGTGATATGTCAAATAATTTTTGTGCAAGACCATATTTATAAAACAACCAGTCAAGATGATTTGCAAAATTCAGTATACACTAGCCATTGTACTTATCAATACTTATCAAAATAAAGAGCTGTAAACAAAAAGGTTCACCTGGAAGAAATCTTTCACATGTGAATGCATGCCTTCTAACAAATTTTCCATCTCAAACTTAAATAAAATATACAACTGAACAACAAGTTTATTCACAAAAAGACAGACAATTCTTCTGGAATAGGCTATAAATTAACAAAATATCAAATATCCTTCAAAGTAAATTCTATGAACTAAATTTTTCCATATACAAATTGTTCTTACAAGTAAAAAACATGACAATATATAAAAAATTCAATGAGTATTAAGGAGGATATGAAATTCTACTAAAAATAAATAAATAAAATAAAAAGATTTTAATATTTGGGAAATGAAAATAATTGACCCCCCCCCACTCCACTAAAAAAAAAAAAAAAAAAAACACACTACAAACAGTGGTTAAATCAAATAGTATTTTCCACTGATGAAGTGGAAAGATTATATTGAATCAATTGCTAGGACTGCTGCTAGGAAGGTTGGTTCACTTTGTTGTACTAGACAATTTTTATTGTCAAAATCTATCTTAGATATTTATAAGTCTACCATTAGTCCACACATTTAATATTGCTGCCACATCTGGTCTAGTGCTCCTGCTATATATTTAGAGATTCTTGATAAAATACAAAGAAGAATCTGCAATATTATTGGTCCTGACCTTACATCACATCTTCAATCACTTTCCTACTGTTGTAATGTAGCTTTCTTCTGCCTTTTCTATAAATATTTTCATGATAATTATTCTGATGAGCTCTCTTCTTTGGTACCTAGACTTTATGAATTTCAGTGTACTACTAGATTAGTGGCAACGTCTCATTTTACAGTTGAAATGGCTGGATGAAACCATAAGTTCTACAATAACAGTTTCTTTTCTCACTTTCCAGTCAAGTTTGATCTTCAAAAATTGAAATGCAATGTCAATCGTTATCTGTCTTAATTCCTGTTCTTTTATTGTTCTCTCCCCTTAATAAGGCTTTCTTTTTCTCAAATTCTCTCACCCTCAGTAACCCCTTGTGCTTTATTGCTTTGCTTGTGGTGAAATGATTAAAAAATTTTTTTTTTTTTAAATATCAGCACTCAAAGCAAATAGCTCAAGCCACTGTAGGTATGCAACAAATATTGGTTATAAAGTGGTGATATTAAAATAACAGGCCACCAAATAGCTAAGCAACATGTCAATATCTAATAGAGAAGATATTTGGCCTCTAAAGATGGCAAGATGAAGGACTGGTGTCGGCACAAGACAAAAGTGATTAGAGTTGACCAAGCTAAGCATTAATAGAATTAATGCAGTGTTATGGCTGACAAAGTAAGATGTGAGTTTTGGCTTGAAAGAACAGAGGAGAACAATAAATTAAGAGAAAAATTGAGGGTGTGTTAAGGAGAACAAGATGTGGAGAGTTAAGTGTCACGTAGAAACTAGAAAAAAAAAATATAAAGATGAGGAAGAGAATCAGTTAAGTAGATGAAAAGTTGAGGGGGTTTGTTCGTGTGTGGAAATAGAGGTACAAGTAAGTCGGACATATAGGTCAAGGATAAATGACACTCAAAGGAGAGATGATGATCAAGATTTTTTTTTTTTTACCTTGAGTTATATTCTAATTGCACTTTTAAGCATTAATCACACTAAATGGTCTGAGGTTGTGGAAGATGTTGAAAAGAAAAAAAAAGCCCCCCCCCTCCTAAAATGGGGGGGCGGGCAATATCTCCAGAATGAATGCTAGCTAAAATTTAAAAATATAATCAGTTATTCCAAATCACTTAATTTGGTTTAATCTGATTTCTCTACACTTGATAAAAGGTATAAGATTTATACGTTCCAGGGCCAGAAAGTGAATATTTCTCATGATGATGGTGGGGCAGGGGGTGTTACAACCAAATCATTTTCATCTGGATACAACTTCTATATCCAGTACTTACACTATTTACATGCAGACTACTGTTCTCATCTTTGGCTGTTGTGCCCTCCAGTCTTCATCAGGTGTATGCTGATCTGGGTAACGTACAGGGAATAGTCTAGGAAATTAAAAGTTTTGGTTCATGAATTTTGGTGACTCAGTAACTGTCAATTCAATCCTTAGGCTGGGCAGGGTATGTTCTTGGATTCAGTGGAAACAAGGTGAACAATAAATAACTGAACAGATCTAAAAATAAGAACTTGACAAGATATCCCAAGACATGGATAGTGGAATGAGAACACTCTGCTCTGTAAATTGAATAAAAGGTTTGCTCTAGAATTCACTGTAGGTTATCCAGATCAATATACACACATGATGAAGGCCTGAGGGCAAAATGGCTGAAATGTTGTGATAAAGATGAGGACAATATATATATATAAGGAACAAGGGATAAACATCTACTCCTGTTGAAAAGAACCAGCAAGGTGTGTTAAGCAGAGGATAGGAGAACCTATTTACTCCAAGTGAGGAAAAAAAAAAAAATAAAATAGAAAAAAAAAAAAAAAAATTTCAGAGTTCAGGCAGAGACATTAGAAGTATAGAGTTGAAATAAACTTTCAACAGGAAATAAGGGATGAACCTCTACTACTGTTCAAAAGATCAGGGAGGAGTGTGAACCTAACTCCTTAGTGAAAGAAAATGGAATGCTACTGAAAATTATAATAAGTGAGAACAACATCCATGGAATTGATTTTAATTACACCTGCCAAATGGTTTTGCTGCTGAAAGGGTAACAAATAACAAAGTTTACCAGACAGGTTAAAATGCTTTTGCATAATTATATTTGTCAGACTCATTTTATTATTTCTGTTTGAATTTCTGGGATGAGAAGTTATTTACATTATTGTCCCAATCTTTGTTGTTGTTATCACAAGGTTTCAGGTACTTTACCCTCCAGCACTTTCAGGTCATTGTCAATTCAGATAACCTTCAGGGAATTTTGAACTGAACCCTTTATTTAATCTACTAAATGAGAACAAAGATTAAATAAAGGGTTCAATCTGAAATTCCCTGAAGGTTACCTGAATCAACAATCACCTGATGATGGTTAGAGGGAACAATGCCTGAAAGGTTGTGATAACAACAACAAAGATGAGGACAACAGTCTGCATGTAAATAATTATTTTATTATATATATGATACAAAAAGAAAAAGTACACCAAACAAATGAAGTACAGTGAAAAGTGAGAAAGCAGAAAAGTGACTCATATTTTCAATTCATGAGAAATCATCCTTCAAACCTTCTTGCCAATGATATGGGTACAAGTCCATTGCCAGACAGTTACAAGTTGAATTTTGATCAGAAATTTTCACTGTATAATATTTAGTCTATATGAATTATGTAGATTGTGAACAAGATTATGTTAAAATCATCATCCCCTTGACTTTTGTCATTGTAGGGGGTGGTCCAAATGCAGAAGCCACAACAGTCTCAACGGCAGCCATCAGCAATTCATACCTTTACATTGTTTGACATTGTCCAACCAGATTTTATGTTGTGTCCTCTCCTATGTCCACATTCAACGGCACTTTGCATGATGGTCATGCACAGGCTGTAGTGACTTGTAATGTGTTCAAACCACGCTATTTTTCTCCATTTGACAGTGGCAAGTAGAGGATTATGTTAAAATATATTTGTGTAAAAATATTTTTTTCATCTTTAGGCTGTAAACTTACTGATGTGATTCTGTAACTTTCAAGTTTGTTTTGGTAAATTGTAAAAAAAATAATATTAAACCAAGAAATCAGGAAACACAAAAGCATCTTTCAATATAATAAGGATAAAAGAAAGAAGCTCCTTTCAACCAAAGAAAGATTACATGTAGATTTTTATTTATTTATTTATTTTACTAAATATTCACCCAATACAAGACCCAAGAGCCAATCAAAGTAGAGGGTTACTGAATGAGGTTGTTGGACATAAGAGGAAGTATAGTGCAGATTATGAGGATATGTTAGGCAGATAACGGTTGACTGTAAATGAAGAGGTTAAGATTGTAGCAATTAGGGAAGCATCCCCTCAGGAGTTTGTTCTACAAAGTAGCAGTTCTTAGAAATGTTGTGTCTGAATGTAACTCCCTTTTAATCAATGGAATAGGAAGGGAATAATTATTTGACCATATGTATATGACATGGTGGATCCTAACCGTAAAGGTCTGAACTGGTATAAGTAAGGAATGTAGCCAACCTGAACATTTTCCATAGAAATTGTAATAGGCTTGCAACATTTTATCTACAGCTACAAATAAAAGATAATGGAAAATATAATTCAGTCATATTTTTCACTATTTTTTTCTTTTAGTAAAAGTGGTTTACAAAACTTTTCAGAATTCTAGAAAAGACCTGTAATTTCCAAAATAAGACTGCCATTACACAAATGGTGAAATTCTATCCAAAAAGACCAGATTCATTTTGTCTAATGTAAAGTTTTATGGTGGCTTATAATAAAATATTAAATTGAATACTTTCAAGAAATACAAAACTGACTAATCATCATTAAAATCAATTTTTAAGCATTTTTCAAGAGATTGCACAAATACCAAAACTGGAAATTAGTGAAAAATTAATTGACTATGATCATAATTTAAACTACTATCTATATTTCTCATGTCTGTCTATGTGTCTGTCATGGGCATTGTTACCTCGCCCATTTTCGCATTTCTCACCTTTTGATTTCTGTCATTAATGTTTCCCCACAAGTTTGCAAATGGCTGCCTTAAGGACATCATGTCTGTGTGATTTTTCAGTTCGGACTCAGGTTCCGAAAAAAAAAGACGAATTAATCGAAAAAATCTGCTTATTCAAATTAATGAATTATTGCATTTCAACCAAATTTGACACCCTCTTAGAGTCGACCTTTAGAAGTGTTGTCCAGAAGTTTCATGACCACGGACCCCTAAACAGCACGGAAAAATCGATAAAATCCAAAAAAATGATATTTTAGATTGCACCTGAACAGCATGTCAGTTTTTAGCGAAACCGATCAGATTTATGAGGAGGCCATTGGGGAGTCACCATGTGAAGTTTCAACTCTGAATTCCCCCAAACAGAGTGCAAATGGACAATCGGTCAACCCAAAAAATGTTTTTCCGGTTGGGTATTTTCTAAATGCAGATTTAAGGTCACGCTATGCTAGGAAGAAATAGGTTAGTGCGTGCAGTCGGAGTCGATTAATTTTGAATCAAGCACATATATACGCCGGGCCATGCTTCTAGTCCAATATAAAAGTGATATAAACTCCAAAGTGTGAGTTAAGTAACTACCTGGCAATATTAGTAATACTTATAACAGCTTTTTCTTTTAACAGACGATTCAGTGTAAACTTGTCTAGATTTTATTGCCTAAAAATGATTATCAAAAAAGATGCATTTATAATAAAATCAAGTATCAAAATTACAATCAATGACTATCAAATTCTTTACATATTTAATATGGGAAATAAAATACAAGTTGAAAATTAAAATGGTTAAAAGCAGGTTCCTAATTTTCAACAACCTTCCTGATGTCATCAATTCTCAACTCTGTACCTATGCTGATGACAACTATTTACACCAAACTTAATAGTAAGTCTGATCAGTTCAATAAGGTCAAATTGGCAGCTGATCTCAAAAAATGACCTACAATGTCATTAATTAGGGCAAGGAATGGCTTGTTAATTTTAATGCCTCCCAAACGAGACCGCTCCCTATTAATCTTTGGAGAGAACACTTTCTGCTTGCCATCAGTATGGCTGATGCTAACCTCCAGAAGTACTTATCAGACCTTCTTGGGCTAACATTTTGCATGGACATGACATGGAAAGATTACACTGAATCAATTGCTAAGTCTGCTGCTAGGAAAGTTGGTTCCCAATGTTGTGCTAGACAATTTTTCTTGCCAGTATTTATTTTAGATATTTATAAGTCTACCATTTGTCCACACATTTAAATATTGCTGCCACATCTGGTCTGGTGTGCCAGCCATATATTTAGAGATTCTTGATAAAATCCAAACAAGAATCTGCAATGTTATTGGTCCTGACTTTACATCACAACTTCAGTCACTTTCCCACTACCATAATGTAGCTTACCTCTGATTTTTCTATATTTTCATGGTAATTATTCCAATGAACTTTCCTCTATAGTACCTAAAGTTTATGAATTTAAGTGCATTATTAAATTGGGAGCAAGATCATTATTTTACAGTTGAAATGGATTACATGTAACCGTAAGTTACATGCTACAGTTTCTTATGTCACACTTCTCGCTTGTGGAACTCTCTTCTGGCTTCTTGCTTTCCAGTTAAGTTTCAAAGATTACTTAATTTCTGTTCTTTTATAGTTCTCACTCCTTAATGTTTTTCTTATGTTCTTTTATACTCAGTAACCCAATGCATCTTAGTGGCTTTGTCACCTTGTTTGTGGGCGATATGATTAAAAAGAAATTTTTTTTTTTTTTTTTAAATATGAAAAATTTAAGAACTTTTATGAAAAAGATGGAGATATCAAACACGATTCTAGCTGTCTGCTAGTTGTACAGAAGATCCGTAGATCGATTAACCAGAAGATATATTAAAAAGAAAAAAGTACTTAGTTCATATTATCCAATAGGAAATAGATATAGTATATTAGAAGATATTCTGATCTGACTGTTACTGTTTTTAGATATCTATTCTTTTATGATGAAAACAAGTCAGAAGTAGCCATGACTGATTTTGCATATAAACTTATATACAGAATAAAAATTGTAAATGCAGAGAATTTCCACTGCTATGTCAGGAAAACAAAAGTGTGAAAAGAATTCACAAGAGAATTGTCAAGAAATACAGGTTCAGATTTCCCAAGAGAACCAACATGAAATTACATTAAAAGTTAGCAAGTGGATTTGGAAACTTCCATGTTCATTTCTATCAACTATGTCAAATAGAAATGTTGAATGGATATGTAATTTAGTTTGCAGGAGGAGATGGGGACTGGAAGCAGGGTTGGCAAATAAATTTAAAAGTATCTTTTCTAAATCATTAGATACAAATTATGAAATAATTATTCAAGCCTTACAGAAGCAACTGTCAGCTAAGTAACACAACCCAGAAATGTTATAACATCAAACCTATATAAGAGTCCCAGTAATTTTTATATCTATGGCAAAAGTTATAGATTTTTCTCGTTTTAGACACGTTAGTAAACTAATGAACTTCAGGGGGATGAGGAAAAAAGTTAACCATGTTACTAAACATATTAAAAAGAATTATCTCAAAAAAGTTTCAATTATTTTGCAAAGCTAAAATTTTTACTTTTTTCAATACCAGAATTTTTTTGCAATACACCAAAATGTGTTGAAATTCTTACAGTATTTCATATTGTTGAAGTTATTGAGATTTAAAAACTCTAGGTTTCATTCAATTTCATAAACCAATCGATGAAATTTGAATAAACCGATTTGTTTGGAAAAAAAACTTTGATGGAAACCCAAATTCATGAGTTAATAATTTCTTTAATTGGACTTCATGATAAAAAAGCATTTTTTTTTTCCTTTTTAACAGTTAAGAATAAATTCTTAGGATTTCTTACTCTTGAGCATGCAACATACAAATGACAATGCATAAATACATCTTTCTGGAGCGAGATTCCAACTTTTTGAAGCATTTGGCTTTGCAATTTGTTTATAGTTCTTGCAAATGCAGGGTCAACTGGAAACAATTTTTGTAACTTAAAGATATGCCAAAAACAATATTTCATTTTTATTAAGTATTTGTTATTTTAATATTTAAATTGTTTTTAAAATAGTGGAAGTATTTTGTATGTTAAATAAAACTTAATTTTTCCAAAAAAATAAATTAAAATTTATTGTACTAAGCTACACACCAAAGTAAAACCAAACTGTACTTTGTACCCGCTTCTCCCTAAAATTTAGTTTCAATATATCAATGTATTTTAGAGGGTGTGACAAATGGACTGACTAATGGAAGTCATAGAATTTTATATGTAGATTCAAAATAATTTTTTGAAATCAATAACTGGAAAACTAAATTCTAAGCTTTCAACATTGTTTTAACAAATTCAAGCTAAAAGAAAATCTAAAAGAAAATCAACAAAAAGTAAACCTTAAATATTAATGCCCATTTTAGGGTTAGAGTAAATTGCCCCATAATGGTATGTATTAAACAATGTTGCTATAATCTATTCTGTAGAAAAGCTGTTTGAAGTTCAATCAAACCAAGTCAAATACTTTCACACAATGAAAAAGGTCACATTAGCTGAAGTTAGTTTGTTTGAAAGTAAAGTTATTGTTACTAAGCAAAAATATCAGTTATTTTATAAACAAAAAGCTGACCAATAAGTAAGCAGTTTAGTAGGTAATCTAATAATCATCAATTGATTTATTCAAACTATTTTACAAATCCAATTTGCTTCACTTCAATTGGTAAATGGTAACTGCTTTGTCAAAGCAAAAAAGAACACGACTAAAGTTTGAAGAAAAGGGGAGGGGGAGATGCTTTGACCTTGCAAATCTCAGAGTTACCACCACAAGCCTTAACTGAACTAAATATGGATCAACAAGGTCAGTAGGCAAGTCTGAAGTATCATAAACAAATACAGGTAGACTACTGATTTTTCAGGAACTGGTGGTTTGGTACTTCTTTGAATTCAGACAAGATTACAAGTGCTCAGTATGTCTGTAAGACATCAGGAAGACAGAAAAGAAAATTCTTACTGTTGACCTATCTATCCTAGAGTCAATCTGATGTTTAGGAATAAAGTATAAAGAACATACTTGCCAAACTTGACACCCCCTATCCAATCCCAAGATGGGCTAAATGTTACTTACTTTTCATGAAGTCCATGTGGTTAATTCTGGCCAGCCTGTTGAGTTGTAATTACAAGGTAACCAAAAAAGTTCTGTCCGTTTTTAAAGGAAAAAAAGAAAACGCTTCACAGTATGTGTAACTTATATTTAATCTTCGAAGTAATCACCATTGGCATCCAGCACCTTCTGCCAACATGTCTCCACCTGTTCAATGCCCTTTCAGTAGAACTAAGGGGATTTTGACACAAAGAAGTCCATGAGGGCTTTGCGCAAGTCTACTTCATTGGTGAAGGATTTCCCATGAAGATGATTATCCAGGGAGTGGAAGAGGTGGTAATCGGATGGCGCAAGGTCAGGTGAGTAAGGTGGATGTCACAGACTCCTACCCAAGTTGCTGTATGGTATCCCTGACCACTCGCGCAACATGCGGCCTGGCATTGTTATGTAGGAAAAGCACACCTTTGCGATTCACCAGTGCTGGCTCCTTCTGGCACAATGCCTGTTGCACACGTTTCAATTGCTGTGAGTATAGGTCTCCAGTGACCGTTTGGCCCGTTGGTAGCAGTTCATAATGAAAATTGAAGTAAAAATAGGGAAATTTTATAAAGGCCAAATTAAATCCAATAGATGGAAGGATATTACTGGGTTTAAGCAAATCAATATCATTATGGAGCACCTTACAAAAAAAGTTTTTTATGCAAAAATTCAATTTTTAAAATATTTTTTAGGAATAAGACTGATGTAGAAAATATGTGTCAAGTAATTGAATGACAAAATGGAAAAAATTCTTTGCAACACATTTTGTCTCACAAAATGAACCAAAATAATGCTCTTCTTGATATATATATATATATATATATATATATATATATATATATATATATATATATAATATGGGTGTTTGTAATATGTATGTGGACGTATTAAGACAAGGAACAAAAAGCTTTTAAACAAAAAGTTTCCCCCCAACATGACATGTTAAGTTCACCTTTTTCAGTTTGGAATGGAAAACAAAACTGTATATAAGAAAAATATATTGGGATTTTTGTAGATAAAAGGGTAATAAATTAAATTACCATATCAATTACAACGGGGGGGGGGACACAAATAAACAAATACACTTTCTGGTTATCAAATCCCATAAGGTAATTTAATTTATTGCCCCTCTCATTCTCAAAACTCCCATAGCATTTTTCTTGCATACACTCTAAAAGTGTTTCCACTTTGTCTTGTGTGTGTGTGTGTGTATATATATATATATACACACACAAGTGCATGTGTGTGTAAGGGTAGGTCAAAATAAACAAAATGTTGGTTATAATTTTACATAGAGAGAAACATAGATTTTTAAATTTCTAGCAAGCGTTGTGTCAAGATGTACAGCTTAGCCAACTTCATTCATCTTCCCAATGCTTTTGTTTTTTTTTTATTACTATCTTTAATTTTAATATCTTTATATTTTCACCCCCTATGTATATAATTCCATTAATAAGAATATTATTTATGTTTGATGAAGTCTTTTTGAAGGATGATGATATGTTGTATAGGATTTTTTTTTCTCCACAATTTTGTCATTTAATCACCTACTATTAATTTGATATATAAATATATCATTTCTCCTACAAATATGTCAACATATCATTAAACCATATTTTTTTTTTGGCAAGGATACAACAGACGAGACATGGCAATAAGAAAAACAAACATGCTTAACCAGATAGAGGCATACATATATTTCCTCATCTCAAAAATTTCAATAAATTCTCCCTCCATTTTGCCTTTATATGCATTGGGATAGGGTAAAACAATACCACACACTAAAGGGAATTAAACCAAGTTATTTCTCCTAAAACTTATAAATAAAAGCTACTGGTTAATTTCATTTACTTAATCTTGTGTATGATTTTGCATTTCCAAAGACATTTTTCTTCTTTTGCAAGACTTGATGCTCAGTGTGTAAAGAGCTTTTGAGAAAAAAAGAAAAAGAAAAGACTATTGCTAGACAAGCAATTTCACTCTTTACATAAAGCTATTTAGTGACATAACCTGAAAAGGTTTTCTTTCTATAAATAGTTCTGTCAACACATAATACTGTCAAATTAGGTTGAAGAAAATATAAAAACCTCATTATGACATTTGTCATCAGTCACTTCCCAAAGTGAAACAAGTTTACCTTAAAGTAAGAGTTCTCCAGCCATAACTGAAATAATTTTAATTAAGCCATTTTGGTTTTGATTGCATTTGGTTAGCAAAGCTAAATTAGCCTTGAAGCTTAGAAACAAATTTCAGTCCTTTCCTACATTCTAACAGTGTAATCAACAACCCATTTTAAAAATATACATGACAAAGACAGAAATTGCAGAGAAACTGAAAATGTTTACAAAACATCTGCATCTAAACGCCAAAGAACTTAAAATAGTTTTCAATAAAAATTGAAAGTCACAAAATCTTAAATTTAATGAAAACTCAAGAAAACTCGATTCATAAGAACAATATGATCAAATAGATATCTATCTTCCTATAACTTCACAATTGTCACTAAAGGAACATTTGGAAAAAGTTGGCAGGCTAAGAATTCTCAAATAAAACAAATTCTTTCAATCCTTTGAAGAGAGGATTCAATACAATCTTTAAAAAAAAAAAATAAGCTATTAATTAAACACAAAACTTTGGACAACTTTACATTATAGATGTAAATAAAAACAGTCCCATCAATGTAAAATTGTTCCAATACTATGATTGGAATTTTTCTCAAATGTAAATAATAAAACTAAAATAAAATTTGTAATGTTTTTGAATAATCAATAAGATGTGGTAAGCAGGCAAAGAGCAGAGGCTTATTAATGTGCCATTGGAATAAGATTCTTTGTAAGAGTTCACAGAATTGCTTAGCAACAAGCAATGACTCAGTAAGTTTCCTTTAACATTTATGATATGAAACTCTTCAATATTCATTTATAAAACACTTCCTGAAAAGATCAGTGAAGAACTGAAATGGCCCTAATGAGTTAGCATGAAAATAAGGAATACACTGAAATCGAAACAGATCAATGTCAGAGAACCAAACACATAAAGGGATCAAGTGTAAGAAGATTTTATGGGACTTGCTGTTTAGTCTAGATTAAAATCTAGACCAGCAGATTAAGATATTCAAAGTCTTTGTCATGTGAATATTTAGCAGATCAAAGATGGTTGGCAATAAAAAGAAGAAAGTCTTGTTTTCATCCATTTTTTTTTCACAGATTATGTATAAAATCCTGCCTCCAACCCACCAAATGTGTGTAAAAACATTATCTATGAAAATCATAATGAAACAGATTTATTTAAAAATGAACAAGGAGTTCAAGTGTTTAACATTAGCAAGGATGCTTCTTTCTTTTCTTTTTAACAGGGTGAAATTGCAAGCCTATAAACCAACAAGATTTGAATTCAGAGTTGTCTCTCTCTCTCTCTCCTAGACTGGTTGTCAATCAAGACTAGAGAAACTACAATGCTTGAAGTTGTCTCTTGCATTTGAGCACTATCAAATGATATAGGGTTTTTATTATGTTAAATACTGATGGTTTTTCTCTCCATCTTTTCATGCAACTGGAGGGAAGGAGGCTGAAGATGACCACTTTTCTCTTCATGACTTCTGGGACTGATGCCAAGAAGAGAAATTACAATTATATCACAAAACATTAGAGAGGGGAAAAAAAAAAAAAAAAAAAAAAACCACAAGCACACACCTCCCGCTTTCCACGGACTCACTTATGTCAAGGAGTCTAACTTCGTCACTTAACAACATTATACCTGCCCCCACCCATAAAAAAGGGGTGAGAGGGTTATTTTTTTTTTTTCCTCCATTTCAACTAACAGTGAAAAGTATAAGACTAAATAAATGTGAATAGCTTAGAAAATGTTGGTTTGTGAATTTTGTGTTATAGTAATTATGATTTCGATCTCTGGGCCAGGTAGTAGAGACTCAGGCTAGGTGAAAACAGGGCTAGTAAATAATTGAGCATTACTAAAAAGTGAACCAAGACAATATATCCCTCAACATTGACAACAATCTAACACCCGGAGATGAAATGTTTGAAATTCCCTGAAGGTTATCTGGTTCGACAGATAAGAACGCCTCGGGAATGGATGTGGGGGGTTCTACGCACGGCAACCGAATTGTTGCGATAGCAACAACGCAATAAATAACATAAAAATGCTTTCCGATTATAAAACAAAACTGTTTTTTTTTGTAATTATTACGCGAAGCCTTTCGATATTTTACAAAATAAAGCATCAAAATCCATTAAGATTTTGTTTTTGTTGTTAAAATACACACACACGCATATACAAAATATTTATCACCTTTGTTGTTCATGGTGATTGGCTAACAAAAATGTTGAAATACCGAGAACTTTTACCACTGAAATTAAAAAGTAAAAACATGATTATTTAATAATTGAAAAATGATCCCTTTATTTGTAGTGACAGTCGTCGCATTCGAGAAATTACACTTTTTAGTTTATGACTGATTGGATTTTTAAAAAGATTTTTCTTTATTCTTGTTTACCTGCCAGCTCCCCTTCACAAAGGACTCACCTGTTGTTATGAAGAACAAGGTGTGGTTCTCTCATCTGTGAGAGAGAACAAGCCGACATGATTATTTTTTTTGTTCAATCTTATTCTTGTTTTAAAATTCTCAATCATAAATTATTTTATTCTTTGACAAGAAAAAAAAGAAAAAAGAAAATGTTTATCATTTCAGCTCCTTTTTCAAACTTAAGTCCTTTAGTTTTTGTTTTTTTTTTTTTTTTTTTTTTTTTTTTTAGAAAGAAAGACTTACAAGAACAACTGGAGACACACGACAGTCTACTTGTCTGTTAATTAGGTACTTTTAACCACCCCCATCCTCTTAACTAACCCAGGTAATTGAGGAAACAAAAAAAAAAAACACACAATCTACTTTTTAAATAGCAAATCACTCCAACTAGGATTACTTAATAATTATAGATGAGAAGCAACAACTTTTGTCATGTTGATAAAAAAAAAAAAAAAAATTAAAAAAAAAGAAAAAGGGATTATGAAATTTTTATTAGATCAGCCATAGAAAAAGTTGATATTTTTTTTAGACGGTTAAATTAGACAAAGCAAAGATATGCAAATAAGTTATTTTTATTTCTTTAATCATATTTGATTTCAAAATCGATTTTTGATTCGAACAAGACAGGAAAAGAAAAAGACGAAAAAAAAAAAAAAAAACGAAACATGAAGACTCAGACAAAGATCCGTGTTCTTGTCAGGATAAATTTTGCTCAGGTTTTAAAACAGGATTGAATTTTTAAGCAATGGAACATTTTTTTCTTTTTTTATAAAATTACTGCCTTTAATTTTAAATGAACAAACAGCAAACACGTTTGATTTTTTTTTTTTTTATCAATAAGAGATTCTACCGCAAATCAAGCTAGACAACTGGATTTGAATTCTCCATCATTCAAAATCAATTTATTTAAAAATTCAATTTTTTGAGACTAAATTTATCAGTTTCACAAGGAAAATTAAATGTCCTTTGAAAATTAAGAAACAAATTTACTTATATCTGTTACCGGATTTAGTAAACGTAATTTTTTTTTTTTTTGGGGGGGGTAATTTCATTTAAGTCATTTTTTAAAGTATTAATGTTATTTAAAAAAAAAAAAAAAAACTTTTTAAAAATATACCAATAATTCATAAATATGAATTGTCAAAGGTCATAAATGAAAATAAAATTTCACTGGATACTGGAAAAAATTTAAATCTTAAAAAAAAAAAAATAAAATAAAAAATAAATCAAATAAAAAAAAAAAAAACCTTGAAAATTTGCAAATGAATGATATTTTTAAATTCGCAATAAAAAAAAAGTTAAAATACGTTCGCTCGAAGATTTTTCTTCTTTTTAATAAGAAAAATTAAATAAAAATCCCGTTGTAATTAATGTTTTTTTCCAGCAACGCGAAGTACAGATGATTGGCATGAATAAATTAAAAAGAAAATGTTAAAATCTGGAGAAAAAAAAAAAAAAGTTTCCAGAATTAAGTTTTCTAGTTGAATCTGTTTCACAAACAAACAAAAATCCTATAAAAATTACAAAAAGTATCAATTTTTTTTCACCCCAGCAACAAGACAAAGTTGTTTATAATCTCTGATTAAAAGATAAAATAGCCAAGAGAATTATTAAAAGCTGATTATTCAACACAACAACATCTATCAACAAAGCAGGTTAAATAGAATAATGACAGGCCACACCACATCCTCCTAAAAACCTAAAACACTGACTAATTTAGTGAGGAGAAAGAGTAAAAACAACAACAAAAAAAATGTTTCATTTATTACTGAAAATAAACAAACTTCTTTTTAAAACATTTATTGTTTCTACAATTTTTCTTATTAATAAGGAAATTACAGCAGGTACCTTTGGGGCCCCGCCACTTCCTTGCTTCGGGGTACAGGTGAGAGAAACTTTCACTTTATCGGGGTCAGAGTATGTAAATAAACACATCATACATACAACTCCAAATATCCGAGTAATGTAGGTAAAAAAAAAAAAAAAAGATCTATTTTCTTTTCTTTCTTTATGTTTTTTTTTTTTTTTTTTTTTTCATTATTCAATTTTCAGGTGAACGCAGTTTGGCAAAATTTGCTTTTTTGTGTGTTTTAAAATTTTAAATTTAAACATATTTGAAAAGTTAAATTAACTAATACTGGTTTCACAAGATTTCTGGAAAAATAAATAAATAAAGTAACTTAAACGTTGTAATTTTTCATCTTCCGAAAATTAAAGATCTTTTCAAAAGATTAATTTTAAATACGTTGTCAAGATAAGAGATATATGTTGTGCATCATTTGGGTGGGATAGAAAAAAAAATGACAAAATATTGCTTGTTAGCTTTGAAGAAAATAAAACTATTTTAAGCTAAAGGGTTTTTTTTATGTGTCATTTAAAAGAAATTTATGGCTTACCCTCCTTTTTTTCTTTTTGACACGAAGTTCATGTGTTTAGTTTTTTGTTTTTTTTAACACTCGATTGAATATGTGACCTGTCTCCAGTTCACTCAAGGGGGGGGGGAAGAAAGACACATCGAACAACCTATTACATACACATACATACACACACGATCTGTTTCTTTGACTGTCGATTAACCCGGGCCCCACAAAAAACTCTAACATTGAACTTGAAGTTTGAACCGTAAATGCCAATATACCTTTGAAGGCCATCATCAACAGACAAGTTTTCTTTTTCAGTGGGTAGGTGATAAGGGAGAAACAAACAAAAAAAAAAAAAAAAAACTTGCTGACCTGGGACCGAAATAAATTTAAAGTACGACACGGTTGAAAGAAGTTTTAAAGGTAATTGCAAAAAACGTGTCGACAAATACAAAAGTTTTTCATTCTTTATTTAACTTGTCTTAACATAGATAAAAGTTAAACGAACTGAAAACTTTGATAATTCAATTTAACTTGAAAAATAACCGCAAAAAAACACAAAATGATAAAGTTTAAGGTGGGGTCAATTATGGTGACTACTGAATTTTCTACGATTCCAACAGGTGGGTGGCATGTCTTCAGGTGTGAAACAGCTCCATTGATTACAAAAAGACACATGAATGTCTAGGGGGGGAGCATAAGATGTATTCTTTGTTTTAATATAAATATAATAATTCTCTGTGGTATATTTTAAAGGTAGGGATATGTTCAATATTGGAGCTTGAACGTAAAAACAGAAGACAGTGTAAAACACAACACAGCATGACCTGATGATTGCTTAGGGAGTGAAACTACCAGTCACCATACAATGTTCATTTTTATTTTATGTCCACACAGATAGTGACAGTCGTTCTTTCTTGAATGAGATTTGGCTTAATTAGAACAAAAGAAAGACATGTACAGGGTTCTTTAAAATAAGAGT
>CAHIKZ030001947.1:147500-180000 GCA_903632075.3 Acanthosepion pharaonis | reverse complement strand
TGAATTGTTTGAGAAAAAGCAGGTAGTGAATTTCATGGTGCTATGCAGAAAAGATAACAAATTAAATTGAGGAGGTCAAGATTCTAGTGAAAGAAAAATTCATGATAAATTTTCAAAATCCATTACAAAATAAATTTTTATCTTGGGAAGAAGCTGTTTGAAATTAATATATTCTAACTATAAAATATACAAAGAGAATAGTTTCTTTTTTCATCTTTTTGTATAAATGGCATAGTGGGTCCCATTTAAAAAGGTCAAAATGGTGGGAATAACACATGCCATTGTAAATAGTAGATAAATTAGAAAAAGGCATTAAATGTGAAAGGTTTGTAGGATGGATAATAATTCATCACTGACAAGGCTGCACAGATGCTTTTGAACTCTGTGAAGACTGGGCAACTGTAGGCCAGATATGGCAGCAATATTCTTTTTTTGGTCTGATCTGGCCATGGTAGACTTATAAATATGTAAGAGAGATACTGGCAATATTTACATTGCTCGGACTATCATCCTCATCACAATGTTTCGACCCTTGTATGTTCTGGCCTTCTTCAGGTGGTTGGAATGTTGAACTGATCCCTTTATTTTGCTTGCATAAAAGGATTTTCTTTCTATACATCTATGTTTTTGTCTAATGGATGTCAGTTATTCTTATGTTAATTCCAAAAAATTCTCCACCAAATTTAACCAGGTATTGAATTAAACAAGATTCAACAATTTGGAATTCCTGTCATATGGATTAACTAACGCCTTTATCCACTGTGCCATAAAAATGTCCTTCTTAGAACAA
The DNA here is from genome assembly GCA_903632075.3 of Acanthosepion pharaonis. Classification (NCBI taxonomy): domain Eukaryota; kingdom Metazoa; phylum Mollusca; class Cephalopoda; order Sepiida; family Sepiidae; genus Acanthosepion; species Acanthosepion pharaonis. Next base: position 179,210 of record CAHIKZ030001947.1, on the reverse strand, counting down.
TAGTTTGAATAATGAGATACTGGCAAACCAAAAAATTGTTGAAAGAATTTTCACACTTGAACAATTTTTTTTCATTTTCAGCAAAGACCGATTCTGAAAAACCAAAATTGAAAAACAATACAATTTCATGTTTGTTTAATTTTAACCATCAAAAAGGGCAATGTGTTTGAAACTTTTTTCATTAAGTTATTCTTTTCTTTCTTTTTATGTGCCATGTCCTTTCAGGACGTAGGCGATCATGGCTCTCCACCTCCCTCTATCCCTTGCAGCTCTCAACAAGTTCCTTCCCTCTGCTTCCTCCCCCCAGACCACGTTCTGTCATCCACTTGCTTAAGCCCACCAGGTATGTCACGCGTTGTTTTCCTTTGTCTCTCTTTCCCTCTATTCGACCCGTGAGTATCAGATTCTCCAGGCCCTCCTTCCTCATTATGTGTCCCAGAAACTTCAGCTGCCTCTTCCTGATGTTAAGTATAAGCCTCCTCCTTGTTTGCATCCTCTCTAAGACCTCATCATTGCTCACACGCTCGGTCCATGATATCCTTAGCATCCTTCTGTAGAACCACATCTCCGTCGCCTCGAGTCTCTTCTTCATCTTTGAGGAAATCGTCCAACATTCGCTGCCGTAAAGAAGGACAGATGTCACGTAACAGCTCAGTATTCTTTTCTTTGTTACCAAAGAAATCCTCCTGTCTCGCAATACTCTGCCTAGCTTTTGGAATGTGTCCTTGGCCATCCCAATACGTCTACGGATCTCAGTGTCACACTTACCGTCCTCTGTCAAGACACTTCCCAGATATTTAAACTTCTGCGTCTGCTTGATTCTACTGTTCCCATTCCTGCAAATCGCATTTCAGGCTCATCCTTTTACTGATGACCATGCATTCTGTCTTCTTTGTAGTTTTATGCTTAGTCCTTTCTTCTCATTCTCCGTCGCTACCTTCTGTAGGAGATTTTGTAATTTCTTTTCCATTTCTGTGTCTGCTATCACTGTGTCATCTGCATATCTTATTGTTTGTTAAGATTGTGGCCAATGCTGTTCCCGAATCAAGTAGGGTTTCCAATTCTATTAGAATTGTCTTGGTATATAGGATGAACAGGTCAGGTGAGAAGATGCATCCTTGCCTTACACTCCTTTCTATTTTTGTATATTCACTGAACTCATTCCCTATGCATATACATGTTGTTTGCTGCCAGTATAGGTTTTTGATTAATCTGATATCTTTCCTGAATATATTAAGGTTGCTGAGCATTTCCATCAGATCCTTGTGGCATACTTTGTCAAAGGCCTTTGCATAGTCTATGAAACATAGGTACACATCCTTCTGCCTCTGTATCGCTCTTTTTCATAACATTCTGGGCATAAATATTGTATTCCTTGTTCCGGTGTCTTTAATGAACCCGCACTGTTCTTGTCCTATCTCTGGTTTGATTCTGTTGCATGCTCTATTCATCAAAATATGGATGATGAGTTTCGTCACATGGCTCATTTAGGCTTATTATTCAGTGGAGTTTGCATTCATTTGCACCTGGTTTCTTAGGCATAGCTATGAAGATAGATCAGCTGAGGTCCTCTGGTGTATCCCTGCTGTTGTAGATTTCATTTATTTTGGTGATCTTGTCTATGCCTAAAGTCATTTAAGACTCTTATCATTTTCGTTACTGTCTGACCCAGCTGCCTTGTTCTCTAAGATGATTAAAAAAGAATAGTTTTATTTTGGAAGTATTAAAATTAGAAAGCCTCTCCTTTCCCCATTTGACAACAGGTTATAGGTCATTTTTGAGATAAGTCTTCAATTTGACCTTATCAAACTGATAAGACTTACTAATAAGACAAAAATAAATAATTTTGAACATTATAAGGTGCTGAGCTGAGGACCCCAATAATATTTAATGTTTTTTTGATGTCCAAGTGATGAGAGAGATTAAAAAATTTGAAACTGAATTTTGTTAATCATAGGAGATTCATTGAATATGAATAGCAGTGTCAAATATTTTTTCTTATTTACATTAAAATGTTCTTTCAAAAAAAATTTTTTTATTTTTTTAAATGTTGTATGGATACTATGGATCATTACAAAATAATGAGTATGTTTTCCATTCACATAAATACAGTTTTAAATAATGTATGTTGATTCAAAGTTGAATTTTTTGTTTCATTTAATTGACTCACTTCTAATTAGTTTTATTTTTTCTATAAATGTTTTTTGGCAAATTCTTATATGTGTTGTTATAAAATGCCCTTAGTATTATCATTTCATTACTAACCTTCATGTGATTATTCTATTCAATTCAAAAAACCTTCCTAATTGCAACAGAAAAAAACTAAAAATAAAACAAAAATCTGTTTTTTCCTGTTGCCGTATTATCTTGAATTTTGGGCTCTTAACTTGTGGAATGCACCTCATATCAGATCAATAGCTTCACTTAATAAACAAAGATTCAGGAGTGGTCTTTTCTTCTGTTGCATTTTGCCTTTTTTTTTTTTTTTCATCCAAGGCAGGGTTTTTTATTTACTTTTTTTTTTGGTTTTTTTTCAGAAGTTGATAAAAAAAATAGGATTGATGTTTATTGCTTTTGTTCAGAATCTGTGGAACAATTCATTAATGTCATTCACCTGAAAAATCTTGAAGTGCCAAGATTTGTAACCATTATCTTTTTTTTTTCTTTTTTTAATCAAGTTCACCCCAAGCAAGGCATTAAATCCACTGAGATATATAAATTAATTAATAAAAAGAAGTAATTAAAATAGATTTAAAAAAATAGATTAGGGAAAATAGATTCACCTTTAAGGAACTTACACAGCATTTCTAATAGCACAACCAAAATCCTTGAAAATGGCTTTGTTTACATCAGATTATTTAATTTTTTTTTCTAGAGCAAAGAGTGCATTATTTTTTCCTTCATCACATGAACTGCCATGCTTGATTTTGTTACCTCAGATTAATTATGGCTTTTCAATACTTTCAAGTCTTACTCATCATAAAAATGATATCCTATTTATCAATTTCTTTACCTATAAGCATTGTAGTATGATTCTCTGTAAATTGTTTGTTGCTTTTTCCAGAGGAGAATAAATGTTCCTTTTCCTTCTATATATGGTCTTCCATGCCTGATTTAGTTGTTTCATTTTAATTCTGGCTTTGCAAGGCTTTCAAGAATTACTCTTTAGCAGACTGTAGGTTTACTCATCATAAAATATTATGGAGATGATATGGAATTTGATTTAAGTAATTCTGAATGTTATATAGACCTGAAGGAAACTACAGAGTATGTCAGATTATTTTTTTTACAATACTGTTCATCCTATACATGGCCCAAGACATAGAGGTAGACAGTTACAGAGTAAAGGGAAGAGTTTATAGACATATGTGGTGAAGATAACGTTAACCCTAGACTTGAACAGGTTATCATTGTAGTGATCAGGCAAGCTTCATCTTGGGAGTTGATTACACAAAGCAGCAGTCTGTGGAAAAAAGTTGCTTTTATCAAAATATTAAAACCAATAGAATATGGCAGTTTGCTTCGATTAATTTGAGTGGCATTTGGCATTTTTTTATATTGACAAAAAAAAAAACTAAAAAATATACTAAGGAATTATGGATCATCGGAAACCTTTCCATGGAAATAGTTGATTTTTAGCAAGAGGCATGAATGTTTCATCTGTTTAGGTTAAATATCTCAAAAAAATTCATCACCCATGACGCGGAGATCTTTTTTGTATTCTGTTGAAACTGGAAAGTTTTATGGGCAATATAAAAATATATGACAGCAATATTCCATTTTTTGGCTCTTTTAAAGGTTTGGATAGCAGGAGGGGTCAGGTACTTACTGGAGTGGTACAGGGAACTGGTTATTTTCCCATCATCATTAGTGATGAATGATATATATGTTGCATTTGAGGTCTGGGGTGATCATTTGATAAACAGACACTTTACAAAAAAAGGAGCCTCCTTGAGATGTCATTATTTTTTAAATATATACAGAAATTCAGGGGTTGCTCAGTAATGATGAAATGTTATAAGTTTGGTTTTTGAGGTATTGAATATGACCAGCAAGTTTTTCCCCCGACTGATCTGTTAGAGCTAGATCAAAGGAGAAATCAGCTACCATGCTCTAATCATCTACGGTTTTAGAGGTGAACCCATGTACAGTTCTATCATCGGCATAGATATTCACAAAAGTTCTAAGTATGCTCTTAGGCAGATCATTTATATAAAATAAAAAGAGAGATGGATCGAGAAGCAAGCCTTGGGAGATGCCTGCATCTTAAAAAGATCATTTATAGAAAGAGAGATAGACCGAGAAGCATAAAACAAATAACATTGAACCAGAAGCAAAAATTTACAAAATAGAATGTAATAAATGCCCTAAGAATTTGATTTGGTTTGGTTTGTTTTGTTTTATGGCACATCAACTTCAATGGGTCATTTAATGCCGACAACTTTTTTTTTTTTTTTTTGTGGGGAATATTTTTTTTTGTCAAAAATCTATTTCTGTTAATATTTTTTTCCTCAAAAATGTATAGCTGGTAATATTATTTTTTTTTTTAAAATATAGCTGGTAATATTATTTTTTCAAAAACATATAGCTGGTAATATTATTTTTTCAAAAATGTATAGCTGATGATAATATTTCTTCAAAAACGTATAACAGGTAACATTATTTTTTTTTTTTTACGTATAGCTGGTGATATTATTTTTCAAAAAAACATATAGCTGGTAATATTTTTTCAAAAACGTACAGCTGGCAACATTACATTTTCAAAAATGTATTATCAGAGGCCTTGCTGTTGGACGTAGTTTATTGTCATACCCAGGATGTGGATGTAGTTTATCTTCATACCCAGGATGCTAAGAATTTGAAAGAAAATTTATATTAAGTTTAGATAAATTCTTTTCAATTGTAGTCTATACTGAGTTGGCACAACTTCTCTTTTATCTCTTCTACATTAAAAAAAGCTTCCCTTTCAGTTTAACTACAAGAATTCTATCAGTTAATCTACAGTACCCCAGAATACATTTCTTCTTCTATTGGTCTAGCCTAGCATCTCTTTGTCTTTAATGTTTTCTTTACATAAAAATGTAACATGAGAGAGCTATAGTAGAAAAATTTAGTATCTGTCTATATTTTTGAGATGAGGTATTATGTACACTATTTACATTATTCAAACGATCATCCTAATCTTTGATACCATATTTATCACGTTTTGGCCATTGTACGCTTATTTATCAGATGATTGGATTGTCGAACTGAACCCTTTATTTCACTTGCTGGATGTCAGTTAATAGTTATCTCCTGTTAATTCCCCTCTCCATGTTCTCCACTGCCTTAACCAGGTATTGGACTCACTCTTTGGGTCCTGTCACTGTATAGTAACACCTTCATCCACTGGGCCATGTGTCCTTGAGGACATCTGTGTATGAATTTCTGGGTATTATAAACCTAATATCTTCAGCAACCATTTTTACCAGGGCTCATATTGCAATTTTTGTTGTTATCATTGCATAGTCTTTACCTGAGCTCATATTGCAATTTTCTTTGTTATTATTGCTTTTCTCTGGCACTCCTTATTACTGGTTCCCATATTGTATTCATTTCTATGCTGAGCTGACCAAGCATAGAAATGAGTACAATATGGGATATTCCATCCAGCTGAAGAAGGCTGGAGCATACAACGGCCAGAGCATACAAAGGCCGGAGCATACAACGGCCGAAACGTTGTGATAATTATGGCAACAAAGATGAGGATGATAGTCCGAACAATGTAAATAGTGTAGAAAGACTTAGTTTCCCTATAAGAGTTTCCCCCATTATGGGCATTATTATATCCATGATATAATAACACTGTTCTTTACAGACAGAATAGAATAGCTGTAAGAAAAAAAAATGACAAACATGTTTTTTCTCAGAAATACTTTTATACCATTAAGACATACACAACACTATATATCAGCATTTCTCAACCAGGGTTCCTCGAAACCCTAAGGTTCTCCAAAAGGTCCCCAAGGATTCCAAGGGAACATGTGAGATAATCTAATTCACTTTTGACTTTTTATTTAATTTCATATACATAATATTACTAAACACACACAATATATAGTTGGTTATTGTAATATTGTAATATAGACATCATCCTATCTAACCTATTATGTTATTAAAAAATATCATTGGGAATATATATAATGATGTCTGTACAGCGCCAGTGGGAAACTACCTTTGCTCGTCAGTGCTCACTCAGCAAACCAGTTATTCAAAAATATATACTATGATATTTACATAGGTGCCAGAATTTCAATTCCATCCTGATTATCATTGATCATGTTGCATTTACACCATAAGGACAGATGTTTTTATGCAACATAATCGCCAGTTTGTGTTTTTATTCCAAGGTGCTATTCAAACTAGCCAATTGCTCCCTATAATATTGCACAGTCTGAGTTTAGATCAGCGTTTCTCAAGCAGGACTCCCCAAAATCCTAAGGTTCCACAAAAGTTCCCCAAGGGTTCTGTGAGAACATGTGAGATAACCTAATGCACTTTTGACTTTTTATTTAATTTTATATACGTAATATTACTAAACACACACAATATATTCTCGGTTATTTTAATATTGTAATATAGACATCATCTTTTCTAACCTGTTATGTTATTAAAAAATATAGCAATCATTGGGATAAAGGTAAAGGATAAAAAAAATAAATAATTAATTAATAATAAATAATTATTAATAATAAAATAATAATAAAGTAATAATAAAATAATATAAAATAATAAATATAAAATAATATATAATAAATATAATATATGGATAAATAATTAAATAATATATAATAAATAAATATAAAATAAATATAAAATAATAATAAAATAATAATAAAGTAATAATAAAATAATATAAAATAATAAATATAAAATAATATATAATAAATATAATATATGAATAAATAATTAAATAATATATAATAAATAAATATAAAATAAATATAAAATAATAATAAAATAATAATAAATAATAACTAATATACTATTTGTAGTAAAGGATAAAAAATATAAAACTGATGCAGCAATTATCTGTTTTCGTTCCGTTTACATTTATATTATAGGTATATGATATTGGTTACTTATATTTATTTATTACAACCGAGTTTAGAATTTTTTTGGTGTGAATGAAAAACTCCCTGACAAACAGTATGAATTTTACTTAGCATTATCGAAAAATTTGACAAAGAAGTATTAATTTTACCTTAAACCAATTATTCAAAAATATATACTACGATATTTACCACGTAAACCACAATGAAAATAAAATGAGAAAGATATGGTATATAATTTTTTTTTTCACAAGGGTTCCTTGAGACATGTAATTTATTTTAAAGGTTACACAAATGTTAAAATGGTTGAGAAACAATGCTATATATACATATATACATATATACATGTATTCCACATGGATAATAATATAGTACATCTGAAGAAGCCATGTTTAGGGCTCCATATTAAAGGATTAGATTCATCTACTATGTCCCAGGTGAGGGCATATTCCATGAAGGGGAAACAGTGACTTTTGGGTTTTCCCAAATTGAGGACCACAAGTCAGAGTTTCTTTCTATATCCGAGGAAGATGTATTCTCAAAAGGAAATGTCACCATGGACTTGTAAGCTGCAGCATTTGCTGGAGGAGGCAGATTTAGCTTCAGCCTGGATGCCTTGGCTCAAGCTAAAAAAGCAAATATTTGGTTTGTCTGCTGTAAATGAACTGAATTACTGGCTACTTTGGTCACTGTATGAAGTGACGTCACTAAGCGGATATAATCACCTTTTGTATCCCTACAAAACTATAACCAGTGTTTTCTGTATTTTCCCACCCTATTTCCACCTATATGTTTATAAGACTGACTCCCTTAATAAAACTATAATTAGTTTGAAGAGGTTTCTTCTGGGGATGAAGCACCTCCCTTAAGAGTTTTCCTACAGGATATCAAATTTGTTTTAATCATTTCACACCAAGCAAGATGATAAAAGTCACCGAGATGCAAGGGGTTACTGAGAGGACAATAAAAAAATGGATTTAAGGAGACAGATGATGATAATTGATGTTGCATTTAAATTTTTGAAGATTATTGTTGAAGGAAGTTCAACAAGTGTGAGAGAAAAAACTATAAGCTGAGAACTTATGATTAAAACTATCAATTTCAACTGTGAAATTATGAGACCTATCTGCCAATCTAGTCCTGCGCTTAAATTTGTGAAATCTATGTACCAATGATGAAAGCTCATCAGAACAATTACCATGAAAATATTTATAGAAAAGGCAAAAGGAAGCAATGTTATAGCTGTTGAAATGTGACTAAAGACGAGATACCAGGTCAGATCCAATAATATTGCAGGTTTTTCTTTGGATTTCGTCGAGAATCTCTAGATATATGCCAGAAGCACTAGACGGGATGTGGTAGCAATATTCAATGCACGGATGAATGGTGAACTTATAAATATTTCTCACAAGAAAAATTGTCTAGGACAACATAGTGAAGTGATTTTCCTAGCAGCAGACTTAGGAATTGATTCAATATAAATATCTCACTTCATTTCAGTGGAAAATATTAGCCAAAGAAGACATAGTTAGTTACTCTCATAGAGGTTATCATCAGCCATACCGATGGAAAGCCAAAAGGGTTTTCTATGATGATTGATAGAGAGCAGTTTCATTTTAGAATTCTTGAAATCTTTTTACCATATTTGCTTCATATTCAGATTTGACTGTTTAGTGATTATACCACTTACCCTTTTGGTAAAAGCAATTTTGGATATGCTAATCTGAACAAAATACTATGTAATGAAAATGTTATTAATTCAAAACCTTGGACACTATAAATTAATGAGATGGTCGTGAAAAATCTTAGCCCAATCAAAAAGCACTTCCCGATAATGTAATATTAGATCATTTTGTCAAATTCTGGGAAGTGATTCCGCCCAAGAACATTTAAGCATTCAATGAAAGGGAAAGCAGTCAAAACCTCAGCCTGTGAGAATAGTCTGATGGGTTGACTGATTTCTATTTATATTCCCTACAACAACTACATGGGATTATTTACACTATTTACATTATTCAGACTGTTGTCCTCTTCTTTGTCGCCATATTTATGACATTTCGGCCATTGTACACTCCGGACTTTTTCAGGATCTGTCTATATTTCTGAGATGAGGTATTTTAATTATTTACATTATTTACATCATTCAGACTGTTGTCCTCTTCTTTGTTTCCATATTTATGACATTTCGGCCAATGTAAATAGTGTAAATAATTACAATACCTCATCTCAGAAATATAGACAGATTCTGAAGAAGGCCGAAGCATACAATGGCCCAAAGTAAATATGGCAACAAAGATGAGGACAACAGTGTGAACAATGTAAATAGTGTAAATAATTACAATATAAACAGATACCTACATGGGATGTTATGAAGAAATTTGACAAATGGAAAAATGTTTCATGGAAACTAGATTTGATTACGCGTTTCGCCTTTCTAGGTTTCATAAGATTCAAAGACAAAAGAAAGAAATATTTGTGTCTGTATTTGTGTGCATGATTAAATAATAAATTATTAGTACTTTTTTCGCTAAGCTTACTATAATATATATATATATTTGTGTGTGTGTGTGTGTGTGTGTGTGTGTGTGTGTGTGTAATATAGAATATAGACAAATCTTTTAAAAACTTTGATAAATGCAAAATCGTTTCATTGAAACTAGATTTGATTACGCGTTTCGCCTTTCTAGGCTTCATCACATCCCAAAACGAATGAAAAAATGTGTGTGTGTGTGTGCTTTAATAATAAATCATAGTACTTTTTCCCCAACCTGGCGTTTCTCGTGATGAAAGAAAAGAATGAAAATAAATGACTTTAAAAAAGAAAGTTAGTATTTATTCTGCATCTTTTCTTTATAATTCTTAGTTCATGTCGAAAGTTGTTTATATATATATATTTTTTCCCAGATTTTTTGTATCGAATCAAAGTTTAATCCTCATCTCATTTTAAGAATGGCCTTAAGGCAAGAAATTCATATAGTCTTTCTGAAATTAATGCAAGTCAAATCCTCATCCAATCCTTAAGAATGGGTTGAAACTAAAAGATTTATATGCTTGTAGGTCTGTCCACTTGTTTTCCTTGTCAACAATATGTGTTTTAAAAAAGATATAGAACCCTGATAAAGTTTTTAAGAAATTTGATAAATGGAAAACATTTCATTGAAATTAGATTTGATTACGCGTTTCGCCTTTCTAGGCTTCATCAGATCCAAAAACGAAAGAAATGTGTGTGTGTATTTGTGTGCATGCTTGAATAATAAATTACTAGTACTTTTTTCTGCTAAGTAGCCATAATGTGTGTGTTTGTGTAAAAAAATAGAATATAGAATCTCGACAAATCTTTGAAGAAATATGACAAATTGGAAAATCGTTTCATTGAAACTAGATTTGATTACGCGTTTCGCCTTTCTAGGCTTCATCAGATCCAAAGATGAAAGAAAGAAATCTGTGTATACTTAAATAAGGAATCATAGTACTTTTTCCCTAAGCTGACATTTCATGTGATTAAAGAAAAGAATGAAAACGAGTGATTTAAAAAAACAGCTTAGGTAAAAAATACTAATGATTCCGCACAAATACACACACAAACATTTCTTTCTTCCGTTTTGGGATCTGATGAAGCCTAGAAAGGCGAAACCTGTAATCACATCTAGTTACAATGAAACATCTTTCCATTTGTCAAATTTCTTAAAAATTTTGTTAGGAGTCTATATACTATTTTAAACATCAGATGTTACATATCCAGTTCTTAGTTATATTTGCAACAGACAGATGTGTTGTCTGGCTAGTTTTATGTGGTTGTATAGTGTTTTTTTATGTTTTGTTTATTTTTTTAATGTAATATCCCTTTCGAATAAAGATGATCATGACTCTTCACCATTTCTTATTTATTATCTGCGAATTGCCGTGTATTATTGGGAAAGATAGTGGAGTGGTTTCCTATCATTTTCTTCATGGTTTTGAATTCAGAGTTTTCTTTCTCTTAGGTTTGTTGCCATCGATAGGCCCATTCATCCTGCTATTCAATTCCATACTTAGATAAAGAATTTGAACACGAATCGCTGCTTTCACTTTTCACACTGATAGCCATTAGACTACCCACACAAGCAGGAAGAGGTGTCTTGTGATAAAGACATTAAAGAATATGCTACAAAAAAAACAAATTCTTGGAATAATGAAAACCGAAAGACCCATGAAAAATTCATGGTTTTCATACTTGTATTTTCTGATAAATCTTCATTCTTACGTTAATGATTGAATAAGCTCATGGTGAGCTCTACGACCTAAAAATATCCGTAAAAATTCCCTTATGGTATCGTTAAATATTTAACAACAAAATATTGCAATAACAATCATAAATATGAATGCTGGTCGTTATTTTAAGAAGTGGGTACAAATGAAAAGATTTAAAATTGACAACTTTTTCCATTTCACTGAAACAGGCGTTAAGCACTTCTGTCTTCTTTTTTCTTTCATTCTCACTGAAATCAAGTCGTGTCTTTGATATGTGATTTGTTTTTACACGTAAAATTTAAACGGAATAGTCAATTATTTATGAGGTATTAGCAGGTGATGTTAAACACTTCTAACTTCCCTTCTTTCTTTCTTTTTTTTCTTTCTTTCTTTCTTTCATTCATTGAAATCTAGCAATATCTTTCTCCTCTTTCCATACGACCAAAATGGAACAGTCCATTATTTATGAGGTATTAGCAGGTGATGTTAAACACTTCTAACTTCCCTTCTTTCTTTCTTTTTTTTCTTTCTTTCTTTCATTCATTGAAATCTAGCAATATCTTTCTCCTCTTTCCATACGACCAAAATGGAACAGTCCATTATTTATGAGGTATTAGCAGGTGATGTTAAACACTTCTAACTTCCCTTCTTTCTAACTTCCCTTCTTTCTTTCTTTCTTTCTTTCTTTCTTTCTTTCTTTCTTTCTTTCTTTCTTTTCTTTCTTTCTTTCATTGAAATCTAGCAATATCTTTTCCCCTCTTTCCATACGACCAAAATGGAACAGTCCATTATTTATGAGGTATTAGCAGGTGATGTTAAACACATCTAGCTTCCCTTCTTTCTTTCTTTCTTTCTTTCTTTCTTTCTTTCTTTCTTTCTTTCTTTCTTTCTTTCTTTCTTTGAACTCAAGCAATATCTTTTCCCCTCTTTCCACACGATCAAAATGGAATAGTCCATTATCTACGAAATATTGGCAGGGTGTAGTGGCCGTGCGAACTAACAAAGAGATGGGCAAGCACAATTATAATAGAATGCTCTTATCTCAGAAATTCAGAAATTAACAGTATTTTTCCTTATATTCTTTACTACAACTACATGGGATGTTATGTATACAGTTCTTGATCATATTTATAAGGTTTCCTGTGGTTATGATAAAACAGCAATCAAAATTAATTGAGTGATGTAGCTATTATTATCTCTGCTAATATTTACAAGTTTAATATTTTGTTGAATTTTTGTAAAAGTAAAATGAATGATTGATGTCTTTTCACACAAAAAGAATACAATCTACTTATGTTTCTGTTCATCTGCTCTGATGTAAGACATAATCTGTTGGCATTTAATAGTCAATGATTCAAGCACTTAAATTGATTGTTAATATTTATCTATAGGTTATGTGGATACAAAAGTAGTATATTGTTTATCGTCACATAGAGTTGGATTGGTATCTGATGTTCAAGGCTGCTGTATTTGCTTTCACGCAAATACTCTTTCACCAGCTAAGGAGTTAAATAATAGAGAAGACTAGGATCTTTAGCTATGGGTGGCAGCCAGTTTAGGTGAAAGACAACTCTTAATTCAAAGCCGATTGAACGTTGAGTTAGCAATTCCTAAAACTTACTTGCTATTAGAGCCATAGCAGCAAGAGGTAGAGTTGTGAAGCCGTGGATCTACACTTCATAGAGGAGTCTACGGGGTTAACAGGATATGCAAAGGACCTTACAACACACAGATCTATTAATTAATCTTCAGAAAAAAGGGAAAAACTCTACACGATTCAGAGGCAATAAAAAAGCGCCCAAATTTTAATAAATCTGCTAATAAACCTCATTTGGATTCACACATCAAAGGACAGCGGGAAAATAAAGTGTGAAATAGAAAATGTAGAGGATATGTCAGAAAGATAGAGAAAAACGAAAAGAAAAGCAATTGGAAAGTGTCACACAATGAGGCCTATTTAGCTGAACCTATTAATACAATTACTTAGTCGTTCATTGAATCAGTCAGTCGTTCACTTTCTGAGCGACTGTTCGGTTAAACTCTCTTCCTACGGACGGGAAGAACCCGAAGGAGGCTACGCCGAAGGGCGGAGTCTCTTTCGGGGAGGTAGACCGGCCCTGAACCCGTTTATACGGGTTCAATATTTTTAGCCCAGCCCACGGGCTCGGATATCCCACGTTAAAAAGGCCTTGTGCCACATGACACCCTCGTGGGGGGGTGACTGAATATCATTAATACAATTACTATTATAGTAACCATTGAAAAGAAACATTAGACAATGATAATACATCTATATCTATAATTATCAAAATGTGTGTATGTGTGTGCGTGATCGTATGTTTATGTGTTTCCACAGTTTTCATCCAATTTCGATGAATTTTTTTTTTGTTTGATAGATAATTCTTCAGTGCCGGTTTTGAATCCAAATTTTTGGCGACAATGGCTCTCCACTACTTCCTATCCATTAAAACTCTCAGCAACGTTTTACTATTTACTATCTGTTTAAATAATTTAAATTATTACAATAATATTATTACCTATAACTATAATTCTCAAAATGTGTGTGTGTGTGTGTGTGATCGGATGTTGTTTATGCGTTTCCATAGTTTTCATCCGAACGCTTCTGTGCACGAGGCTGAAAATGATGATCAAAGGACTCAACGGCTGTGGAGAAACGCCTCTTCAACTGCTGATGTGCGTGAGGCTGAAACAAGCTTGCGAACACAAAAACGGCCCTTTTCAGTGCCACCCCCACCTTTCAAAATGTTATCCCCCCTCTCCATTTAGGGATGTGCCTCAGTTGCACCCAAATGTTGTTACTAGTAATATTGATTTTTGGGTGGGCTGACTTTAAACTTAAACTGCTCCAATTGAACGGCAAAAATTCCCAGTAATGAAACATCCAGTCGAAGACGGGTTATACTGGTAGTATGCAAATGATCCAGAGATTATTTGCATGGGTATTAGCACTTTCTGGTATGAGAAAGATACACAGATTTCTGGTTTGCACGGGAAAACAATTTACAATTCGTATAAATGTTTTTCAAATAATTGTTTTCGAACAATTATTTTCAAATAATTTTCTCTACGGTAGACAAAGATCTGGTTTGTACAAGAATCAAAAGCAAAAACGGAGACACAGGTTTGGTTTTATGAGAGTCAAAAAAATGTAAACACAGGTCTCGTTTGTGCGGGTGTCAAAACAGTAAACTGTTTACTGTAAACATAGGTCTGGTTTGCGCAAGAATAAAAGTTACACACAGTTCTGGTTTATACGAAAGTCAAAAAGGTAGACAAATGTCTAGTTTAGTCAAAAATGTAGATAAAAGTCTGGTTTGCATGAGTCAAAAAAGTAAACAAAGGTCTTGTTTATATAAGTCAAAAAGATTAGATACAAGTTACATATGTTTAAATGAAAGCAAAAAAAAGAAAAAAGAAAAAGAAAACACTTGTCTAGAGCAATGTGTTGCGGGGCCGATAAGGAATGTCGCCCCCGCAAGTTTTTTTAACGAAGAAAGATGTGAACAGCTAAGACAATGAGGAACAAAGGCAGAGGTTTAGAATAACAAACGTCGGATTTATTTGTCGATCTGGACAAATGTACGTACAGGAATTGTTTGGCGTAGTTCGATCGTGAAGTCAGGGAGTGCCAGTTGAAGGATCGTTGTTAGGGTTCCTGGCGGTAGCTCTGAAGCAGGCAGATGGCACAGCGGTATTCGAGGTCCCGTCGATCACCGGATGTCTGTCCTTTAGTAAAGAGTGCGTCGGCGTTTAAGAAGAGAGAGGATCGACGCAGACGGTGCTAGTGTAGCCTGTTCGTCTTTAGAATGACAGTCGTGTAAGAATGCAGCTTGGTAGTTCTAAAAAGAAGGACTTTCGCATATAATGTGGCTAGGTTAGTCATAAATAGGGCTGTCGCATATCATGTGGCCAGGCTAGTCCTGAAAAGGACTATCGCATATCATGTTCGGCTGCTGCTGAGGTTGGGTCGGCCCGCTGCTGAAAAGGTTGGCTGCTTCGTGCGGTCAGCGGCGAGGGTCGGTGAAGGTGAGCACGTCGCTCTACCCCAGGGCCAAATCAGCCGAGTTTCAAGTGATATTTAGAAACCCCCCACGAGGGTTACATATGGCACAAGGCCGGGTTTAACGTGGGATTTCCGAGCCCGTAGGCTGGGCCAAAAATATTCCCTCTTTGAACCCGCGGGTTCAGGGGCAGTCAACCTCCCCGAACGAGACTCCGCCCTTCGGCGGAGCCATGTCCGGGTTCCTCTCCGCCCGAAAGCAGAGAGTTAGATTGTTACTTAGCCCGGAGCCACGAGTTTCAAGTTAAATCGGCTGTGTTTATGTCCGCTTTGGTCAGCATCGTAGCCGGTTACCAATGCCTTTTGGTTGATGATTAAAAATTACCATCAGCATTTTGACTGTACACATGAGTTTCATTTGGACACCATGTGTATATAAAGTAGTTTCTGGTCATTAGGAGGACTTGTTTGTTTATGTTTCGTATATTTTGTTTTTTTTGTTAACGGCATTCGTTCTGTTTTCCGCGGTGACGCTTTCAGATGTTTGAGTAGCCGGCAGTAACTTCCGGCCGGGTGCGATAAATGTAAAACAAAGAGACTATAAATACAGATAAAAATAAAATAAATAATTTAATAATATATAAGTCGTTCTATGAAATGTAACAATAGAATAAAAATTCAAATTTTTATCAGTGAGAAGTTGAAGCTGCAGATATAAATTATAAATAATTTAAAGTCGTGCTATTGTGATGTGATATATATATATATATATATATATATATATATATATATATATATATATATATGATGTTTTTGTATAATCCTCTTCTCCCTCCAGCTATGGGTAAATAGCAGGACAGACTGGGTTCTATAGCCTTGGATGGCAACTGGTCTAGGAGAAGGACAACTCTGAAATCAAAATCTGCGGAGGGTAGTTTAGGGACCTTGAGGTGCGTAGTGCACCAGGTTTCTCTATTCGGCCCTTCAAAAAGTGTGGATGGTTCTGCACAAATCCTTCACCACTATAATCAAATCACATGTGCTGGTTTCTGTCTGCCGGTTCCTAGGAACTGAGCTGCTTGACCCTCATACGTCGAATTGCATCATATGTAGAATTAAAATATGAACTGCTACTCTCATTCAAAAAAAATGTGTAGAATTTCATACAAAATAAATGCACTCACCGAGAATGTAGTATTGCAGACCTAAAGAAATGTGCGCATTGATTCAAGTGTATCTTGTAGATGTAAAAATATACATCTGTATTGATTCTCATATCAGACTAAGAAAATACCGAAATTCATGAGAAAGAAAGAAAGAAAGAAAGAAAGAAAGGAGGAGTGGCAAGTATTGTTCTTTGTTTTTGAACGATCTAAATTTGGTGTATTTGATGAAAAATCCAATAACAGGAAATATGATTTTAAGTTATTTTCCTTAATCAAAACTATGTCCGACATCTGTGTAGAAAAATGAAGATTGCGAGTTGTTTCCCCTCGACCCCAAATCATTCATATTTCAAGCACAAAAGTAAGCAAACAAGCATTACATGAATTATCATGGGATTATGAAGGCTGACAATCAGAGAGATTCATTTTGAAACATTCAGCAGATAAAGATGAATAAATTTCGGAAAATCGATGTGCCAAAATGGTGTTGTTAACATATAATGATTTCTGTTCAATATATTCATTTTTGGGAGATTCTCTGTACATAAAAATAAGATTTCACGAAATCAATGTGTAAATATGGCGATTGTAAGATTAATTATGCGTATTCAATATATTCATTTCTGAAACATTCTCTATACATACAAATGAAATTTCCTGAAATCAATGTGTAAAAATGGTGTTGTTTAACGACAAACATTTAATAATGTCTATTCAATATATTCATTTCTGGGACATTCTCTATACATAAGAATAAGATTTCCCGAAATCCATGTAAAAATGGCACTGGTAAGATTTATGTATATTCATTTTGAGACAATCTAGGTATATATAAATAATATTTCGCGAAATCAATGTTTAAAAATGGCGTTTGTAAGATTTAATTATGCCGAGTCAATATACAACGCAAAAATTACTGATGATACACCTTTGTGGAGGTGATTCAATATGGCTTCTGCATACAAAAGTCAAGGGATGATGATGATGATGATGATGATTCAATATATACATTTGTGAGACATTCTTTGCACATACAAATATAACTTCCCGAAATAATTGTGTAAAAATAGCATTGTTAAAATTTATTAATGCTTGGTTTGGTTTGGTTTGGTTTACAGCATATCAACATCAATGGGTTATTTAATGTCGACAAAATTTATTTTGCTGGTAGTATTTTGTTTTTGTCAAAAATCTATTTCTGGTAATATTTTCCCTTCAAAAGTATATTGCCGGTAATAGTTTGTTTTTTTGTTGTTTTTTTTTTCTACAAAAATTTATTGCTGGTAATAATTTTTTACGAAGTATTTCTCGTATTAAAACCTATTTTTACACTTTCATAATGTTTTTACCACAGTTTCGGTGTTAACTGTTTGCCCATAGCTGGGACCCTAACAGATGCTACCACCCCGGATCAGGGTGGATTTGGGAACACTAGCAATTAAGAGGTGCTTCCATGCTTCTCAAAACCTCCCGATGAGAGGCCTTGCTGCTGGACGTAGTTTATCGTCTTACCCAGGACGGTTAATTCAATATATTATTTTTGGAACATTCTCCGTACATAAAAATAAGTTTTCTCGAAATCAATGTGTAAAAATAGCGTTGTAAGATTTAATTATTCCTATTCAATATATTCATTTTGGGACATTCTAAGTACGTGTAAATAAAATTTCCTGAAATCAATGTGTAAAAACGGCGTTGGTAAGATTTAAATAATGTTAATTCAATATATTCATTTCTGGGAAATTCTCTGTACATATAAATAAATTTTCCCGAAATCTAAGTGTAAAAATGGCGTTGTTAAGATTTAATGATATCTATTCAATATTTTGTCTTAAGAAATTCTACTACTCGGATTTTGGGTTAACAACTCAATTTACTTCACTTGATATGGCTGTATTTTTATTTCTATATTAATTTCCTTTTCAGTCAAGTTGCTATATTGAAACGTTTAAGGTGTTTAAAAAAACGTTTTAAAAAAGGGATTTCCACAAGCATTTTTTTTCGGCTATTGAATGATCGGGAATTTGTGTGTCAAGTTCAATCTGAATAGAAGTCACTTCAAGGCAAATTAGAAACACATCTAAAACCAACTCACCGACCGTGCACACATACTGAAATCACTGCATTAATGTGAAGTGAATATAAACTGTCATAATTGCATCCCTGATAACTACAATCTTCAAAAATCTAAACGCAATGCCAATCGCCATCTTCTGCTGTCTTGAACCCCGTTCATCTTTTATCCTTTCCTCATCCCCCCTATACACAGTTTTACTCTCACCTTCATTTTATGTAACTGTTGTAGCGTACCTACGGATGATAATGGGTATGTCCCCATTCACATAAATACTGTATGTTGATCTGCAGTTGGAGATTCGTCTCTAGCTGTGCTGGTCAAACTCTTTGCCTCTGGGCAGAGAGGATCTCCAGGCGAGGCTATGCCAAATGGCAGAGTCTCGTCTCGGGAAAACAGCTACCCGACCCCGTTTTATACGGGATATTTTTGGCCGAGCCTACGGGTTCGGATAGCCCACATTAAATTCGGCCTTGTGCCACATCTGACCGCGTGGTGCGGTTGGTAGATATCCTGCAGTTGGAGATACGTCTTCGGTTGTGCTGGTCAAACTCTTTGCCTTCGACGCTGTGTCGAGGGGTAGAGTCTCGTCTGGGGAAACAGCTGCCCAGCGCCGTCTTATACGGGGTCTACGGGGAATTTCGGATACCCCACATTAAATTCGTCCTTGTGCCACATGTGACCGCATGGGGCGGTTGGTAAATATCCTGCAGTTGGAGATTCGTCTCCAGCTATGCTGGTCAAACTCTCTCTCTCTACATCCGAGCAGAGAGGATCCCCAGGCAAGGTTGTGTCGAAGGGCAGAATCTACGGGGAAGTTTTGGTCGATACCCCACATTAAATTCGGCTTTGTGCCACATCTGACCGCGTGGAGAGGTTTGTAGATATCCTACAGTTGGAGATTCATTGTGGAATTCTAGCAGTTGACTAATTCTTCTACGCGCCGCTGGCGAATCTTATATGTGTTGTTCTTGTACTAAGTATTATCGTACATTACCTACATTCGTTTGATTATTCTATTCAGTAAACTTTCCTAGGTTACAACAGTAACCCCCTGCGAACCAATGGCACTCCCGCCTTGCGTGGGGTGAAATGCTTAAATAGAAAAGTTATAGGTTTTTCTTTTGGTACTACTAGGTATCCGATTAGATGTAAATAGTTCTAAATTCTTTACAAAGGCGGCCCAACCTAAGCCGATCCTATAGTGAACAATAAAAAATTATATAATAAAAGAAATGTAAAGTTCTATGAATATAATTAAAGGATGAAAAGGTAATAATACAATATACTAGGTACCTCCAAAAGTTACATGTTGAAAAGACATCCCAGCTTTAATAAATCTTTTTAAAAAATTATTCACAAAAAATATCTCTTCTCCCCAGCTATGGATTAAATAGTAAGCATTGTATCCAAAAACAATCATTGTTGTTCTCAAAAAATAAAATAAATGAGAAGCAGGTGAGTGTTATGACATGGGCGCCCAAATCTCCTGACCACAACCCCATAGAAAACTTATGGAGCATGTTGCTCAACTGCTTTCTCGCGAGTCTGTACTTTATAATGTTCCATAAGTTTTCTATGGGGTTGAGGTCAGGAGATTGGGGTGCCCATGTTATAACAGTCACCTGCTTTTCATCAAAGTATTCCTTCATCAATTTTGATTTGTGACAGGGAACATTATCCTTCATAAAAATGAGCTTGGTGGGGTCAATTTGCACCCTTTCAGCAGAAGGGAGCAGACAAGACTCTAAAATTCTCTTGTACTGCTCGCTCCTGAGGGTCTTTTCAATAGGTTTTAAGAAACCAGTTCTATGAAAAGTAAAGCATCCCCCAGAACATTATACTGAACGGATGCTTGTCAGTACTTATTGTTAAATTCAAAGAGCTTTCAAAGCTTCTTCTTTGGATTTTAGATCGCTTATCCTTTGAATTTAGCTCAACTTTCGTTTCATCGGAGAAGAGAACATTTAGTAAAAAAAATCAGGTGAGTCACTTTTATCGAACAACACTGTATCTTTAGCGATGGAAAGTATGTAGTAGGTTGAGTCTGGGTTGAGTTTAATTCTGAAAACAGAACGAAAGATCACCATATTTTCCGGCTTACAAGACGTTGCGGCTTGGAAGACGCACCCTAATATTGGAAATAAACTTCTAAGAAAAAAAAAAGTAATTCTCATATAACAACACATTCACCATGCGTCCATCACATACTAGCGCCACGTATTGTTTACATTAATCACTTGTCTGATTTTGTTTGTATAGCAATGACATACTAGTCAAGAGCAGAAAGGCTGTCTCCGCTGCTATGAAACAGAACATGTTTAAGCTTGTGGCTCGGCTCCAGGAAGGTTTATAGTCTTGGAAATACTTGTAACAGCTAAGTACCGAGATTTCATTGTATAAAAGGCTGAATTAGATAGATAGATAGCTAACATTATAGAGTAAGCCCCCAAAGTCCAACCCTTACCTCACAGTCGGTGGGGGGTGTAAACGGTAGTGTCAGAGCTATGCCGTCCGGAACTTCGTTCCTGGTAGGGCCACCCAAGGCGGACAGGTCTGACACACACGCCGGCTAACAAGGGCTCTGGTGAAAATCCAAGGAGCGTCTGCATCGGCAACCGGCGGCTTCTGGTCGTTCCTGTCTCTGCGTCAGTGGGGACCCCGCGGCAAGCAAGAACGTTATCCGAGTATGCCTGGGTACCCTACTTCTGTAATTTATCCCAAGAATCTTCTTCTCATAACAGGAAGAAGCCGGCTCAATCCGCCCAGGGTGAATGCCGCATCACACTCACACAACATTATAGAGTAATGACTCAACATACAAATCCACGTCCCTATCAGTCAATCCAATTAGGTGATCGTTTAAGTTTACTTGAGCCTGGGGGTTGCCTTACATTCGTCTTGGAAGACACAAACGTATTTTTCAAGGTATTTTTTTTAGGAAAGAAGTGCATTTTGTAAACTGCAAAATACGGTATCTCTTTTTGTTACTGTAAACGGATAAAGAAAATTATTGTTCTGCCATTTTAATATTTATATCCGATTTCCATTTTGTCTGTTTTATGCCACAACTTTGTTTATTCTTTCTTTTTTTTTTTAAATTTTAAATAGCCGCCGATCTAACAAATTTAAATAAGAACTTTTTTTAAAAAATCTTTTGTTTGCTTAAATACTGATTAACAATTGTAATGAATTGAAAGGCACTATGTCAAGTACAGGTTAACATTACGACACGGACAAAAGTTTTAACGAACAAAAGAAAACGCTACCGAATATCTTCGCCAGCTTTAGCAAATAAACAACGACATATTTTTATATCGTAGCTTAGACGATTTAAATCCAGAAGAGTAGGGCAACAGAATTCTTACATTGTACGTCACTAAAACCAGTTTAAAGAGACGAGTAAAAAAAAAAAAAACAACAAAAAAAACAAAAACAACACAGTTTTCCAGTTAACTGCCTTAAATATTGGTATCAAGAAAATTGTTCGAAAATAATTGTTCGAAGACAATTATCCGAAAAACATTTATTCGAATTGTAAATTGTTTGAATGAATATTAAACGAAAGGGCAATTATACTAAATGATAATTATTCGAAATACCTTTTGTAATATTGTCCGGAGCGGTTGTCGGATTTAGCTCCTCCTTAATTCCCTAATCGTCACTAGGGATCATTCTCCATATACTATAAATACTTGGCGACTTCTCGTCTCGTTCTCGTTTTCATTTCCAATAGTTGGATGGTTTTATGACTAATCCGAAACTTCCAATTGTTGGATGGTTTTGTAACTAGCCGGAACTCCTAATCCGGGTAGGCAGAGAAGTATATTTTATCTTTGAATGATTTTTTAATAAAAATAATTATATTGTGCTGGTGAGTATTCCTCTTTGCTGCCGCAATTGTATGAATTTAAGCGCACTACTATACCGGCAACTAGGTCTCACCATTTTACTGTTGAACTCGCTAGATATAACCGTATGTTGTATTCTAATAGTTTCTTCTCTCGCCTGTGGAAGTCCCTTTTGATTTCTTGCTTCCCTGTCACCTACAATCTTCAATCGCTATCGTCTGTCTTCCTGACTCCTGTTCTTTTATTGTGATTTCTCCTCAGTAAAGTCTTCTCATTCGCTTTCACTCCCTGTAACCTATTGTATCCCAGTGGAATTATCGAATTACTTGAGGTGAATTATTTAAAAAAATGCTTTCACAACTTGAATGAAGAGTATAAGATATTCAAATGTATTATGATTGATGCCAGTGGACATTATGAATAAGTCTGACAAAAAAATAAACATATGCCAAATATAACATGTATTCTATTTTGAAACAATATATAGCATACAAAATTTTTGCCTTTTGTCAATGTTTTTTCCGTTATGTAAAGATGGAGGTTCTGCTTTCAAAAAGGCCATAAGAAAGACAGATGAGTTCTTGTCGTCTGTCCACGTCTCATAGGCGAGGATAGGCCAAGAGCCTCCTATCTCCTGTTGAGGTAGCAGGGACACAGGCTGCGATTGGGTGGTTTTGTTACCAATTCGAAACTCCCATACATGTAAGGCTCGTCCGAGCTATGCAGAACCTTAGATCCTACTGCTGCTAGGTGTGTGTTTTGGCCAGCATGTTAATGTTTTAACTTGCTACAAACAAGTGCATTTTGAATGGCAATAGTATCGTCTGCACCAAATTAAAGAATACTTCTTTGTTCCCATGTCAAGTAGGGCATTGAGATAGAATTACAATTATTGAGTTATTATGGCAATCTTAGATTTTATCCTGTCTGTCAGGAGTATACATTCTTATTTCCACTGACAATTTCAATGTTACAATGGTTGATAAATAATGTCTCTAATCTTAGAAGCAAATTTGAAATCAGACTGAATTATGAAACTGTCATCGAAATGAAGTAATTTGATTCCCCTAGAAAATTACAAGTATTGATTGAAAAGTAAGGCCTCCAATTCTACGAAACTACTTTTAAATCGGATAAACTAATGAAACCGGTATCAAAATAAAATAAATTGATTTCGCTTCAGAATCACGAGGATCAACTGATAATTAAGGTTTTCAATCCTATAATACAAACTTTACATAAGATAATAATGAAACCGGTATCAAAAGAAGTAAATTTGTTTCTCTTCAAAATTACGAGAATTGGTTGATAAGTAAGGTCTTAAAATGTATAAAACAAATTTTAGATCAGAGGGAATAATGAAACTGGTTTCAAGTTGAAGGATATTTCTTTCTCTTCAGCGTTACGAGCATTGACAGCTAAATAAGGTTGTAGGAAATTCTATCATCTATGGTGTCCTGGGTATGACGATAAACTACGTCCAACAGCAAGGCCTCTGATCAGGAGGTTTTGAGAAGCGTGGAACCACCTCTTAATTGCTGGTGTTTTTCCTGGTCCACCCTGACCCGGGGTGGTAGCACCTGTTAGGGTCCTAGCTATGGGTAAATAGTTAATTTTAAACTGGGGTCAAAACACCATGAAAGTGTAAAAATAGGTTTTAATACCAGAAATACTTTGTAAAAAATGATTACCAGCAATACATTATTACCAGAAATATATTTTTGGAAAAACGTATTACCAGAAATATATTTTTGGAAAAACGTATTACCAGCAATAAAAAATTTGTCGGCATTAAATAACCCATTGAGGTCGATATGCCGTAAAACAAAACAAACCAAACCAATATATACTGAAATAGATAGATAGATAGATAGATAGATAGATAGATAGATAAAAAAAATATTACCAGCAATAAAAATCTTGTCGGTATTAAATAACCCATTGAGGTTGATATGCCGTAAAACAAAATAATAATAATAATATACATTTTTGAAAAAAAAATATCACTAGCAATACATTTAAAAAAAAAAAATTAAAAAAAATACCAGCTATACATTTCTTAAAAAAATATTACCAGCGATGCATTTTGGAAGAAAAAATATAATTAGAAATAGATTTTTTAAGAAAAAAATATCACCAGAAATAGATTTTTGAAGGAAAAAATATCACCAGCAATAAAAATTGTCGGCATTAAATAACCCATTGTTGTTGATTCCGTAAAAACAGACCAAACCAAAATATTATTCAGGTATTTTTATATTAAAAATTCGAATGTTCGGATTCCAAACAATAATAAAATAAAAATAAAGGAAACATGGTCTCATGCCTGTTAAATAAATAATTTCTATTTGCAAACATATGTACATAAATTCATAACAGCCTAAAAGGAGTAAAAAATAGTTTTTAATTGGGTTAAACTCTTTGTGTGGTTTTTCTACAGAAAGTTCTGTAGTTTAGAATAGACTTTTAATAGTTGGTCCACGGTCAAAGCTGTGGTTGACAAAATACTTTTGAGTAGATTAACCACAGTAAAAAGTTGGTCTTGACAAAAGACTTTGATCGTCAGCGAAAATTCACTGACTGTCCCCCGATGTTGTTGGGGTTGATTCGTTTGAAGTCGCTGACACATGCTTCTTTCAGTACGCGCTGGGAGTGCGAAGCTATTTAGTCACGTTTTCTTCTGTATTTGAACGTCTTGGAGTCAGTTGCATCTCTGCTGGTAAAAGTCGAAATCTTTGGGTTTTTATAAAAAAAAAAAAAAATAAGCTCGAGAAAAATAGGGTTTTCTTTTTCACTGATTGGTCAAATATTTCACATGGGAATGTTAATTTCTAACCAATAGACGCTTTGATTTAAACTGTGTGTGGAATCTTTTTGGTATATTTGCAAATATTGTTTAGTATTAGAATACAGTTTGGACGTGTTTTAATGTGGTATGCATGCAAGTAAGTTATTGGAAATAGGGTTTATTTTCTATAGCTCTCTAATTGTATAAAAGATGTTTGAAACGACATCTAATAATGAAACTTTTATCAATATGAAGGAAAATTATTTCTCCCCAAAATTACGAAGATCGATTCATAAATAAAGTCTCCAATCCTATAAAACTAATTCTACATAAGCTTGAATAATAAAACTGCTATCAAAATGGAGAAAATTTCTTTCTTTCAAAATTCTTCTTCTTCTATATGCCGTATCCCTCCAGTGTGTGGGTGATTATGGCTCTCTACAACTTCCTACTCTTTGTAGCTCTAATTAAGGCTTGTGTTTTTCTATTTCTGTTAATCCCTGTTCTGCCAACTATTTACACAACCTTGCCGCTTTCCACTGTCCCTCTTGCTTTCATTACGCCCTGTGAGTGTTAGATTCTTCAAGCCTTCTTTTTTTTATAATATACCCGTTGTTTCTAGTTTCTTCAAAATTACGGGTGTTAAAAATATTAAATTCTAAATGATATTTCCAATTCTATAAAAGAAGTTTTTAGACCAGATAGAATATTGGAACTGGTATAAAACTGAAGTAAATTTATTTTTCAAAATATCTTTTAGTGCAGCATATTTTTTCCAAACATCCTACTCGCTTTTTCATTCCGCTCATGAAGACATTTCCTGGTTTACTTTCGATCCAACTGCGCACAGCAACTTCAGCTTCGACATCGGATAAAATTTTTTAACCTTTTACAGTCGCTTTTAATTTCCGGAACAACTAGAATTCTTATGGTACCAAAATGAGGCTTTGAATTTCAAACTTCTCATTGCCGGTGCCGAAATTTGACAGTATTACAGATTTGCATTCTCGTGACGCCAAAAACGGATCTACTTTCAGCCCTTACTTTTCGGGTGCATTATTTGACTTCTTACAAAATCCTACTGTTTTATGTTTGTCCTAAAAAAGTTTCGCGCCAAAAATTCTATCTCTGATTGCTTTATATGTAACTCGAGCGTAGTACTCATGACTCTGGAACGCTATTACACCATGCCATCACATAAAAAATCTGAGTACATTTGAAAAGATCTTGATATGTCCCGTAAAGGGATATATTTGTTTAAAGTAGCAAGCGGTTGTTGACTACTGTAACTGGTAAGACAATCTAGCAGGTAACCGTAATGGATTGGTCCTCGTCGTAGTGGTAGGCAATAGGCGAAGACAATAGGCGTCGTTCATGTACCTCCACATCAGTCTGTATTTATGGCTGACACCAGCCAATCATATTACTGTGAGGGGGAACCCAGGTGTATGCATATTCATTACATTAGATCTTTATATACTATTTAATACATGTTCAAACCTCGCCATTATTAGCGGCGTCACGCGGTGTGAGGCGCTGCTTCTACATCAATCCTTGTAGCTACCGCTGCTGCTGCTTTCTTTTCTTTCATTGTTTTGATACTCTTTATTCCGTCTCTGTGGGACACAGTTAGTAAAAATCAAAATTTAAGGGTATCCGGAAGTGATTCAGCAGAAGTCTAAAACGCTAATGATGAACCTCTTTTTCAAGCTTATGAATTCGGATGTTTTTACGTTTCTACATCATTGCCTTCATCTTTTATTTATTTGTGTCTTTATCATTTGCTTCTTATTAGTGCGTTTATTCCCTTCTCTTTGTATATACGTCTCTGTTTTCAGTTCTATGTTTAAAAACTGAATAACAATCCAACAATCAAGAAAACATTTTCGAGAACTTGGGATGTTAACTTGAAATATATATATATATATATATATATATATTTAAAAATATGATTCCAAATCGCGACATAAGAAGTCCCATGTTTCAAAACAAGAGCCGAAAACGTCAATATAATTATTTAAATTAAATTGAGTTAAAATAAGCTCTGTTCCATCTTCAAGCGAAAGTTTTTTGGGAATAACATGTTTCTAAAATTTACGTGTTTAAAAACTGAAATCAAAATTTCCATGGTAACAGCTAAGGCGAATTGTTTAAGTTGGGTAGGCGGGTGTTGGGTATCAATAATAAGTATCAGTATAGAGTTACTTTCGTAGATGTCAAGTCAGGGAAAGGTGGGGGTGTCTAAATTTGAAACGGAAGATGTATTAACCTATATATATGGTGCGATAGATAAATTGTCGTCTAAATTACGCAATAATGAAAATATTACTGACATCTCGTTTTAACAAATATATTTACCAAAATTGCACAAAAATATCTTGAAATACTAAAAAATAAATTTATTCAATAAAATCACCACTGGCTTCAACCAGAGCCTCCAGACGACTTCGGAATCTCCTGCAAGTCTTCTGGAGGTTTTGATGAATGCTGCCATAATCCTTGCCTTCAATTCATCTTTGGTGTTACAAGGAGTTTTGTTGGTCTCTCGCTCAACTGTGCTTCACACGTAATAATCAAGGAGATGGCAGTCTGGGGAGTTAGGTGGCCAGATGTAAGGGTTTATGTGGTCGCAGAAATTGTCTGACAGCCAAGTCTGGGTTTTCCTGCTTGTGTGGCATGGTGCCTGATATAAGGTCTTTCAGCAGCCACCCTCTTGTCCCAGGACAGGATTACCTCCTCAAGGCAATTGCTGTAGGCCTCCGTATGAGGCCTTGTGGGAAGAGAATAGAGGCATAATGTCGCCATCAATAATAACTCCAAACACCTTCGTAATCACCATTAGACTCATCCAACTCTTTCCGAATTCTCTGTGCTGCCCGCAGATTGACACGCAGTCTGAAATGTTCGTATTGAAGATTCCGGCGCGAATGCCAAGCCGTACAGCCGTTTCCAAATTTCTGGCAGAGTGAATTGCGTCATGGTGCTTTTTTCTCACGGACGGTGCCCAACCGACCCTACTATACTGTGATGTCGACAAAATAAAAAAAACAAACAACGAGCGTGCACGAAATTAAAAATATAAAATGGTTACAATTTACTCATCGCACCCTGTATATTGTTTGAGCAACAAGTTTCGTCTAAACCGTCTGTCGTGAATATTTTCAAAGAAAACAAGTAAATTGCGGTTATCGTTACACGACTTAATTGCTGTTGCTGACAATAAACATTGACAGTTATATAATGTCGTTTAATTTTCTATCTATTTATCTGTCTGTCTCTATGTTCATATCTATCTGTCTATTACTTTCTAAGGTTTTCTTCTTTTCTCTATCCATTATTTATTTCTGAAATCTATCTATCTATCTATCTATCAATTTCTCAGGTTTTCTTTCTTTCTCTAATCTATCTATCTATCTATCTATCTATCTATCTATGTCATGTCTATTTATCATTCGGTTCTTATCTATCTATCACTTTCTTGGATTTTATTTCTTTATCCATTCCTTCTTTCTTTCTAAAATCTATCTATCTATCTATCTATCTATCTATCTATCTATCTATCTATCTATCTATCTATCACTTTCTTAGGTTTTCTTTCTTTCTCTAATCTATCTATCTATCTATCTATCTATCTATCTATCTATCTATCTATCTATCTATCTATCACTTTCTTAGGTTTTATTTCTTTATCTATTCCTTCTTTCTAAAGTTATCTATCTATTTATCTATCTATCCATCACTTTCTTAAGTTTTCTTTTTTCTCTGTTCATTCTTTCTTTCTAAAATCTATCTATCTATCTATCTATGTCATGTCTATTTATCATTCGGTTCTTATCTATCTATCAATCACTTTCTTGGATTTTATTTCTTTATCCATTCCTTCTTTCTTTCTAAAATCTATCTATCTATCTATCTATCTATCTATCTATCTATCTATCTATGTAAACATTTTTCAATATATTTCTCTTCTGCATCTTTGTATTCTTTCCTCGACATCATATGAATAACTAACAATATCAAAGTTGATTTAAAATTTACGGTAAAGAAAAATCATTTATTCAATTTCTATTGCCACCAGAGACAAAAAATAAAATCAGGAGTAATCATAGGATTTTACCTCAGGGCCCTTAGAATATTTAACCCTGAATACCCAGATGAAGGGGAGAAATACATTGAGAAAATATTTAGACTTCTGCACTATCCACATCATTTCATCCTCAGCGTTTGAAAACGAACATACAAAGTTGAAAAGTCCTACAAAGTAGGTACAAACACCAACAACAATCTACAAATATTTTATATACTAGGCCACAAAAATCTCCTGAGCCGACCAAGCATAGAAATGAATACAATATGGGAACCAGTAATACGGAGTGCTAGAGAAAAGCGATAATAACAACAAAAATTGCAATATGATCTCTGGTAAAAACATGTAATGATAACAGCAAAAATTACAATATGAGCACTGGTAAAAAATGGTTGCTGAAAACATTAGGTTTATAATACCCAGAAATGCATACACAGATGTCCTCAAGGACAACTGGCACAGTGGGTAAAGGCGTTAGTTAGATCCAGTGACAAAGAGTGTGAGTTCAATACAGTTCAATTTAAGGCAGTTGAGAACTTTCAGAGGGAAATTAGCAGGAGATAACTGGAACTAGAACAGCCTATCCCAATGAGTGAAATAAAGAGTTCAGTTCGACATTCCAACCAGCTGGAGAAGGCCGGAGCGTACAATGGCCGAAACGTTGTAATAAATATGGCGACAAAGATGAAGACAGTAGTACCTCATCTCCGAAAGATAGACAAATATTTTTCTGGCTTTAGATAACCCACAAAATATTGATAAGCCATGGAAAACAAATCAATCTTATCTATCTATTTATCTGTTATGATCCGGTTCCTTGTACCACGGTGATAGTCCAAGGTAGAACCAATAAAGAAGAACTCGAACACGTATATGAAATAACACAGATATATTACAAACAGGAATATATACAGAGAAGTAGAAAGGGTTAGTACGAACAATCAGGTTTAGTAGTAATTCTCTGAACGCGACTCTGTTTCGGACTGCCTTTGACTTGACTGAAACTGACTGACTGACTCGACTCGACTGACTGACTGACTGACGGACTTCTGACGGACATCACTCCAGACTTCAGACTGAACAGTATTTAGTCACCCCCCCCACACGAGGGCATCATGTTTTTTTTAAGATTTAACGTGGGATCTCCGAGACCGTGGGCTCGGCCAAAAATATGCCCTTTGAACCCGTATAAACGGATTCAGAGTCGGTTTACCTTCCCGAAAGAGACTCCGCCCTTCGGCGTAGCCTCGTTCAGCCGGTCGTCCGACTTCAGGCTGAACTCTCTGCTTCCTCTTGAGGCGGAATATTTATTACGTATGGAATAGTCCATTATGTTATTATGGGTAAGGTCCCATAACACTATCTATGTCATGTCTATTTATCATCCGGTTTCTATCTATCTATCTATCTATCTATCTATCTATCTATCTATCTATCTAATGTCTATTTATCATTCCGTTCCTATCTATCTATCTATCTATCTATCTATCTATCTAATGTCTATTTATCATTCCGTTCCTATCTATCTATCTATCTATCTATCTATCTATCTATCTATCTATCTATCTATCTATCTAATGTCTATTTATCATTCCTATCTATCTATCTATCTATCTATCTATCTATCTATTACTTTCTTAGGTTTTCTTTATCTGTTCCTTCTTTCTTCTATGGATCTCCTTTCCGATTTCCTGCTTCCCTGTCATTTTCAAAAATTTAAATGCAATGCCGACCGCCATCAAAAATTTAAATTCAATGCCAATCGCCATCGTCTGTCTTCCTGACATCTGTTGTTTTTATTCCGACGACAAAAACACAAACTCTATAATCCTACCCGCCAACACTCAACGTTTACCTTGGGTAGCCACTACTCAGAATTTTATGCCAGAAGTAATTTTAAATTGGAATATTAATTCATAGAACTACAGTGTTCTGATGATTTTTCCACTTTGGTACCCTACCTTCTCTACCCACCAAGGCCTCAGTATAAATAACTTCGATTCTCTTCTAATTTTAAGTTCATTTTCAAGTTTCGTTTACTATGGCTCGTACTAAGCAGACCGCTCGAAAATCAACAGGAGGCAAGGCACCACACAATCAGTTGGTCACCAAAGCTGCCCGTAAAAGCGCACCAGCCACTGTTGGCGTCAAGAAAATGAGATCGTTACAGGTCAGGTACTGTGGCTCTTAGAGAGATCAGACGTTATCAAAAATCCACCGAGCTTCTCATCAGGAAGCTTCCTTTCCAACGTCTTGTACGTGAAATCGCCTAAGATTTCAAGACCGATCCCCGTTTCCAGAGCTCTGCCGTCATGGCTCTACAGGAGGTCAGTGAAGTTTACTTGGTTGGTCTCTTCGAAGATAACAACTTGTATGCTATCCATCTAGGAGTATGCTTAAAT